>CM059199.1:31507472-32032472 GCA_030323885.1 Branchipolynoe longqiensis
GGCGGTAGCACGGCACTTGTATCCAGCAGACAGCAACAAGGGTTTCCCCACCCAAGCACACACCCCCCTTGGTCAGGGGGAGAAGTATGCCTGCGAGAAAAAAAAAAGGGTAGAGTCTAGGAAAGAGAAATGAGGAGAGTTGAGTCAAAGGACCATGTCTATTTGCTCTATGGCGACCATCCAGCGAGCCAAACACACGGACAGAGTAAGAGTAGAAAGTGAAATGCTGGCAGGCTCCCCCTCCTGGAACTCTTTTCAGACATATCAAGGAGGAGCAAGGCCAGTGGAGAGGAGAAAGAGAGAGGTGTGGACGAAGTGCGGTCTGGATAGCAAGTCCTCAATGTCCTAATTTTCCTGTGACACTTTTATAGAGGCAATGATGCCCTGTTTGCAACCACAGGTGGTGCCACCGGTCCACATGAGGCACTGGTCTATACAATGTTACATAGATAGTGGTAATGCATGTGATATAACCGTGCCATGTAGTTTATTTAACCATTTTCAATATATGCATGATATTACAAAGATACATAATGCAAAATAAAAATTTGATTATATTCACATAGTGAAATATATACAACAAATATATTAACATTGTAAATTTAGGAACTTTATTCGGGCCATAGTAAAAAATGCATTAGTAATATTAGCCCAGGAGTTGCTAGCTCTAGGATTGGTAATAAATACTTCATTCCAGGGGGTTTCTAGAATCGCAAAATATAGATGCTGTGAATCGAATGTGATTTGATTTATGCGATAATATTAATAATGGTATTCTGTGTTTGGAATTATCTAGCTATAGTCAACAACGCAAAATATATATAATTAAATCATCTTTTATAATTTTATCGCAAGTTCTCTCCTTTCCTAAGGTGGGCACACATCAGTAGGGCTAGCAGAGGGGATTACTCACTCATATCTTATTTATCTACACAGGAAATAGTGCTCTCCCTATAAAATAGTCTAATCTAGAGAGAGAGATAGCAGGAAAGGTATCTCTCGCTCGGATAGGGCTCTCCCTATAACGGGGTTATACTGTATTGGGGGAAATGGCACTTTATATTCAGCAAGGAAGAGTGAAACTGAGGAACTTTTGGGTGCAGGTTTTCGTTCAGCTTCCTGCTCCTACCTCTGCCCTGAGATTGAGAAGGATACACCCAGTGCTAATGGTCGCCGTGGTGGTGGTGAGTAGTGGTGGTGGTGGTGGTGCCGGCGGCGGGGGTATGGTGGTGATGGAGGAAATTTGGTGGTTGTAGTGGTAGTGGTTTGTGGGGGTGAGGAGGGGTTGTGGTGGTGCTTGTGGTGGTGGTGGTGCTAGTGGTGGTGGTGAAGGAGGGTGTGTGGTACTGGTGGTGGTACTGGTGGTGGTGGTGGTGGTGATTGTGGTCGTGGTGGTGGAGTGGGTGTGGTTGCAGTATTGGTGGTGGTGATGATGGTGGTGGTGGTGGTAGTAGTGGTGGCGGTGATGGAGAGGGTGTGGGGTGGGAGTGATGGAGGGGTGTGGTTGTAGTATTGGTGGTGGTGATGATGGTGGTGGTGGCGGTAGTACTAGTAGTGGTGGCGGTAATGGAGAGGGTGTGGTTGGGGTGATGATGGAGTGGGTGTGGTTGCAGTATTGGTGGTGGTGATGATCGTGGTGGTGGAGTCGGTTGAATGGCAGTGGTGGTGATGGAGAGGGTGTGGTGGTGGTGAAGGAGGGGGTGTGGTGGTGCTTGTGGTGGTGATTATGGTGGTGATTGTGGTGGGGGTGATTGAGGGGGTGTCGTGGTGATTGTAGTGGTGATTGTGGTGGTGATTGCAGTGGTGATTGTGGTGGTGATTGTGATGGTGATTTTGGTGGTGGTTGTGGTGGTAATTGAGGTGATGATTTTGGTGGTGATTGTGGTGGTGAATTTGGTGGGGGTGATGGAGGGGGGTGTGGTGGTGATTGTAGTGATGATTATGGTGTTGATTGTGGTGGTGATTATAGTGGTGATTATGGTGGTGATTGTGGTGGTGATTATGGTGGTGATGGTGATGGTGATTGTGGTGGTGATTGAGGTGATGATTGTGGTGGTGGATTTGGTGGTGAATGTGGTGGTGATTGTGGTGATGATTGTGGTGGTGATTGTGGTGGTGATTGTGGTGGTGATTGTGGTGGTGATTGTGGTAGTGATTGAGGTGATGATTGTGGTGGTGATTGTGGTGGTGGATTTGGTGGTGATTGTGGTGGTAATTGAGGTGATGATTGTGGTGGTAATTGTGGTGGTGAATTTGGTGGGGGTGATGGGGGGGGTGTGGTGGTGATTGTAGTGATGATTATGGTGGTGATTGTGGTGGTGATTATAGTGGTGATTATGGTGGTGATTGTGGTGGTGATTATGGTGGTGATTGTGGTGGTGATTGTGGTGGTGATTGAGGTGATGATTGTGGTGGTGATGGTGGTGGTGGATTTGGTGGTGATTGTGGTGGTGATTGTGGTGGTGGGTGATGATTGTGGTGGTGATTGTGGTGGTGGATTTGGTGGTGATTCTGGTGGGGTGATGGAGGGGGTGTGGTGGAAATCTTGGTGGAAATGGCCGTGGTGGTGGTGATGTAAGGAATTTGGTGGTGGGTGGGTGCTGAGGAGGGGGTCAGTGTGGCGGGGATGGTTGTGGCTGAGAGGGTGGGGGTGATGGGGGTTTGGTGATGAGTGGGTGGGTGGGTGCGTGCTGAAGAGGGGTGAGTGGTGCGGGGGAGGGTGGTGTCTGAGAGGGGGGGTGATGGAGGGAATTTGGTGGTGGGTGGGTGCTGAGGGGGGGGGGGGGTGAGTGGGGAAGGGTGGTGTCTGAGAGGGTGGGGTGTCTATTAAACGCCCAATGGTTCAATTAAGATATCTCGGCGCCAGAGTGAGACTAATGCACCTTTGCATGTCTGGCACTTTCACATTGCGAGATGAAGTGATAATGCCAAATGTGCTCAGTCTTTAATGCATTATAAAGTCTCTCCCAAGAGAGAGAGAGAGAGGGGGTGGAGAAAGAGAGAGGGGGAGAGAGAGAAAGGGAGAGAGAGGGAGATAGAGGGAGATAGATTGAGAGAGACGGAGAGAGAAGGGGAGAGAGGGAGAGAGATGGGGAGAGAGAGGGAGAGAGAGGGAGAGAGAGGGAGAGAGAGGGAGAGAGAGGGAGAGAGAGAGGGGGATAGAGAGGAAGAGAGAGGGAGAGAGAGGGAGAGAGAGGGAGAGAGAGGGAGAGAGAGAAGATGCAGTGAAGATGGGTCTGGTGGGCGTTAGGACAGGAGTGGGAGCGATATATATTCATACATTCTATCCAGATTGTTACTTCGATATATACCAATTTAAAAACCGAAATGCAAATAATACTAATGAAATTTCCAGGTTTGATTAGCACTATGTCTAAGAATTGTATTATACGCACCCATTAAAGAATGTTTAGCAAGTCTATGCCAATTTAATGTATTGCTAAGATCAGATCAATAATATTATAACGCTGGTATGTACATCATCTTCTATGGTATTGTTAAATCTAGCGAAGTCATGAATACGGAAATAACAATAATAAGATTAATCCCGGAAGCATTCCCTAGCAATAATATGTGATGAATAATGCACTATGCGAGTATAAAGATACGGAAGGGAATATTACTATATTCTGGGGTATAACTAATTATGCTAATATTATTTAGGCTGTAGGGGGCCCTATTGTGACACGACCGGCTGGGGGGTTGGTCGCTGTCCCGCCTGTACTACTCCGTCTCTTGGGTCGCTGAGATGCGGGCCCCCGCCACTCAGGAGGAAGATTTGCGAGGGAGCCGCTTTGCGGGCTTTGGGCTTCGGGCTATCCTCCAATCAGGAGGAAGATATGCAGGGATGCGACTTCGGGCGGCGCGACATGCATTCGGTGTCCAGTCGGCCAGAATTTTGACTTTTGATTTGCTTTTGAATTGAACTTTTGACTGTTGTATTGATGTTTTGAACTGTTTTGAATTGTTGCTCTGTTGTATTTTGATGTTTGAACTAATTGATTAAACGGAGGGGCCTTTAGAGGTACCAGCCAGAGTTTTATCTCGTCCAACTACATGTGTGTTATTGTCTATCCGGAAGATATAAATAATATCATTATATTGTTATAACTTATACTCTGTAAGACCCAACACTGGTGGCGCCTCCTGCGGCCCACTTCACCTCCACGAGATGTTGACCAGTGTAGGTCGCACAGGGGGATTGTTCTATACATCTGCGTGAGCGTGGTGGAATTATAATTGACAGAAGTACGATAAGAACTTCAATGCGCAAATACTGCTGTAGGTGTAACTAATAGATTCCACGATTTATGCTACAGTGGATAAAGTCACAAATTTAACTAAGTTTACTAATTTCGAATCTAACCCTAGTTTAATTGAAATGTATTCATGGTCCAGCAATATCCATGCTTCCAAGTTATATTGTGACGCTTTCTTTTAGTTGAACACACTCCGACGGTTGGGTGTGCCTCGGTCATGGCACTTACATGATCGCCAGTCTAGCCCCGAACCGATCAGTGAGTGATAAGACTCTGGCAATAAATAGCTGATATAAATCGCCAGGGGGCGCCAGTTATGTAGAAGCGACCGCTCGGCTGCTTAACCCTTTCTCCACAATCAGGTCACTCATCCGGAAAACTGATTTTCAAGTTTCGCAGCGCGCCAAAAATAGAATCTTTGTTTGTGTCGACGAAATGTCGTCTGCCTTCATTAAATCAGCAAATTTACACCACTTGTGGATCTCTTCTTTGTCTTCTTTGTCGAAGGTAAACAAAACAAAAAGCACAAATCTATATACTGCTAGGATCTAATTCTGTTACTTAAAATCATGAATATTCACTCGGGGGTTGAAATAATGTTATTTATGAGAATAGCTTACTCAAAAAGTGAAATTTGGTCAAATTAAACCCAAAATCAGAGCGATATTAACGCCGAAGCCGCATCGGCATTGGCAGTGTTATGATGTACTTTCTATCCAACCATGATGGCCGACGAGGCACTGATCACGTGTTGCTAATCGTCCGACGCAAATCCTCAATAGGGTGGACGGGAACCCACCTAAGTTAGGCATGTGCAAAGAGGGTTTAAAGCATAAGGTGGTTTGTGAAGGATAGGACTAGGAAGGCCCACCAACCCCAACTTCCACCATGTAAGCTGAAGCTGTGACCTAACATGCTGGCTCGCAGTTACAATGGGGCCATTCGACTGGGCCCTTTCTATCCGCAAGATTTACGGATGGAACGGATGGAGCCACATACACACATCCGAATCATCGGTATATGAACCTACTTCCAGTCCCAGTCAAATAGTAATTTGTTCGGAAATATTTTGATATTCGGATAGAGAGGCCCAGTCGAATGCCTCAATTCTTTCCAGAGGGGACCAGTGGAACTCGGAACTGCCACACGAGTCTGGTGAGCGCTCTCCCCGCCCGGGGGCGCTCTCCCCCGGGCCGGCATGACCGGGCTGCCCGGCCCGTCCCCTTCTGGTCGCCGCCCTCCCGGCAGTAACGACCGCCGAATCGGCGCTCCACTGCGCCTTGGCCAGCCCGGCCTCCACCTCGCCCCGCCCCGTCACCAGACCAACAGGCCCCGCGCTTCTGCGCCATACCGTTTCCCCCCGCGTGGAGGGTAGTAGTATAATAAATACTACGTGGGGTTGCCTCAGTCAGGTGTTGGTTGGTTGTTGGAGTTTTACCTCCGGGCAACATCTAATGTCATATCAGGACAGTCAGTCAGGTGTAGCTATTTAGCGCATTGTCGCCTTTAAATTGTATTTGTTGTGTTGGTTGATTGTTGGAGTTTTACATCCTGGCAACATCTAAGGTCATATCAGGACAGTCAGTCAGGTGTAGCTATTTAGCGCATTGTCACCTTTAAATTGTATTTGTTGTGTTGGTTGATTGTTGGAGTTTTACATCCTGGCAACATCTAATGCCATATCAGGACAGTCAGTCAGGTTTAGCTATTAACGCATTGTCGGCCTTTAAATTGTATTTGTTGTGTTGGTTGATTGTTGGAGTTTTACATCCTGGCAACATCTAAGGTCATATCAGGATGGGTACCGACTTGTGACAGTGCACACTCATGGCGACTTTATAGTGCTGCCCCACTTGGAGAACAGGCGGCCAGCACCATGACCCGATATCCCACACAGTCACATTTTCCTGATACTGAACTCACCAGTCCTTGACCTATCCTCCTATTAATGTCGAGTGCCAGGCTAGGTAGCGACACTTGTCAATTTTATCAATTTTGGAAGCCTGCGCTCTACCGATTCGGGAACCGCGTCCGATATGTGAAAGAAAAGGGTCTGAAGGGCTGGGATGTGATGGTGTGTGTAGGGGTGTGGGGGTGTGGGGGTGTGGGAGAGAGTGTGGTGTGTGAATGTGCCATGGTGTAAGGTTGTAAAAGGGCAAGCATGAAAAGATGTGGGTGTAAAGGGTGTGAGAGTAAAAGGGTAAGGATGTGAGTGTGTTAGCAGTTTGAGGTGTTAGAATCTGACCATTGGAAGGGGTGCAGGTTTAAGAATATGAACGCGTTAAACTGTGTGTAATTGTGTATTATCTGAGGGTGGAGGAATGTTACATTTAGAGAGTGTGAGAGTGTGAGAGTGTGAGAATATGAGAATGTGAGAATGTGAGAATGTGAGAAAGTGTAAATGTGTGAGGAAGTGATATCTGATGAAGTGTATAAGAGTGTGATGTGAGAGTGTGATGTGTGAGAGTGGGATGTGTGAGAGTGGGATATTTGAGTGTGATGCGTGATGTGTTATGTGTGAGAGTGATGTGAGAGTGTGATGTGTGAGAGTGTGATGTGTGAGAGTGTGATGTGTGAGTGTCACGTATGAGTGTGATGTGTGAGTGTGGTGTGTGACAGTGTGAGAGTGTGATGTGTGAGAGTGTGATGTGTGAGAGTGTGATGTGTGAGAGTGTGATGTGTGAGAGTGTGATGCGTGAGAGTGTGATGTGTGAGTGTCACATATGAGTGTGATGTGCGAGTGTGGTGCATGCCAGTGTGACAGTGTGATCTGTGACAGTGTGATGTGTGAGAGTGTGATGTGTGACAGTGTGATGTGTGACAGTGTGATGTGTGAGTGTCACATATGAGTGTGATGTGTGAGTCTGGTGTGTGAGAGTGTGATGTGTGAGAGTGTGCTCTGTGAGAGTGTGATATGTGAGAGTGTGATGTGTGAGAGTGTGATGTGTGAGGGTGTGATGTGTGAGAGTGTGATGTGTGAGAGTGTGATGTGTGAGAGTGATGTATGAGTGCGATGTGTGAGCGTCACATATGAGTGTGATGTGTGAGTGTGGTGTGTGACAGTGTGATGTGTGAGAGTGTGATGTGTGAGAGTGTTATGTGTGAGAGTGTGATGTGTGAGAGTGTGATGTGTGAGAGGGTGATGTGTGAGAGGGTGATCTGTGAGAGTGTGACATGTCAGAGTGTGATGTGTGAGTGTCACGTATGAGTGTGATGTGTGAGTGTGGTCTGTGCCAGTGTGATGTGTGACAGTGTGATGTGTGACAGTGTGATGTGTGACAGTGTGATGTGTGACAGTGTGATGTGTGACAGTGTGATGTGTGAGTGTCATGTATGAGTGTGCTGTGTGAGTGTGGTGTGTGACAGTGTGAGAGTGTGATGTGTGAGAGTGTGATGTGTGAGAGTGTGATGTGTGATGTGTGAGAGTATGATGCATGAGAGTGTGATGCGTGAGAGTGTGATGTATGAGAGTGTGATATGTGAGAGTGTGATGTGTGAGAGTGTGATGTGTGAGAGTGATGTATGCATGTGATGTGTGAGTGTTACATATGAGTGTGATGTGTGAATGTGATGTGGGAGAGTGTGGTCTAATAGTAAGTTCTATCAATAGCAAGCTGTATGAATGTGAGAACACATATAAATGTGAGGGCGTGAGGTGGTCAAGATGTGAGGGGTGAAGAGTGAGTGTGTGAGAGTGTGACTATATGAGTGCGTGAGATTGTAAATGCATTAGAATGTGTACATATATACTTATATGTGACAGCATCAGTGTGTGTGACAGTGTGTGTGACAGTGTGCATGTGGGTGACAGTGTGTTAGTGTAGATGGTATAATATGTGAGGATAGTGTAAGTCTGTGTAACAGTGTGTAACAGTGTGGGCGTGTGTGACAGTGGCAATATATGAGTGTGCGAGTGCGAGCGTATGTGCATGTGAATGTGTGACAGTGGCAGTGTGTGTATCAGTGTGAGTGTGTGTGACAGTGGCAATATGTGAGTATATGTGAGTGTCTGAGGATGTGAGCGTGTATAACATTTTGAGTATGTGTGACAGTGGGCATATGTGAATGTGTGTTAGAGTGTGAGTGTGTGAGTGTGTGAGAGTGCAATGGTGTGGGGGTGTAAGTGTTTGCAACATTCGGAGCATGTGTGACAGTTCGGCAGTGGCAATATGTGACGGTGGCAATATGTATCAGTGTGACAGTGTGAGTATGTGAGTGGGTGTGAGTGTGTGAGACTGTGTGAGTGTGTGAGAGTGTGTGAGTGTGTGAGTGTGTGAGTGTGTGAGTGTGAGTGTGTGAGTGTGTGAGTGTGTGAGTGTGTGAGTGTGTGTGTGAGTGTGTGAGTGTGTGACAGTGTGTGAGTGTGTGAGTGTGTGAGTGTGTGAGTGTGTGAGTGTGTGAGTGTGTGAGTGTGTGACAGTGTGTGACAGTGTGTGAGTGTGTGAGTGTGTGACAGTGTGTGAGTGTGTGAGTGTGTGAGTGTGTGAGTGTGTGAGTGTGTGAGGTGTGACAGTGTGTGACAGTGTGTGAGTGTGTGAGTGTGAGTGTGAGTGTGTGACAGTGTGTAAGTGTGATTCTGAGTGTGTGACAGTGTGACAGTGTGACTGTGATGGTGTCAATGTGTGTAACAGTAGACGTATGTGATATAAAAGTTCCAGTGTCCTGAGAACCTTGCCTAACCTCCTCCTGATTGCCAGTCGATAGGATGTCAATAAACTACCTCTGTATGTGTCCACTATTTTCACACCTTAAATCTATTCTCATATTCATGGAATGAAAATTAAATTTCCACAAAAATAGCAGTACCAAATATCCTCATAATCTAATCAACTACAGCTGGGAACACAAATGCATAACAAGTACATACTATACACAATGTGAACACATTATGGGTATATAACTAACATTCCTTTTTGGGGCAAACCTGGCATGCGATCTGTTGGTGGCACGGGCCCCGCTTTCCAATTTTCTCGGATCATACCGACCATAATAGGAAGCTGACCACGTGACCAGCGGTGGTAAGTGTCCGGTCGGATACTGCAGAGACCCACTAGGCTGACCGCCAGCACACAATGCTATTTTCTCACCATTTGGCCACTTCTGTGTGCTTAGATATACTCCATACATTTCAGTTAAAGGTTATCTCGATCCAGTAGACAACTGGAGAGAACTTGGATTGGCTAGTAGTCTGCTCAGATTAAATGCGTATAAACTAAAAAGCATTAATGGTCTAGGGTTGCTAGGTGAGGCGTGTGTATATTGCCTGATAGATCATGGTTGGATCATACCCGGGGAGCCCTAAGCATTGATCCCACTCCGAGGATACAGTGAGGCGCGCGTGTGTGGGTGGTGTGTTGGGGTGAGGGAGGGGGGCTGCTATAAGCGCATTGCATCATGGGAAGGGCCATAACCCACGCTGCTTCCAGATCGCCCCTGATTCTGGCTGAATCAAGTGAGGTACAGTCCAACAGCAGGCAGCTAAGAGACACTTTCTCATTGTTGTTCACTGTGGCGGTCTGTCCGCTAACGTGTGTTAGGTTTGATTACGAGGAAAAGAAAATTAATATCCCTGTTGATTATTTGGGCCTGCCTGTTCTGGGCACCGTCCAAGGTGTTAACAAAAATAAATGTATCAAGATGGTCATCATAGCGTATCTTGCTTTCGATTGAAATAACTTTTAATATAAGTATCAAAATTTGGAGATTTTAACCTGGAAATATGCTAAATTGATTTTGGCAGTTCAAACTTCCAGTAAAGTGATATATATATACCGCTTTAATATATATGTGGGACATATTCGGTATATGTACATATCTATGTTCTGTATAATTTAATATGCAAATATAAGTAATGTATAGATCACCATTGTTAATGACGTTCGTGTATGCACAAAAGCCGACCCTAGCGCCACCTAGAACTGCTTTTGACACTCCTCAACTCCCGTATGATTGGCTCACCCACTCCACGTCATTAAAACAATTTTATTTGTAAGGCATTTTATTCCTAGTCAGAGAATATATCTGCATATACAGTGGTTCCCCTCTTAAGCGACCACCCTCACTGCAGAGGGTGTATGGTCGCATAAGGGAGGTGGTCTCTGGTGAGAGCTTTAGATTTGGGTGAGAGGGAGTGACACTTTTAGATATCATATAAGCATACTTCTTGATTTTAAAATAGCCGATTAAGTAAGTAAAACATCACATAATCACACTGGTTTTAACATACCCATTTAAATATCACATAATGATACTTGTCGGTTTAAAAAATAACCCATGAAGTAAATAAAACATCACATAATCACACTGGTTTTAACATACCCATTTAAATATCACATAATGATACTTGTCGGTTTAAAAATAACCCATGAAGTAAATAAAACATCACATAACCACACTGGTTTTAACATACCCATTTAAATATCACATAATGATATTTGTCGGTTTAAAAATAGCCGATTAAGTAATTAAAACATCACATAACCACACCGGTTTTAACATAGCCATTTAAATATCACATAATGATATTTGTTGGTTTAAAAATAACCCATGAAGTAAATAAAACATCACATAATCACACTGGTTTTAACATACCCATTTAAATATCACAGAATGATACTTGTCGGTTTAAAAATAGCCGATTAAGTAATTAAAACATCACATAACCACACTGGTTTCAACATACCCATAAATATCACATAATGATACTTCCAGTATAAAAATAACCCATTAAGTAAATAAAACATCACATAATCACACAGGTTTGGAAATATCCATTTAAATATCATATAATCATAGTTGTTGGTTTTTAAATAATGGTTGCATAAAGGTGGAAAATGGTGGTTGTTGGTCGTCTTAAGCGGGTGGTCGTTGGTGGGGAGTAATTTGTAGTTAAAATATGTCGCTGCATTGGAACTCAGGCTGTATATGGAGGGTGGTCATTGTTCAGGGTGGTCGTTTCAGAGGGGGACCACTGTATAGTCTCTGGCTTGGTTCTGTCACGCACCGCCGCCGGAGATCAAGTGGGTACAGACAGCACACGCAGCGCCACACGCGCCCTGGTGTCGAACCCGCACACCTCTATAGTACTGACCCTGTTAGACAGCAGGTGCCGACACCGTGATGTGGTGTACATCTGTATACAGTCCCCAGCCGCGTTTATTTATATACTTAGGGTATGCGGGTAATGCAGTACCTATCTGCTAAAATACCTCAGGGTGTTTGACGCCCCTGCCTTGCAAAGTTATAAACCACTGCCTTGTGGTATAGGTTCTTGATAGAATCAACGGCTAAGGGAGCAAACCCTAACAGAAAACCATGCTTCCGTGGCAGCATTAAGGGCGGTGATGAAGGGAACTCCCAACATCTCCCGGCCAGCTACTGCAGGGACAAATAGTTTGTGCCTGTCTTGACGTGTTCTTGCCGGTGTGAAACCTCTATTTGCTCCCCGAAGAGTGCTGCTAGTAACTTGCAAAAGCCAGCAGCACTTCAACACTTTGCAAGCAGCTTTTATGAAATGCACAACCGCACGAAACAGCGGCGGTTAAGAAATAAAAGCAGTCTTTGTCGCATTGCGACCGACAGCATGATGATGATGATGATGATATTACTCACAGCAATTATTGTCTTGGTGTCTTTGATATAAGTTAGTTTTTTGTGGTTGTTTGAAGTCCTAGCAACATCTTAGGTCATGACAAGACCGCTCTGAAATGGGAGTACCGGACAACATAATGACTTGATTCATCGGGGTTTTACATCCTAACAACAGCCGAGGTTATATCAGGACGGTGAACTAACTTATGACAACGTCATCCTTTTGACAGAGTTATAGTGCTGCGCTATATAGTGAGAGACCATTTATGTGTACAAACGTGATGCAATATCCCACTCAATCACCGTATCCTGTCATTGAGCTTGTTCTTGTAACATTCTGTAAATCTCTGTGTGCCAACCAAGGCAGCGACAAGTGACGGTCTTTTAAAGTCTGTTGCTCGAATCACCCAAAGAAGCTCACAATCTCCCACACAGGAGGCGGGTATTGTTCTACCAAGCCATCTGACACGCAACGTCCTGATATGTCGTTCTCAGAAACTGTGTACCACATATTTGGTTTCCACGTTACTAATAATCTCGCCTTATGGGGGAAGGGACTATTAAGTCAAATAATTATTGTTGACTCTGTGTATTAATTATATTAGTAAAACTACATGTATTTATTCCATCCCACAAAATGTATCCGAAGTATGCTTATAAGATTTTGTGATAAAGTGAAAATATGAAAATTTGCATATTGATGCCATGCATCTACCCAAAAAAAAAATTTCAACTTTTTTCTTATAAAAGGCAATCCTTGTTGTGTAACTGTAATTAATATAATCTTGTTTGAATTTGTTTTGTGTGTTAAAATGATGTTATGGATGTCTGCTAAAATATTATTACGGGTGGATGTTACAAGGTTAATTTTAACAGCTTTGACATCAAAATCAAAAAGTGAAAAAAACTAAATTTCAACTCTGACATATGCACAACATATAAACCTTCATGTGGATATTGATTATGCTATTATTTGGACAGTTTTCTGCTATTATTTGGAACGTTTTCACTTTTGGTTTCCATGTCATAAAAGGGGTACACAACTTCTGAAAAGGAGCTATATACCAACATCACCAAACTTTCACTGGTTTCCGGCGGTTGAACATCGGGAATGGCCGGGAGTTTCCGGATTTCAGCCAAATTATCGGTTTATGGAGTCGACATTATCACTGGAACATTGTCGGTGATGATGCTTCCTTTGTCGGTCTGGTAAGCTACTTTGGTGCAGACCTACTGACCAGGCTGCTCAAGAGACTCCATATAAAAGCGAGAAAGCAAGGCACCAGTTCTCACTTGCTATCCGGACCGCACTCTGTCCACACCTTTCTCTATCTCTTCTCCGCCGGCCTTGCTCCTCCTTGATATGTCTGAAAAGAGGTCCAGGAGGGGGGCCCGCCGGCATTTCACTTTCTACTCTTACTCTGTCCGTGTCTATGGCTCGCTGGTTGGTCGCCATAGAGCAGATAGACACTCTCCTCATTTCTCTTTCCTATACTCTACTCTTTCTTTTCTTCTCCCAGGCATACTCCTCCCCCTGACCAGGGCAGTTGTGTGCTTGGGTGGGGCCCTGTACCTTTATGTTTTCTCTCGCTTTGTTCTCGTTGCTGGAAGCACTGCTGCACCCATTTGTACCTGCCCTTCCTCGAAACCCTTGCTGCTGTCAACTGGATACAAGTGCCAACTACCGCCGAACCAAAGAGATTCGGGGCCGCCTCAACGCTTCGCTGTTACAATGTTCTAAAGATGTCCCCAGCTTCTACAACACTCCCTACTGAAGTTAAGTCTTCAACCAAAGATTGGGCCGATTTATCGGAGCCTCTCTATTAATGTTGCAGTTCTGTAACCAGTAACCGTCATAAGGTTACAAACCACCCCCAAAGCAAGTCACCAGTTCTTGCATCAGCTAAGGTCATATCAGGACGGGTACCGGTTTCTGACAGTGCGCGGCCATGGCGACGTTATAGTGCTGCCCCACTGGGATACTGTGCTTCTAACACCGGGACATTAGATCCCATTCAGTCACTTTATCCGCATATTGAGCCGACCTTGCAGTCCTTGCGCTATCCCACAAATGTCGAACAAGTGGCAATGTAGTGAGTGACACGTATCAATACTGTAAGTCTTTGGATTGACTCAGTCGGGGATTGATCCCACGACCTCCCGCATGGGATGCGATATCTCTATTGATTAGGCCATCCTGTCCGGTCGCATAGCAACGGGGTAGATTCGGGAAAGATAATAAAGAGATAAGATGAAGAGCAATTCCAAAAACTCAAGAAACACATGTAGTAATTGATGCGGAAAATTAATATCGGGACACCAGAATGATTCAAAGCTAGTCATCACTACCAGCCTCTATTGATAGTATTATATTAAAATTATATTTCAATTCGACATGTATTTCATGCGGTAACATACATAATCAAACTTCCAAGGGAAGCAACCAAGTTATTTGATATCTGGATAATCTCTTTCCCAACAGCCACTTCCAACAAACCTAATTGAGAAATGCTATTAATACAAGTCCCCTCCCTCGCCGATTCCCTGCCTAGCCAGTGATCTCCCAGGGGGAGGGGAGGGGGGAACCCCCGCCCCCTCCCCCATTCTCCTATTCCCGCCCTCCCCACACGCTTAGAAGGGGCCCGTGTTTCCCTTGGGTCACACGAGGGGTCGCCTCTGTAGACAGTCTCACTTCTCTCCGCGAGATCTCGAGGGGAAATTGAGCAATCTCCTCTGCACCACACCCCTCCCCCTCCTCCCTCCTCCCTCCTCCCTCCTCCCTCCTCCCTCCTCCCTCCCCCCCCCCCTCCCTCCCCCTCCTCCCTCCCCCTGCCCTCTCCCCCTCCCCCCTCCCCCACTCCCCCTTCCCCTTCACCCCCTCTCTTCCCGTGGTACTGATGATCTGCTGGTCAGCCAGCTCCACCCACCAGCGTTCCGATACCGTCACCCCGACGCTGACATTGAAATACATACCCCCCGATAGGAGGCGCTCATGATGCTGGGCGCATGCGCAGATCACTCGAGGGTTATCTGCCACACGCGCTACAAACTTCCCTAAACTTCTTACTCCAAACTTCCCCTAAAAACTTCTTACTTCAAAAACAAATGTGTCTACACAGAACAAGCAAACAACCTTCCCATTTGTCGCACTGCGTCTATGGTTACAGATCCCAGTAAACCCGTTATATGACAGAGAACCTCTTAGCAGACGTCGCCAACTACATTTTGGCGGGAAGATTTTGGCGGGAAATGGTCGGTGAGTTGGCACCAAAAGCCGGTGCTGCGCCTGCGCGGGCTGTCGGGCGCGTCTTTCATTTAATTATCGCCCATCTCGCGGCGCGTGCGATAGCCGTGATGGACGCAGCCATTAGTCGCCATTAATGTAATAAAACTGTATTAAAGCGTGATCTGCCGCGCAGATAGCCGCCCCGCAGCTATTACCGCGAATGACGACGCTTGGTGCGCTGTCATTGACGTCACGATCTCGGGGACGGTCTCGCGGCACGCGGGGCGCGGCGTGAGATGGGCCGCACAGATAGAGTCGGTCGATCACTCGGCTATAATTGGACGCAGGTCGCGCCGAGTCAAGGAGCAGGAAGTGGTGTGGGCTGCCTGGTGTGTGTGGGGGTGTGGGGTGTGGGTGTGGGGTGTGAGGTGTGGGTGTGGGTTGTGGGGTGAAGCGCGTGATAAGGGTGAGGTGCGAGGTAGAGTGGAGTTTGTGTGAGTGTGAGGTGTGGTGTGACTGTGAGGTGTGAGGTGTGGTGTGTGGGTGTGGGGTGAAGAGCGTGATAAGGGTGAGGTGCGAGGTAGAGTGGAGTTTGTGTGAGTGTGAGGTGTGGTGTGACTGTGAGGTGTGGGGTGTGGTGTGTGGGTGTGGGGTGTTTGGTGATGGGTGTGGAATGTGGAGTGTGCAGTGTGGGGTCTGAGATGGTGGGTGTCAGGTGTGATGGGTGTAAACTGCGATGGTTCATGAGGTAGAGTGGAGTTAGTGTGTGGTGAGTGTGTGAGGCATGAGGCGTGGTGTGTGTGGTGTGATGTGTGCATGGGTGAGGTGTGGCATGAGGTAACTGGTTTGAGTTGTGAGGTGTGAGGTGTGGTGTGCATGGTGTGATGTGTGTAGGTGAGGTGTGGCATGAGGTAGCTGGTGTGAGGTGTGAGGTGTGAGGTGTGAGGTGTCTGTGGTGTGAGGTGTGGCATGAGGTAGCTGGTGTGAGGTGTGAGGCATGGTGTGCGTGGTGTGATGTGCGCATGGGTGAGGTGTGGCATGAGGTAGCTGGTGTAAGGTGTGAGGCGAGGTGTGCACGGTGTGATGTCTGAGTGATAGGTGTGAGGTGTAGTGTGATGTGTGATGTGTGAGGTGTAGTGTGATGTGTGTATGGTGTGAGGTGTAGGGTGAGACATAGTGTGAGGTGGAGTGTGAGGTATGTGTGGGATGAGGTGTGAGGTGTAGGGTGAGACATAGTGTGAGGTGGAGTGTGAGGTATGTGTGGGATGAGGTGTGAGGTGTGGGGTGAGGCATAGTGTGAGGTGGAGTGTGAGGTATGTGTGGGATGAGGTGTGAGGTGTAGGGTGAGGCATAGTGTGAGGTGGAGTGTGAGGTATGTGTGGGATGAGGTGTGAGGTGTGGGGTGAGGTATAGTGTGAGGTGGAGTGTGAGGTATGTGTGGGATGAGGTGTGAGGTGTGGGGTGAGGTAAAGTGTGAGGTGGAGTGTGAGGTATGTGTGGGATGAGGTGTGAGGTGTGGGTTGTGGGGTGAGGCATAGTGTGAGGTGTAGTTTGAGCTATGTGTGGGATGAGGTGTGAGGTGTAGGGGGAGG
Source organism: Branchipolynoe longqiensis (assembly GCA_030323885.1). NCBI lineage: Eukaryota > Metazoa > Annelida > Polychaeta > Phyllodocida > Polynoidae > Branchipolynoe > Branchipolynoe longqiensis. The sequence goes on from CM059199.1 coordinate 31,524,140, forward strand.
TGTGGTGTGATTTGGAGTGTGAGGTATGTGTGGGATGAGGTGTGAGGTGTGTGGTGAGGCATAGTGTGAGGTGGAGTGTGGGATGTTGCTGGTTTGGTATATTGAGGTTTCAAGTCGTAAATAACCCACTCCTTGTGTGAGGACTTTGTTTTGTGGTGTGCCGTTGGGATGAGGTATGTGTGACATTGTGTGTGGCTAGGATGTGGTGGTTTAACACGTGCTATGGTCGCTTGTAACTTTGTCTATTGGGGCACCGTGTGGGTGGTGGAGGCGTGGGATGGGTGGGTGGTGGGAGTTCCACCCTTTTAGGACTTGGTGTGTGGTGTGCATGTGGCCAGGTGTGGTAGACTGTGTGGACACGATGGCGTGGCACCACTTTTGGTGGTTCATTGTCGTCCGGTGTGTGCCATGCTGTGTGATGAGGCGTGTGGTTGGGAATGTGAATGTGGTGAGTTGTTGTTGTTGTGCTGGGAGCGATGCAGTGTGACGCAATTGGGGTGTGATGTCATTTGTGTGGTGTGTTGGGGTGTGTGTGGTTATTGTGTGTTTTGCGGTGTGATGTGGTTGGAGTGTGGTGTGGTTGGGGGTGTGGTGTGGTTGGAGTGTGATTGGGGTGGCGTGTGGTTGGAGTGTGGTTGTGGTGTGGGTCTAGTGTGGGTGTGGTTAGGGTGTGGTGTGGTTGGGGTGTGGTGTGGTTGGCGTGTGGTCGGGATGTGGTGTAGTTGGAGTGGGGTTTTGGGTGTGGTGTGGTTGAAATGTGGTGTTGTTGAAGTGTGGTTGGGGTGTGGTGTGATTGAAGTGGGGTTGGGGTGTGGTGTGGTTGGAGTGCAGTTGGGGTGTGGTGTGGGTGTAGTGTGGTTGTGGTGTGGTTGGAGTATGGTTGGGATATAATGTGTTCGGGGTGTGGTCCGGTTGGGATGTGGTTGGTTTGTGGTGTGCTTCGAGTGGGGTTGGGATGTGGTGTGTGGTATGGTTGGGGAATATACTATATTACTATCGTCAGGGTGTGCTTGGTATTGTGTTCGGTTTGGAATGGGGTCCTGTGTGTGCGGTGTGTTGTGGGGTGTATTTATGGCGTGATATGGTTGGAGTGTATTTTGGTTGGTGTGTGGTCTGGTTGGAGTGTACCTTGGTATGAGTGTGCTGTGGTTGGGGTGTGGTTTGGTTGGAGAGTAGTTTGATATGGATTCTGACATATAGTAATAGTAGTGTGAGTAATCGTCCCCTTTCAAGTGCCAGCAGGTGTCACACTGCGATTGATTATTAAAGCTGAAAGAATAGCGAGGCGACGGTCGGCCCTTAGTCGGCCCTTAGTCGGCCCTTAATCGGCCCTTAGTCAGCCCTGGGTCGGCCCTTGGTCGGCCCTTGATCGGCCCTTGATCGGCCCTTTGTAGGCCCTTGGTCGGCCCTCGTCTCCTTGGTCGACGCCCGGCATGGATTGTTGACGCCTGTCTGAAGTGACTGCACTGGCCTGTTTGTGTAAGTATGGTCGGGTGGACTGCGTCACTGTCACATTGTTAGTGCAGTCAGATCAAATCCTCAAACACGAGAGAGCAGCTCGCTGCGTAAATTGCAATGCAATCAGTATCGGACTGGGTGGGACGTGGATACTGGTGGAGCAGGCCGGGCTGCCTCATGTAGCACTTGTTGCGGTCCGATTGTGTGATGGCTGTAGAAAAATGCGCAAATGTCCTTGACCACTACTGCTACTACTGGTTTGGCAGGTTATATAATTATATAAGCCATTGGGCTATGTAACTTTAATCAGGATTGAATTTCGCTGGTATGTGCCTGGGTGACAAACTGGGAACACAAGATGATATGGACTATATAATTATATATATATATATATATATATATATATATATATATATATGCATATATATATATATGAAGAGTTCAGGCGTAAATCCCCATAAATGCCAATCCAAAAATTGATTTAAATTGTACAAATTTACCCAAATGTACTTTTAATTCTCACTAATCCCACAAGAATCCACATTTGTTGTGAAGAAATAGTTATGGAGATATGAACAAACAAAAATAGAAATGTAAAAAATTAACCGTTTGACCATTTGACTCCACAGTTTATCAACATTTGGATTAGCGTCTATGGGGATTTGCGCCTGAACTCTTCATATATATGTATTTATATATAGATATAATTATATGGTCCATATATAGATATGTATATATATATATATATATATATATTTGTATCAGGGTATCCAATACTGAAGAGTTGGGGCCGGTGATGAGGCTTGTGGAATGAGTACACGGTCACGTGACGAGATACTGCATGCCCCTATATGTAATATCTGCAGAACGATGCTTTAATTGTCCAACATTTAGTACAACAAACGAAATGGCACTCACGTTGGTCGGATTTGTTGTTGAGCTTACTGTATTGGAACGGTTGGACCATTGCCATGCATGTGTGAAACTGAAACAAAATGTCCCAATACATAGTTCAATATTATCAGTGAGATAGATGTAAGACAAGCCGAATGATTCCCAGCCTCACTCTCACTTCATTTCGTCACAGCTGAGGACACGCCCCATCCTCCACACTTGTTGAACGTCGTCCAATTAACCCCAACCTACCCACGTGACGCTCAGTGCTCCGCCCCTCCACACTTTCCTTCATTTCACAACTCAATAGATGATATTCACAACACGTGCGACGCCGAGTGACCTCGAATGAAACCACAGTTGTGGGCCGTTTTTTTTGCGGCTAGACCACAACTGCATTTGTTTACAGTACAAAACGGTAAGAGCGTAGTCGTCAAAACTCTTATTTTTATGTATGCTATAGGCAAGAAAAAATGCACCATAAGTGGCCCTACATATTTATCTGCTACATTTGCCTGTCAATTGTTATTTTAGAAAAAATGCTCACTTACCATGTAGGTTTCTTTAACTCGCTATGTATATACGTTACGCTTCTGCGAGGCTTTCAGAATGACGACACGCAGCCTATCAAATCTAGCTCTAACGCGCATGCGTTTGAATATCGTGTATTATATGTGCATCTAACAATCATCCATTGGCTATCTCCCTATGCAATTTGAATGCATAGCACCAGACGGGATGGTCGACTGAGTAGAGCACTTCCTTCCGGTGCGGGAGGTCACTGGAGCAATTCCCAGCCGCGTCAAGGCAAGGCAGTGGCGGATTTAGAAGAGGTTTCCCGTTAGGCCGACTCCTGGATCCGCCCCTGCAAGGGTTTATCAAATTGATACTTGTCCCTATCCTCCATGGCAATCGGCGTTAGGCAATGACTGGTTGGATCAGTGTCATAATAAAATGAGTGAGTGGGATATCAGATCATGGTGTCAGCGGCGCGTTATCCCAATGGAGCCGCACTATCAAGTCGCCATGGGTGTACATTGTCACAATGTATTTATTATATTAGCTGCTGCTAGAACATAAAACTCTTTGGCTTAGATTTTTTTGGTCATTTTCTGAGATAAATATATTTGGTTGATCGTTATAATCTACCTTACTTTAGTTCGAAGCAACTTTTAATTTAAATGGCTAATTTCTTTTAGATATTTGAAGTGCAAATAAGCCAAATTAATTTGGGCAAGTATACCAAAACTCGGACACCATAGGCTTCTACAGTGGCAGGTTCTATACATTGCCTCAGTATTCCCTTCCATGTGGTGACAAATGTTTAATAAGTGCACTAGTATCTAAATTAGATATGTACAATCAAAGTAGATAATTCTTTTGATTTTGAAAATGTGATGTTTTCATCAAACTATGCAGCTTTAAATAAACAAAACCGGGCTCTTAATTTTAAGTTCAACCTCGTCATATCCACATAAAAGTGTTATGATGCATTTGCTCTGTTATGCCAATGTTGCTTTCCATATTAAACGCCATAAACGCTGTCCCGCGCGCCCGCTTACTTAATGCGCATGCGTTTAAGTGGCGGTTAGGTTCCTAATGATGCAATGTAACTAGGTTGTTTACACGGAGCTGCAAGGCGCAATACCAACTACACACAGCTAACAAGTGGCATGACTTGCGAAAAGTGGCATGCCTAGTTGGGCGATAATCGAGGCGTTTATGCAAACTAAGCAAATAGGCATAGACTACTCTTCTCTCTGTAAATAACCCCACAACGTCGACATTCTATTAAATTCAAAAATATTAAATGCATCCGGTTATCCTATTGACCCCAATAACCGATGTTTACTTGTTGTGCTGGTTGGAGGTCGTTAAACAATCAAACAAACCGATTATTCTTATTATGTGATGTATAATGCATTATACGAGTATAAATGCTAAGGGAACATATATATCTTGCTACTTCCTCCATTGGCGCATTGGTTGAAGTGCCCCCCCCCCCCACCCCAGCTGTCGGGAGTTGTATGCGGGTGGCCCCCCCTCACACCAGACACATTGGAGGAATTATATATATATAATTTTGAGCGAGTGGCACAGGGGTGAGGCAGAGCCAGGCTACTAGGTGAATAGGCCAGGTGGCAGCACCAGGCGAGGCAGAAGGCCTGACCAGTTGCTTGAGTAGTTGAGTGTCATTAGTTGTGTAGTGTCATTTGGTGTCAACTAAGGACACAGTTCATCGGTAATCAGTTTATCGATAATTATGCTCGTATAATTGCTTATACAGCATATAAAAAAAATATATATATATATATATATATATATATAAAGTAGGGCTACGTAAGAAGGGAAGGATAGAGACGAGTGTTGGGTTGGACACAATTATTGAGCGTCTAGGGCATAGCACAATAAACAGGCATAACGGTAAAAGTTTGAAATCAGGCAGGAGACTGACTGCCCGGTGAGGCAAACGCCCGGCGGTGGCGCTCGCAGACGGCAAACCATTGGACAATAATATGTGTAAAGAAAGTATATGAAATAATAAATAATAATGATACTCCGCCTATTTATATCTGCATAATTAATTATACATCCCATATATATATATATATATATATATATATATATATATATATATATATATATATATATCTATATATATATATATATATATACACAAATTAATGATGCGTGGAAGGGTTCAATAATCACTGCATTAAATAATTACTGTAATCTAACTTAGTGTTCCCTTCCAAGGTTGATCCGGAACCTGGCATTTAGCTAAGTGCGCATGCTCCGTGGAAATAGTCTGTAGCCATTCATTTCCGGCGGATTGTAAGCGCTATTATTGCCATGCACGCCACAATATGTGCCCATGCGCATGAATATTCATGATGCGCCTGCGCTTGTATCAGCGTTCTCCTCATCCCTCTTTCCCGCCAAGACAATATCGCCACAACAGATCTAACACACTGTTATATGAGGAAAAACACACCCTCTATCTTCAATAAGATGTCATTTATTATGTAAATGTGATTGCTAAATTGAGGGAGTGGATCAATTTTACTCACAATTACATGCGCTGCGATTAAGTCGCGTGTGTGGGATAATTGATATTAGTTGAGATACTTGAGATACTTTAGGTGGGCGGCAAACTTTCTTCCAGCTGATAACGTCTTTTGAGACAGGACAAAGAAAAATTAATGTAAATTAATCATTGTCACTCTGAAGGGAATAAAATATGTTACATTACATTAAGTGCAGTAGTAAGAAAGGGGAAATTGTTCATATACTGTCATTTAGTATTTGAATGATGCAAAATAATTATTTAGGGTAGCAAATAAGAGCACACTATCGCTTTGTATCAGTCCATTTTCTAAATATTAAAAATATTATCTTCAAGGAATGTGTCCCGATAAATAGTCTGACTTAACGGGTCGCATCATAAATATTCAGTCTGCTATTTCTATTTTAATTGTTCACATAATTAACTGAATTTAATATCAACAAGCAATGAGGGGTAAAAATGCTTATTGTTAATGGGAAATATTCATACTCAAATTTGTTGCGACCAACATGCGTAATGCTGTTGGCACGCAGTATAAGAGCAGATATTATCAGGCCAGCATTTATTTGTAATTGAAGTAGGTAAAAAGCACATGATTTAAACATAGTTGCCCGCCACAAGTGTTTTCGCCCCGAGCCACCCCATTTAAGCTAATCTCCCCGCTAACAAATGAGCGTCCTGGTCTGCCACCCGGATGTTAGGCCGTCGGCCATGAGCAGTGGCCCCGTGCCCTGCGCTCTTTGGCGCAGCGCGCGATAACACAGTGGACAATTTGCAACACAAATTAATTCATCGATTAGCCACCAGTGGGCGCCTCCACCACGAGCAAGCTCAATTAACAAATTTCCTGGGGGACAGCCCCTCCCCCCTCCCCCTCCCCCCTCCCCCTCCTCCACCCTCCAACCGCCGCCCCTTCTCACAACCACCTCCCTGATCAACCCTCCAAATCAGTCCCCACCCACACCCACACCACCACCAACAAAATACAAACAAATACAAAAACAAAACAAAAAAATTCCTCCCTCATCTGCTGTCCACATCAGCCCGATCCGTGACGAGATTTGCCGCGGATCTTGGAGGCTGGTCACGTGCCCGGGAATACGCGTGATTACGGAGAATCATGGGTAATTATCGCAAGACAATGGCCGGGGAAGGGGGACAGAGGAGGTGGAGTCGCTGCTTATCTCCTGGGTGCGAGTGGACAATGAGGGCAACTGCGGGGTGTGGGGTGGGCAGGACGTAGCGACCCCAGCTTATCAGCGGCCGGACGCTGAGTGTCACGTGACGGCCCATGGGACACTGTTCCCCGATTGTCGTCTGCTATCACAGCCTCTTAATGAGTCGCACACGCGCCTTGATGCGCACGCATCTTGACCAATTCGCCGTTCTGCATTAGTGCATCGTCTGCTTTTACTAAAATGTCATCTATTTACCTTAAATAAACTATACCTTTACTGTTTTTGGAATTTTACTAGAAGAGTAATCTCATTCGTTAAATGTAGGTCATTCATTGAGAGTGCCACATAAAATGTAACGTGAATTGTTAGCGATAAACCTTCCTTGTTTGCGATAAACTAAACATTTAGTGAGTGCCACAAATTAAGATGAGCTGTCGGTAATTTGTCCTGACTTATTGCCTCATTAGGCATACAAGGGGCAAGAGGATGCAGACATAATACCATTGTTGTTACAGAAACCGACAATGATTGAATACAAGCTGCTTTTAGTGATCTTGTCTACTACGTGGCTTCGTAGAATGAGATTCGTAATTGATCAGAACTACGAATTATTGGGTTTTTTGTTTGTTTTCTTTCTTATTTCTATTCTTTAATATGTTATGCTTAATTTGTTTTATACTGAACGTGGTTTTTCCTTTCTATTGAGGATTTGCGTCAAACGATAACCACCACGTGACCAGTGCCTCATCGGCCATCATGGTTGGATAGAAAGTACATATCGCTTGGATTTTGGGTTTAATTTGACCAAATTTCACTGTTTGAATTAGCTATTCTCATAAATAACATCATTTCAACCCCCGATTGAATTCTCATGATTCTAAATAACAGAATTAGATCGCAGCAGTGAATAGATTTGTGCTTTTTGTTTTGTTTACCTTCGACAATATCACCACCGATGCAGTGGGAGCGTTAATATCGCTTGGATTTCGGGTTTAATTTGACCAAATTTCACTTTTTGAATGAGCTATTCTCATAAATAACATTATTTCAACCCCCTATAGGCTTGACAGCCTGAAGCCTAGGGCCTTAAAATATATCTTTTGACACAGCCATAGGCCTTTGGGAGGGTCCTCACAATTGGAACAGCCTAGTCGGTCTAGACACCATGGTTGTCACATTGCCATGCATATCTTTGAAAGTATGCTTTTGGGTAATTGCGGTATTAATTTGCACATTAACAAAAATGGTTATAATTGTCATGAGGACAACCAAGCTGAAAATGTGAAATGCATCAGGGACCCATAAGACTGTGTCAAAAGATGTATTGACAAGGTAGTGACAAGCTCTAGATTTGAAATTCCTTGATTTGACTCGGCCGAGGATTAATCCCACCATCTTCTGCACGACAAGCGACTGTTCTATTGATAATAGTGATATACGAATCTACTTCAAAGGTTGAACATGGAACTTGAGAAATGTCACTCTGTAAACTTGGTTAAAATCCACTTAAATTTTTCTCACATTTAGGCCTACTTATTAAGCTGCCACTAGAGAATTGTGATATCCGATTTTTTTTTAAACAACTTTTTTAAGAAAAATCAAATAACGATACTTCAGACATCAGTGCTACAACGTATGCCTAACGTTTCTAAAATAAACATTAAGTCATCCATTATTGTTTTCTTTATTGAAAATAAAACCACATTGGTTTGCTTAAAGTCACTAAACTAAATATTGCATATTCCGATGAGTTTGAGTTTATGTCATACTAAAAAGGAAATATGGATATTGGCTTGGTTTGAAAATAAATTTGAATAAGGCTGGCTACTTTTGGAAATAGTTAAAGTGAAAATTTTGTGTATCAATAATGTAAATATAAAATCATCAGTCTAATAAGTGTTGTGATGAATAAATGATCCATCACTCAAATTTATAACTGTCTTGATAAACTTGTATCATAATATATCTTAGATAAAAGATTCACCCCATTCACGACAACATAGTCTAAATTCTGGCAAAAATAGCTTTTGTAGGATAATGAGTGTGTGAGTCTCAGGTGGTAGCCATACAGGAAGTGCTTTATTCCAAATCCGACCATAATAAACATACCCGATACAACATCTCCCCTCTTTCGAAGATAACTCTGATGGTCAAGATCATTAAATGAGTATCTTAAACCCCAATGATATAAGTCAATTTAATCACTCAAACCAGTTAGTTATGTTCACAGTTCAACTTTTTCTTCTTTTTTTGGGAGTGATTAACTGTATATTTATCATAAGACTAATATGAGGTTTTAATGAAGCATAAGCCAAATGTTCAAATACTACAAGTGGAAGTCAAACATGACTGCTGAAATTAATTAGTAGCCTAATCTTTATAACATGATGGTGTCTTCACTTCTCGTCCACCCCTGGTTTTAATAACTGTCTCTGGACGAGGTATTGATCTGACACTTTGCTCAACTGGAGGAGAAACAACTTTGCTCAGCCTGAGAGTTTGAAGGTAGTTCATTTAGCTGGACTCTGTTGCGTACATATGTCCCTTTTGGAGTGTTAATGACATTGACATATGACCTCTCATGGCGAACATTCTCCTTAACAGTACCAGTTTCGCCCCAGTCTTTTATCCACACATCATCTCCTGGATGGAGCTTGGACAGGGGACGAGCACTCTGGCGATGGTCAAACCTGGCCCCCATTTGCTTGCGGTACTTTTCCTCTCTTTCCAGCACAATGTCCATATCAGGAGGTGCTGGTTTCAGCTTTGATGGTAGAACTGGGATCTTCGTGTTTAACCTCCTGTTCATAAGCAACTGTGCTGGACTAAACCCATTTTGAATAGGAGCATTCTTATAGTTCAATAAAGCAATGTAGGGATCCGTTTGTTTTACCAGTTTCTTGAGAGTATGCACGGCTCTCTGTGCCTCACCATTCCCAGAGGGGTGAAGTGGAGAGCTAGTGATGTGAGTGAATTCATACTTCTTGAGTCTACTACCACAATGTAGTGATCCTTCCAGAGTTGGAAGAGGTCTGTGGCCATTTTTGACCATGCATGTCCTGGCAGCACTGACGGAATAAGCGGCTCGTAGTGTGTTGCACTCCTCTTCCTACAGTGATGACAGCCACTTATTAGTTCCTCGATATCAGAGCTGAGTCCTGGCCACCAAACTGAGTGACGAGCAAGGTGATGACATTTGGTGATGCCCTGATGACCTTCATGCAATTTACCGAGTATGTCAGGATGCAGACTGGAGGGTATAATTATGCGGCTGTCCATTAGTAGCATGTCATCTACGATAGTCAAGTCTGACTTGTATGCCACATACTTCTTCACAATGCCTTTAACCATAGAGTTGTCAGGCCATCCTTTTTGCACATACATGCAAATATCACGACAGACATCATCCTCCCACTGAGGATTTCTGATCTGATTGAGTCGTTGATCAGACGCAGGGAGTGATTGCTGGAAGAAGTTCACAAAGGCTATAGTCTCCTCTTGGAAAGCTATATCGGCATCAGACAGGTCACTCCCTAGAGCGCGTGAGAGAGTGTCGGCTGTGTACATCTCCTTCCCAGGAACGTGGATGATGTCATAGTCAAACCACATCAACCTCATCCTGAACCTTTGGACCCGAACAGGGAGTTGGTCCAAATCCCGAGCTCCTAAGAGTGTAACGAGTGGTTTGTGATCCGTCTCAATGAGGAATCTAGTGCCGATCAAATAGTTGCGAAACTTCTCATAGGACCAGGTGATCGCCAGAGACTCTTTTTCAATATGGGCATAACCCCTTTCCGTTTCTGTGAGTACTCTCGGGGCCTATGCAACAGGATGCCACTATGAGCCTTTCTGTTGCAGGAGTACTGCCCCAAGACCAAACAATGATGCGTCTGCTGAGATTTTGGTTGGAGCTTTAGGATCATACAGAGCAAGAACTGGAGTTTTGGTGAGTACGTCCTTGATTTTTGTGAATGCTTCTTCTTGCGATGGTCCACAGAGCCATTGCTCCTGATAGTCAGAAGCTAACGTAGTGGTTGGGAATGAGATGTAATGTCAGGAGTGAACTTCCCAAGTTGATTCACCATCCCGAGGAACCGAAAAAGTTCCGTAATATCACTGGGAGTTTCTATTTTCATGATAGCGGACACCTTACTGGGGTCAGCTCTGATGCCATCTCTGGATACAATCGGACCAAGGAAGCTGATGGACGATTTCTTGAACACACACTTTTCTTTGTTGAGAGTCACTGCAGCATCAGCGAGTCTGTTTAGAGTTGCCTTGAGCCACTGGTCATGTTCAGCCTCATCCCGATTCGCAACGACAATGTCATCCATGAGGCAGACTGTTCCTGGGAGTCCAGCAATTATCTATGAAACCTGGTGTTGATAGAACTCGGGTGCTGAGGTGATTCCAAATGGCAACCGATTGTAGGCAAAGCGCCCAAATAGAGTGATGAAAGTAGTAAGGAGCTTCGACTCCTCTGAGAGTACTACTTGATGGAAGCCACTATTATCATCAAGCTTGGAAAATACCTTAGCATTTCCGATTTGCCCTAGAACATAGTCAACTGATGGTATGACATACAGTGGACGCATGACAGCTTTGTTGAGTTTAGTTAAGTCCACGCAGAGTCTGATATCTGTCCCCTTTGGCTTCGGGACTACTGCTATCGGTGCACACCACTCAGTGTATTTAGTGACTGGCGATATGTCGTGGAGATCTTGCAGTCACTTTAGTTACGCTTTGAGCTTAGGCAAGATGGGGTGAGGCGCTTGACGAGGAGTGTAAACTGCATATGATTCAGCATTGTCTCTGAGTTTGATGTCGTACTGATGCACCATTTTCCCCAGCCCATTGAAAAGAGGAGGGAACTGCTCCGAGTATACCAAACAGGTAAACTTCACGAGACCGAGGGCTATCGAGGCCTTGCAGCTAAGAAGATGAGAGGCTTTATCAACAACATAAATGTCCTCGGTGTGAGTACGATCCTGATATTGTAGGTTAGCGCGGAAGTACCCTTTAGCCCTAAACTCACGCTGCTTGGCACCTCGGAAGACACAATTTGTAGTCTTGAGAAATGCTTTTCGAAAAGATGAGTGTCAATCAAAGTCGCCTCTGCACCAGTGTCAATGCGTAGAGGAACAGTGACACCATTGACACTAACATGCACAACCTTCTTGGTGACTACTTCATGCTGAGTATCAACTGCCCCTATGAAAAATTCCTGTTGAGAGTGGGGTGAGTCAGTATAGAGAGCTTCGCTAGGCATCCAACCAGTAACTTCATTGACATCCTTTTTCCGACAGACTTTCGAAAAATGGCCTTTGACCTTGCAGAGATGACATACCGCCGGACATAGTGAACGCTGATGCGAGTTTCCCCCACAATACGGACATGAGGATTTCCCTGGCGTCTTCTTGCTGTAATCCTGAAATTTCTTCCTTGACTTCTGAGAGTAGGATTTCTTAACAACAAGGGAGTCCGATGTTCCCCCTATCTCACTATACTGCAGGTTAGCCATCTGAGCATTTTCAAGGAAATTCTTCAATTTTAGATCACCAACTCTGAGCGCTTTAGTCCTAAGCATGGCATCATTTGTTGAATTGATGAGTTGTGCCAGCGTAAGCAGCTCTTCAATTTGCACTGGAGTCATTTCCTGTAGATTTATTGTCTCAATCTTCTCTTTCACTCTCATGTAGAAGTTGTCCATAGATTCTCCTGTGTTCTGCCCCAAGTGGTAGAGCTAATTCAGGAGATATATCGAGTTTCTTTTAGGACTATAATGTTTCCTGGGAGCCTCCTTAGCAACAGTGTAATCCTGATCGACAATTCCATTCAGTTCTAATTTCTTCAGAACCTTTCTGGTAGGGCCTAAATAGTGGTACAGCTTGACAAACTTCTCTTTATTGTCTGTAATTGTCATTGCTGCTAGCATAGAGTCTAGTCCCTCTATCCAGTCTTCCCACTCAGTAGCTAAGGATGGGCCTTCTTTTTCCTCAAATGCAGGATAATTGGGGAATGCAAATGCCATGTTTAGTTTGATGAGTTACTTGGGTGAAGATATACACAACACTGATTCACACTGGGCACAATGTTACCCAGACAGTGGCAATAACACACACTGCACTGTAGCTGTTCTATGCACAGTCAGAGTTTATCGAGTAATTGAGTGCCAAGTGTAAATATCCTTCCTTCCTGATTCTCCTTGGATTGTAGAGTAAACAAACCCACATGCTTTCTACTTGTGGGATGGTGAGTGATAATAGAGGATTATATCAGTTCACTCAACTCAACAGCAGTTTTAGAGTGATTTACACATTAGAAATGACACACAGACCCATCAACAGCAAAAGCAAAGTATATGAGTGCTAATATACCATAAATAAGTGGTACTTAGCCTGTGAGAGCTTCATAGTTTACCACTGTCACCATGTAGGATAATGAGTGTGTGAGTCTCAAGTGGTAGCCATACAGGAAGTGCTTTATTCCGAATCTGACCATAATAAACATACCCGATACAACAGCTTTAGTATGGAACAGGAAGTAGAATGCTTGGCTCCAATTCACACTATTCACGCATGACCTAATTCGGCATCAGAACGAGTCTGAGTAAGCGTCGGTATTGGGAATGGCCATAAGGCACTACTGTGTGCCGATGTGTATGAACGACTACATAAATTAAAGGAGTAAAATTTGAAGATATTAACTTTTGAAACTATCATAATCATTTTTGTTTCCTTTTTTCTATTTATTGGTCAATTTTCATGAAGATTGAGTGATGATCAGATGCATTTCAGTAGGCAATGTCAACAAAGTCACTCACCTTAGCTGCCAATCTTTTCCTAAATTTAAAATTGCATAACTTTCTTAATATAGATACATTTAAAAAATATATTTTAACCCTTTTAAAGCTTTTTTAATTTGTAATTACTAAGACTAGTTGTTTAACTGTGTTACACAGATAACTATGCCAACAGTGATGCATTGGTCGTAATGCGTAGCATTGCGCTTGATGCGAGGAGAGGAAGAGACCCTCCCCCGGCCCGGGCTGTCGCGCAGCATTCTCGCCTCACCCGACGCCCGCTGCTCACCTCTCCCTCGCCCTCCCCCGGGCCGGCTGCTTTCACACCTCACCTGCTGTCGCCCTCCAGCCCTCCTTTATAAGGCCGCCCGCCGGCCTCCCTCAGTCACTCGCCTGCCTGCCTCCTACCAGTTCAAGCATTTTCCTCCACCCACCCACCCAACTCTCTTTTAACCCTCTCTTTTTCAGCTGGTGGAGGGCTCCTCGGCACCCCCTCTCTGACTCACTACAAACTCTGACTCTGCCCCCTAAGGGCCATTGTACCTTCACTTGTTGCTGCTCCTCATGAGCCCCCTTTGTCATTGTGCCTTTGCTCCTCATGAGCGCCTCGTTTACTTGTTTGATCCTCTGTATACTCTTCCTGCTGAGGCATCCAATAAACGCCTTGCTTTCCACTCCCGCCTTGCTTTCTTCCTTTTCGCGCAACCATAACTATACACCACCATAACTATGCAGATACCACCATAACTATGCAGACTTGAAGCTGACAGTCACATTGTAGTTAAAGAATGGGAAAAGCACCATGCAAGGGTCACCCAATCTACGTAAAAATTGGCCAATAGATAGAAAACAGGTATGTAAAGATAAATATGGTAGTTTCAAAAATGAATACCTTCAAATTTGAGTGATTTCAAGAGGTATTGGTCGACGAAAAAGTATTCACATTACTTTTCATACAGCGGCGCCTCGCAGATGCTTACATGGCCTCGGTCTGGTTTCAACATGGCCACGGAGTGAATAGTGTGAATTTCAAATTATATCAGCACAGAATTGGTGAAAAGACAAGATGGCGGCGATAGAACGCCAGTGATTTCACTTTTAAAGTCTATTAAACTACATGTTTTATTATATTTTTCAACTCAAAAGTAGCAGGGAAATATGCAGCCATATATAAAGAATAAGTGTTGCTTCTTAGATTGTGAACTTAAGCTAAGATTCCTTACACGCAGTATGCGGTATGCGAATGCGATTGCGAATGCGTCAAAAAATCGAAAGGCATGTAAATGAATAGTGGCGCTTCCATATGTCCGAATGCGAATACGAACGTGAATGCGAATGCGAATACTGCTGCGTTTGCCATAGAAAACAATAGTAACTTTGATCTTCCTTCACAAATTTGGAGGAAAAAACCCCCAAAAATGTTATGGGTAACTTTTTTTGATGTGTATGTTCGTTTAACCATCCCCCAACACAAAAAATAAACATCAGCTATTGGGGGTTGGCATATATCTATGTCTCATATACCACATTCGCATTCGTATGCCGCATACCGCGTATATGGAATCTTAGCTTTAGTCTCTCATTTCATTTCCCACCTTTTTCGACAGCTTTTATATAGGTTTGATATTCACCCATGTAGGCGACTGCAGTGCAGGATGAATCCTTATATATCTAGAAACTAGAAGTGCAATCAGTTACATATCAGAAAAGGGAATGTAATGTGTGGTGCTGCACCTAGTACCTGTTGCTACACAGAGAATACAATCATTAAAACGTCATCATAATTTTCTTCCTTTGTGTAGGCCTACTATCCCTGCCATTTTCGTTTCTTTTGAAATTATATACACCACTCCTTTCTTATCATTTTACGGAACTTCTTTGGGACGTAAAGAAATAATCCGAGAAAATGTAGGTTCACCTTCGAAGCTGGGACAATTATTCCACTGTCATTTATTAGAAAATCTTGAAAACAGATAAGCCGGTGTACTTCTCCCGCCTTAAAAAGAACTGGGAGCTTAGATGATTCCATGGAAATATAACCTATAACAATAAGGCCAAATAAAAAACAATTGCTGATCGTCCCCGCCCGTGCCTGAAAATCGCCCGCCCCTGGATTTCTTTGTTGTTTAACTGTTAAAAATGTGTCTGGCTAACAGCAATTCAACATTCAAACGTTAACTCATAGTCACAGGCACGAGTGGTACAGAAGCCACCAGTGGGTGGTGTGGCCAGACACATAATATGTCATCGTATAGCAGGTAATTGGGACATCGTATATATATTAGATAGCAGATATACTCTGTACTTGTAGTACACGGGTGAACGACAACATAGTCTAAATACCGGCGAAAATAGCTTTAGTATGGAACAGGAAGTAGAATGCCTGTGTCCAGTATCAAATGGGTACTTAAGGCCCTGTCACATTACGGCGTATGGCGGGAGCGTATTGAAAACCTACGTAAAAGCTGCGTGTGCCGGCCTATCATGACCTTTGGTGATCTCTCGGGTGGTTTTGAGCATATGTGGAACCTATGAGGAGCGTACGAGGAGTGTACGAGGAGCGTATGAGAGCGTACTGTGACATTTTTTTACGGTTTTGATTGACATATGGAACGTATGCATAGCGTATGCGTAGCATATGCATAGCATATGCACAGTGTATGCATAGCGTATGAGTGTATGAGTAGCGTATGAGTCAAGATCGATGTCGAGACCTATGGCATACGCTTGGAATACACTGTGCATACACTGTGCATATGCTGTGCATATGCTGTGCATACGCTAGGAGTATGCTCCCATGCGTAACTCGTAGGTTATGCGTATGCTACATACGCTAGAGATACGCCGGTGACGCAAGTTGAGCGTATGCGTAACCTATGCCGGTGCACCTCTAGCATACGAGGAGCGTACACCGGCGTACGAGGAGCGTACACCGGCGTATGAGTAGCGTATGAGTAGTGTATGAACCATACGCTCCCATAGGTCGAGATTTTTTTAGCATGCACAACAAAATTTGAACGGACGGATGGGAGAAAGCGTATGGCGGTGTACAACGGCATAGGCCGGCATAGGCTGGCACATGACGGCCTATGCGTAGTGTATGCGTAGCGTATGCGTAGTGTATGGCGC
Organism: Branchipolynoe longqiensis; assembly: GCA_030323885.1. NCBI lineage: Eukaryota > Metazoa > Annelida > Polychaeta > Phyllodocida > Polynoidae > Branchipolynoe > Branchipolynoe longqiensis. The sequence goes on from CM059199.1 coordinate 31,540,668, forward strand.
CGTATGGCGGCATATGTCAACGTATATGACGTAACGCGCCTACACCGCCGTACGCTCCCGCAAAAAACCCTAATGTGACAGCCCCTTTATATTGGCACAGAGTTGTTGAAATGGGCGAGAATGCAAAAAGACAAGATAGCGGCCATAGAACGCCGTCGATTTCACCTTTAAATTCTATTAAACTCTATGTTTTATTATATTTTTCAACTCAAAGGTAGCGGCGAAATATGAAAACATATATAAATAATAAATGTTGCTTCTTAGATTGTGAATTTAGGCTCTCATTGCATTTCCCCACTTTTTTGACAGCTTTTATATAGCGTTGGTATTCACCCGTGTACTGCAAGTACGGGGTGAATCCTTTATCTACGTATATATTAGATACAAGATTCACCCCGTACTGCTGCAGTAGGGGTGCAAACCAACCCTATGTAAAAGGTGGCGAAAATGCGGGTCAAAGAATTGAGAGCCTAATTTCACAATCTAAGAAGCAACATTTATTCTTTACATATGTATTATTAAGAGCCCGCTACCTTTGAGTTGAAAAATATAATATAATATATAGTTTAATCAGATTTTAAAGTGAAATCGACGGCGTTCTGCGGCCGCCATCTTGTCTTTTTGCATTCTCTCCCATTTCACCAACTCTGTGCCTATATGCATAATATGGGTAGCCATTTGATACTGGAGCCACATACTGGAGCCTCACTTCCACACTAACGCTATTTTCGCCCATATTTATATAAGGCTGACCTTCACCCGTGTACTACAAGTACCGGGTGAACCTTTATCTACGTATATATATGCTAGCAAGTAGGCCTAATAAGGGACTCCCTTCCGCGCCTTCATGCTCGCATAATTGTGTATTAATCACATATGGACAGGAGTAAACACCGTAACACCATGTGGCATGCACTGAAATTTATGCTTACATAATTCCATTGAAATCATGTCAAAAACACTGAAAATATAAATATTTATTTAAAAAATCAAAACCGCCCGCCCGACCCTGATTTGTGTGGTCAGAAGGACGATCATCAATTCTTCTTCTTCTTTGGCCTAAGTATGAATGTATGAAGATTCCTAACGGCCCTTGTCATATATACGCTGAGAGATCTGCGATTAGCAAGAGATTGGGTATTTTTGTAACTTGGCACACTGGTTCGATTAAACCAAGATGTTCGCATCAAAATGCTATTCCGTCACAACATTTAGCACGTATGGTGGTCCATAATTATATTGGCTGAAATTAATTAAATTGCATATGATTAAATTTAATTTTATACAAAATCACCTGTTCCCGCAATACTTAGTGCCATTGCACTTTTAGTAAAAGTTTTAGTGACGGCTTCTGTGGTCGCGACCCTTCCCAACACTGGAAGTTGGAACAGTTAACTCCCTCAGAAGGTTGAACATTTCCACATACATGTGGGTGCAAGTCAACTATACTGTTCACAATGTCGTGTAGCGATGAACATGCTACGCTTCAGCAAATTTCCATCCGGGATTCTCTTATTCATTGCATTACGCAAGTAAAACGTAAAATCGTGGCCATTTTCGCTAAGTGTCACGACCTCATGAATACGCAGTACACGCCCGCTGCCGACAAGGTTTGGCCTCTTTTAAACTTAATGTTTCACCGATTTATGCATAAGATAACCTATATTATACTAGTAACTAGCGGATAAGTTTGACTTAAATGCCAAAAAGTGATAAATGATATCATGCGACGAAGCGCATTTTCATACTATTTTGTTTTATTCATGCTACGTCACTAATACTCCTGTCACACTACGACGTAACGGGCCAGCGAGTGGGGAACGTAGAAATCACTTATTTACGTCGAAATTCTCGGCGTTGCAGAGCCAATTTGGACATCAGTGCAACGTAGTGGACGTAGCCGAAACATCAATCCAACGTAGTGGTAACGCATGAGAACATTAAAAAAAACGCTCACAGAATGCCAGTGAATGTTATAAACGTTATTTGATAGCCAGAAGTATGCCTTAATACATTAAATACGTCTAAACACGGTGGAGAAATGCCAAACATACATACGTTAGACATACATCATCCATACGTTGTCAATACGCGGACTGTTCGTTTTTGACGGCTTGAGTTATGCCTGATGTAGTTCAAAGTATGTATAACGTATTTGTAACATTAGCATATACATAGCATATGCTAATGTATAAGCCACGCGTTGTCTTACGTCGGGCTACGTTGAAAGTTTTGTGTATATCCAAAACCTTGACGAGTGTCGACATAACACAACGTATCTCGATGTACCTCGACGTAGGCTTAACGAACGCGTAACATATCTCGACGTTCCTGAACATAATGGCCAAATTTCACCTACGTCGGCTTACGCTACCACGTTACATCATAGTGTGACAGTCCCATAACCGAATGTGGTATCATAAATTTAGGATATTCCAGCAGTTGTAAACAAAAGGGTCAATGTTACTAACCACGAGCTTATATTAATTAATGCACTTATTGTAAGGCCATAGGATCAGTTATTCTGTTGTTTGTTGGGGTTTTGGAATATACCATTTCTCTATGTTTGCAAAGACATAACTTGTGACAAGAAGGGCTAAAAATAAAGTTGAACTATTTAGACATCAAGTCAACATCAAGTAAGGTCATAATCACAACCTTAATTTTGTTTAAAGAGAAAAGCTCATACGATTTAATCAAATGTGTTACCACAGTCAGTTGTTCTCACACCTATCACACCTCATTTCATACCTGAATCACACATATTTGGTAGGCCCTACATGACTAGAAAAAACCTTTAATTCATGTAATTGTATTATAACTGGCACTATTGGGAAGATGTGTTTGTTGGAGTTTTACATCCTAGCAGCATCTATATGGTCATGACAGGACGGGTATCGACTTTTGAGAGTGTGCACGAATGACAACTTTTATAGTGTTGCCTCACTGGGAAATCAGCCCACCAACAGCATGCCCTAATATCCCACTCAGTCACATTATCCTGACACTGAGCTAATCAGTCATTGGTTTGACTCGCCCGGAATTCTAACTCCTGACCTTTTGCATGGGAAGTCTGCGCTCTACCTATGCGGTCACCACGTCCGGTTCCATTGGAAAGAACTGTGAACTAATATTAAAATGGTTTTAAAATTTTTATTCCGGGACAAGCTATGTCATTTTGAATGTTGACAAAAGGGGTGAATTTACTTCCTTTATTTTAAAGGAAAACAAGAAAAACCTGTGACCAGTCCCTTAAGAAATACATTTTTAAAAAGTCCAGCTTATTATACCTGTGACATTTATTTGTATATGTACATAATATATAATTTTAAAATTCTTGTGAGCTTTTGTCTCTTTTTTCATTAATGGTGTGAGCTTTTTTGCCTTGTGAGTTTTTGTCTTGCAAACTTTTGTCTGCGCATTGAAGTAGGGATATGTGATCAGACCATACTAATGTGCAAACAAACGGCTAAAATAAAACGTTACTTACATTATTCTCAGTAGTTGCAATAATGAAATATATATATGAAATTGGCAATTTTACAGCCAATTTGGAATCCAGGAATATTATTTAGAACATTATATAGTCATATTTAACATGTAATTTCAAACCAAATGGTCACTTTTGTTACGACAATTGTCTTATATATGCTGGAACACTCCTGTGAAAGTTTCAATCAATGAATACGCATTTTTAATGATAGTTCTTTTTGGCTGTCATTGTGAATAATTAAGATAATGACTAAGTAAAAGAATGACTAAGTAAACACTAGTAAATCCATTGCCTATATATTAAAAAATATATGTAGGCCTATCAATCAATCAATAGTTCCATCCTCTAGTCGAGGGTTGGATGCAATGGTTCTCCACTTGTCCCGATGTTGTGCTGTTCTGATAGACTGTGAATAATTCAAGCCTGTCCACTATGAAATATTTGTAAACCATGATGTTCTTGGTCTCCCTCTCCCTCTGCTGCCATTCACCTTCCCTTCCAACAATGTACGGTATATTGAACTCTGACGAATGATGTGGCCAAAATAAATAAGTTTCTTTGTCTGTATAGTGGCAAACAAGCTTTTCTTATTTTTAATTTTTCTGAGAACTTCTTTGTTGGTGATCTTCTTTGTCCATGATATTTTCATCATCCTTCGATAAGTCCACATCTCAAATGCTGCTAAACGTTTGTACATTTTCTTAGAGATTGTCCATGTCTCTGCCCCATACATTAGAGTAGACCACACATAACACTGAAGAATACGCTTCCTTGTTTGTATGTTAACTTGATGTTAACACTCTATACATTTTGGAGAATGTTGTTCGGGCTATTGTTATCCTTCTTTTAATTTCTTCCTCACATCTCCCATCATTTGTAATCTTTTGTCCGAGATATATGAATTCGGATACTTGTTCTATGTTTGTGCCATCTATGGTTATATTGACATTTGGTTTATCTGTCTTTTTACTTATAACCATTGTTTTGGTCTTCCTGGCATTCATCTTCATGTTGAATAGTATTCCAGCTTTATTGATTCTATTCACTATATCTTGTAGGTTTTTCTCACTGTCTGCTAGTATTACACTGTCATCCGCATATCTAAGATTGTTGACGTTCATGCCACCTATTGTCACTCCCTTGCAATCTTCAATGTGTCTGAAAATCATCTCTGTGTACAGGTTAAATAGACATGGTGACAATACACACCCCTGTCGAACTCCTCGTTTAATCATAACTTCATCCGATAGGCCCTGCTCCATTTTTATAAATGCACGTTGTGTCCAGTATAAGTTCACAATTAGTTTAATGTCTTTGCCATTGACACCAATATCTTGTAAATATTTGATTAACAGTTCATGATTGACTCGGTCGAAGGCCTTCTCATAGTCAATAAAGCAGGCATAAACATCCTGGTTCACTTCACAATAACGTTCACAAATCATTCTCATATTGAAAATCCCTTCACGTGTACCTCTTCCAGATATAAACCCACTTTGTACGTTACTGATTTGTTCTTCAATTTTCTGTCTGTTTCTCAGTCAAATTATTTTCAGGATCATCTTCAACATATGACTCATCAGGCTTAGTGTTCTGTACTCAGTACACAATGTTGGTTTTAGCTTCTTTGGGAGTCGTACAAATATGGATTCATTCATATTCAAATGTAGGCCTATAGGCCTATATATAGATTAAATTAATGGAAACTAATAATATCATCAAAAAATTACATGAAAATTTAAAATCCAAAGATTTATAATTGATATTCATTAGCCAACAATTTGACAATTTATTTAACCTACACGATATATTTAGCCCAAAATATGGATGTTTCATTTTCATAAAAATTATAAGGAAGTTGTTCAATAAATTGATATAATGTTGTTTTTTTACTTCTGGTCGATTTGCTTAATTTTGATCTCAAATATCTTTAAGAATACTAGTATATTGCGATATGCAATAAATATTGTGATGATCTGTAATGTGAGATTAGAAAGATGCGATAGACCTTGACGAGCTACACTAGAACCCACCTGTTGCTGAACCCACCAATTAAACATAGCAAGCATTTAATTCTCAGGGTCTGTGTAATTAGTCCACAATATCATAATTATTATAACAGATAGGCATGTGTCATCGGTCATATACAATATGTATATCCATAGGATCACCACTGACAACATGACTTCTCGTTCGTGACTGTTGTGTTGTTTCTAATTAGGAACATTCAAAATGCTCCCAATGTGTTAACTTTGCTAAATTGACAGACTGATGTAGTCAAAGTAATAGGCCTATTTTAGGGTATTCTTCATGATATAGGAGCACAATTAGTTATCATAGAATATAAGCAGATTTACAACAATTTGTTAAAGGGGACTTGAATGTTCTCATTTTGTGAGTGCTGCACAAGCAGTATTCGTGATTTTGTGAGTAAGCAATATTTTGCAGTAGACTCCGGTGTGTCGGACACTGGTGGCGTTAATGTCTCATTTTATTATTCAGAACTCCTTGGCGTCAGTAGAATTTATTGTCCCTGCCTCACTCGCACTGCTGAAGGCTGCGGTTTATGACATCATCGCAGTCAGCACGTCGACGGTTGATTCACCTGGTAATATGTTGCGATCTTTCATAGTTATTCACATGTGTCAGTTCATGATTGGTGGGTTGGTTGTTGGAGTTTTATGTCCTGGCAACATCTACGGTCATATCAGGACGGGTACAGACTTGAAACAGTGTGCACTCGTGGCAATTTTATAGTGCTGCGCCACTGGGAGACCAGGCTCCCAGCACCATGACCTGATATCCCATTCAGTCACATTATCCTGACACTGAGCCAACTAATCATTGCCCTATCCTAATAATGCCGAGCACATGGCTAGGAAACGACCAGTATCAATTCTAAGTCATTGATTTGACTCGACCAGGGTTCTAATCCCACGATCTACCAACACGGGAGACATACGCTGCACTAATTCGGCCATCCCGTCCGGTGTCAGTTCAGTACCTGCATGGATGGGCCATAGATGAGATCGGGGTTACTTTAATTGATCGCATCCGTCATGAAAATGTGGTTATCTGTGTCTAAAAGTGTCCTGAACTTTTGTAATTATCATGGAATCAAGGTCAGAGGGAGCATGAGGACTGAAGAAACAACCCCCTCTAATAATAGAATAGCTCCTCCACCAACCTGCCCTGTGGTGGCAATAGCAAAATAGTGTGTTCTGTGGGAGTATTCAGAACGAATGCCTTGGGTATTAGCCACAGGAACTGGAAAACTACGGCAAGATGAGACCAAATAATATTTTTTGTAATTGGTGATCGTCCCTGGCCGGGCCTGAAAAATCGGCCGCCCCTGGTTTTGGGGTTTTTTTTTGCTGTTAAATGGAGAGGGCGAGTGGAGTGAGAAATGGAAAGGGTACTAGAGAGTGGGGTGAGTGGAATGAGAAATAGGGGATTGAAGAGGGGGAAATTGACATGGCAGTGGGTGGGTGGGGGGGGGGGGGTGGAGAGGGATTTGAGGGGTGGTAGGGAGGGAACTGGAATGGGGAGGGAGCAGGGTCGAAAGTGGAGGATGTTGGAAGAGGGAGGAGAGGGTGTTGGAGGGTGGGAGATGGAGGGTATTGGATGGGGAGGAATGTGAATGAGGGTGGCAGAGAAAATTGAGGGGGAGGGCGAGGAGAGCAGTGAAATACTGAGAGAGAAAATAAAAATAAAAACCACCGCCTGATCCACTTTTATTTCAAAAGGACGATCACCAACTCTTTTGTTGTATTTGGCCTAAAATAGAAATAGCAATTATAATACTAATAGCGCATCTTAGCAAGGCAAGGAGTAGGGAGAAGTGGGAGAATACTAACAAACAGAGAAAGAATGTGTGCAATTGTAGACTACTAACTGAAAGTGACGAAGGGAACCGCGAGCATATAATTGTCCAGTAATGAAAACAAGTAATTAAGCTAGACGCCGATGGGCAGCATAAATACACTGTCACAAAAATAAAACAATAGTTGCTACTTATCCTCACATGTCTGATCAAGAAACGAGGACAACATCACAGACTGAAGGTTACTTTCTTAGTTTATGAATTTGTATCTTGGTTATGCATGGGGTTTTTAGTAATCATTTCATTAAGTAATAACTGTATAGAAACTTAGTACTTGCTTCCAAAGTTGAGCCCCCCCCCCCCCCGCTCCCGCAATGCAAGTTTCAGCTGAGTCGTCTATTGTAGTTCCCTTGTTGAATAAGCATATGGGTATAATTATAAATGGACCTAGTGTGAATATATTTACTTTTCATCGGGGAGTGTATTTTTACAAAGTCACCTTTCCTGCTGCAGGAATCTTCACCGCAGACATTGTCGCGTCCATGCTACTGGATTACATGGACCTGTGCTACAAACTGGTGGAACTTGTCATCAAGGTTAGTCAAACTTAGCGATCCTTATTGTTGTCATGGCTTTTCAATTTCACTAGGATGTGCTTGCCCTATTTATTTTCTAATTTAAATAAAGTTTTATATCAAATTGGGGTTATTAAGTATGGTGCATTGGCCGGCATTGGTCTGGGTGATGAGCCTCTTGGGTTCTTAGCAGTGTTTGTACACAATCGGATTATCCGACTTTTATCGGATATTCATGTATTTGTTGGATAAAGTCTAATTTTCGATAATTTGCCATTATATTTGGACGAATCCGTCAGATTTTGCTAACATTACCTGTTCAAAACTTAACTTGAATGTCATAAATTCTTTGGAATACTAATGAAATAAATTACTTTATTGAGAATATATATTGTTAATTGTCTGACAGCTTTGTTTTTTCATATTTTAAAGTTGCATAGTCCGATGAAGCATCAAACTTTCCAAACCAAAACAATTATCTCTAATTGATTCTATATATATCTATCATAGATAATGATGCACTTATTAAACATTTGTCACCACACAGAAAGAAATACTGAGGCAATTGAATAGAACTTGTTCCTGCTGAAGCCTATGGCATCAGAGTTTTTGCAAGCTTGCAAAAACTAATTTGACATATTTGCACTTCAAATATCTCAAAGGTTAGTCATGTAAAATAAAAGTTACTTTAAACTAAAGTAAGGTAGGTTATAACGATCAACATAATATATTTATCTCAGAAAAATGACAGAAACTCAAAATCATCGGACTATGCAACTTTAAGTACTGGAAATAAAACTTAAGATTTTGGTTGCAGAAAAGTATGATTTTTATTTCTGCCTTGGTGCAAACACTGTCTTAGCTAAGTGAGGTTGAATCCCTACTGGTTCTTATTTTTTATAGAAGTGCGTCTGCACTGAAGTTAAAAGCATAATTATGCTGTGATGAGGCCTCCAGATGTTAGATTAATAGAACAATCCGAGTACCCTTGGTGCCACTCAGCAGATAAATCTCATACTGCATTATTAGAAACGGGAGAAGCACCGCATGTCTATGTGGATATACCGTTATGAATGAATTTTATTTTCAATAAATGATTCAGTTTATTTGGGTTTATTTTCATTAGGTGTATTCAGAATATACTCGTGTATATTCCTGGAGTGTCGAAGATGATACATATGCCAGCAAGGATGCTCACCTGGAGGACTTCGCTGTGTCCTGTGTATGGCCTCAATTAGCATGGCAGTGTCTTCCATTGATGTGTGTTCATATTTCTCCTGACAGGACGTGGTAACAGAACTGATGATGGACGTGAATGTGCTATGGAAGGAAATAGCTAGGTTGGCAACGCTAACCCATTGCTGCTCCCTCACCAGTAATGTAACTATGGAGGAAAGGTATGTTACAAATGAATGAATCAGGGATGAAAGATCTCCACGATTTCGCGGATTTCCGGGAGTTTCCCTGTACCTACTGCAATCTTGCAGCACGATCAGCACTACTAATATGTTGTTTTACACTGCAGCACTATCAGCGTATACTAATATGTGTGGCCCAGCTGCAGCACCATCAGCGTATACTACTAATATGTGCTTCAAACGCTGCAGCAATCTCAGCGTATACAAATATATATGAAACCCGACTTCCAGAAATTGTTCGTGATTCTCTGACAATGGTAAACCTATGGGAGAACATCTGCATTTCCGCTTTTTTCCCCAGAGACCACTTTCATCCCTGAATTGAATGGAATCGTCAGTTAAACTCGGGATAGTGTTTCTTGGGTGGAAGATGTCACCACTATTCATCTTTGGGGATCAATAGAGTAGATTGATGATTATAATCTAATATTCTTTAGTTTGAAGTAACTTATATTTTAATGGTTAACTTTGGAGATATTTGAAGTGAAAACATACTAAATGAATTTCGGCATGCACATCAAAATGCAGGACACCATGAGCGTGAGCAGTGAGATGCTTTTATTAAATTGATTAGTGTTCCTTCCGTCCAGTAATACAGGCAAAATAGGTGCACTAGTATCCAAATTGGATATGTAAGATCAAATGTAGGTCAGTGTTCTGGTTTCGGAAATGTTATGCTTTCATTGAATTATGCAGCTTTGAGATTTAAAAGAAATGCTTAGTATTGTTTCCCTCCAGTGTTTCAATCGCATAAACGTCAACTGAGAACCCAGACTCACAGGAAATGGTGAGAAATTATGGAAATTATCTGAAAGATTTTCTTTCTGACACCATTTAACATAGCTTGCAGTTAGAACGTGGTATTTATTAAAGACAAGAAGGAAATAATAATAGTAAATTGAATGAAATAATAATACATTTAGTACTAATAGTGTATATTACCTGATGTTGGTTTTTAGCACATGGAGGTATACCCTTGCCTAAATCAAAACAAGCTTCCTAGTTTGGATATTAGAAATATATATAACCCCCTGAATGTTAAAAAGAGAAAAAAAAGGCTTAGGCATTAACAATGTAACATGGAAACCAAATATATGGTACACAGTTTCTGAAAACGACACATATAAGTATTATATATATATATATACATATATATATATATATATATATATATATATATATATATATATATATATATATATATTCCATCTCATTTGCTCACTATATGCCCTAGTCTGCAGGCTCATAAGCAGCTCATGCTCAGTTCAATTGCTTCTATGGACAGCTCAACTGATAATTTGACCCGTTTTCTTGAGCAGCTCGTTGAAGGTTTGGATGATCTATAAATGGCTGCTCAATTTGCTGAGACGATGGTTCACAATCGCGGTGGCGGTGTGCATTTTGCTGGTGGGATTCCTCTACATGGTCAGCACCTTGGCGCTTAGTTCTACAGGAGAAGCCGACTACCTCTGCCCCGAATGCTTTGTCCTCACCAAGGAGAATGTGCGGGGACCTTTAGTGACATTGTAGGTCCTTACAGACTGAATGAGAGGTGCGATTAAATCTATATTGGACAAGCTAATATAGTGTACAGCTTGTATGTAATGGCTAAGCATGTCACTAATGTAATGCCTTTTTGGCTGCTTCTTATGATCCAAACTTTTAGCAAGACTAAAGCAATTATTTAAATAGGTTTACATTATTTATTATAGTCTACATATATGATTGTGTTGAAATGATGATTTTTTACAAATAATTAGCGGTAAGTTTTAAATCGATCAATATTTTGTTGTGGTATGTGTGGAGTAACTATGCGCTTTTCTAATGCCATATTTTACATATTCAGCTTTACTAATGCGTCTTATCTATGAAATAAAACTATATTTATATGCAAACCTTTAAGTTACTTTGTTGGGTACTTTATTTTAATTAATATTTCGGTGGCTGGTACTTCTTGTCTCTTCATTATGGATTTCTTTCATTGAACTAAACGAAAATAAGTTCCAAGTACGCACTCATGGTGACTTTATAGTGCGGCCCTACTGAGGGACCAGGCCGCATGCACCATGATCCGATATCCCACACAGTCACATTGTCCTGATACTGTGCTAACCAGTCCTTATCCTATCCCATTAATGCTAAATGCCAGGCTAGGTCGTGACTAATATCAACTTTGTAAATCATTGATTTGATTCGACTGAGATTCGAACTCCATACCTTCCGCACGGGAAGCTTGCGTTCTACTGATTCGGATATCACGTCCGGTTCCAGGGGACTGCAGCGCTACGTCGCATACATAGGCCTACAATGTGCACAGTGTCCTTAAAGATCTAGTTACATGATTTTAGCATGTATTCTTTGCATCAATATTCAATATATCTGAACAACATATTCATATTCTAGAAATATCAACTACATTATACTTAGAACTGCTCAAATTAACGAAGGCGTGCTCGGTTTAATGCTCTTTTACAGATCCATTATATATAATCTACTGGGTTATGCAGAGAAACCTCGCCCCACCCCGCATACCATAATGTGCTGGGACAGTGCTGAGAAAGAGCATGTTGACAGGTAAAGGTTCTCTTGGTCACCGCTGGTGGCGCCACTAATCTAAACCCTGTATTCGTCAATTACCCAATGTCAAAACAGTCAGACAGGGGATTTTCAGGTGGTACACAGACTTTTTCAATGATGGAATAAAATGCTATTGGAATAAAGCGTGATCGAATGAAACTCCATAAAATATCACATATTTTAATTTTTTTTAAATATATTTGTAATCTCAGGTGGTAGGTACCTAACTGCATACATGCGTTTGTGGAAGCTAAGCCCCTGAATGATACATACTCTATTAAGTAATATAGAAATAAGGCCAACTTTACAAGGATATAAATATTATAATTATTGTCTTGATATACAGGGATGACTCCTCCCGGGTTTCTTTTGCTGTCAATTTTGTGAAATACGTAAGTCAGGGGTGAACAACCCTGAAGTAATACTCATGATGGGTTGAATGACAAGACTGAATGAATAATTTTTAAGAGATTTAAAAGAAGTCTTGTTCTCATCCCTGTACCTATTACCGACAGTAACCTTGGTGTGTTTTTTTAAATGAACAAAAGCCATTTAAGGCAAACGCTTACTATTTCCATTAGGGATAATTATATTGTAAACCACTTGGTGCCATTGGGTCTCCTACTCAGTCTGATAGTATCTTCGTAATACCAAATGGCCTTTGTGGTGATGGTAAATTAACAGTGAGTGGGCTATGTATAATTGACACCATAGGACAATTGTGATGACCCATTAGTGTATTGCATTACATAGGTCTCTGCTGTTTGGCATACCCTATTGCCACATAGGATTGCCTTCATTGGTGTGTAGAGACTGCAGGCCCCGTTGTATCGGGTTGTGGCTTGATGTCATGGAGTATGACGCTTGGACAATTTTGTGAGGAGAATAATCTTTGCAATTTTCGGGATCATCGACCAATGTGGTTAAGGAATTGGTTAAAGTAGCAAAATCAGTTTGTTCTTGAGATTTTAATTCAACCTTTTAATTAAATGAGTTATTAGTTTGACAATGGGGGACATCCGGGGTAGTTCATTTGTTGACACTAGATGGCGCATCGGTACCAGTGGTCCTAAACGGCCATTGACAATGCACTGAGTTCGCCGGTACGCGTAGTGCAATACGTATATTTTATTCAAAATTAATAGAAATACAGAACCCTAACCTTAGAAATTTAATATAATCTATTCGTTGTATGTTTTCTATATGTATACCAAGCGGTTTGTCTCTAGGTCTTGTGGTTTTAGAGATATTTGACTTCTTCTGTATGAAGATTGCTCACGGCCATTGACAATGCACTGAGTTCGGCGGTACGCCCAGTGCAAAACGTTTATTTTATTCAAAATTAATAGAAATACAGAACCCTAACCTTAGAAATTTAATATAATGTATTCGTTGTATGTTTTCTATATGTATACCAAGCGGTTTGTCTCTAGGTCTTGTGGTTTTAGAGATATTTGACTTCTTCTGTATGAAGATTGCTCACGGCCATTGACAATGCACTGAGTTCGGCGGTACGCCCAGTGCAAAACGTTTATTTTATTCAAAATTAATAGAAATACAGAACCCTAACCTTAGAAATTTAATATAATGTATTCGTTGTATGTTTTCTATATGTATACCAAGTGGTTTGTGTCTAGGTCATGTGGTTTTAGAGATATTTGACTTCTTCTGTATGAAGATTGCTCATAGCCATTGGGTTTGCAGTGTGACAGTGTGCCGAATAGGCCCACTGGTTCAGTGGCGATGCGAACGGCAGGAATTTGAACTAAAAAGTCGGAGGTCCCCCATTGAGAGTACCTCTACTGTCGCTCTGAGTACTTCTCTGGTTACCATTGGCTAACTTTTCGAACTATTTGAAGTGAAAACATGAAAACATAATTTATACACACCAGTTGAAGCCATGTGCAATGTCATTGTTGCATTAACTAGATCACGTCACCACCTGTCGAAGCCAGTGCGGTGTGACATTCTTCAAATTCTTCCACGTGTGTAGTAACTTTTTTTTATAAAGAGAAAAGCTCCCGCCCCCAATTTTGTTTTTTTGTTTTAATGAGTACATCAGTACTCATTAAAACAAACAAAAATAAAAAATTGGGGGGCGGGAGCTTTTCTCTTTATAAAAAAAAGTACATCAGAAAAACAACATTCAAATGGATATGAACATGTTAAAAGATGCAAAATACAGAACTAAGTATAATGTCTCTGTTCATAACAAATTCAGTGTACTGATGAATGAAGAAACTCCTCAGAGAGAGTATAACAACATTGAAATGGAATGGGAAGCTCTCAGAGAAAGCATGGTCAAGTCAGCAGAGGAGGTGTTACCAAATAAAAAACGAGAGACAAAGCAATCATGGATGACGCAAACCATACTAGAAAAGATGGCAGAAAGGAAGAAAGTGAAAACCACTGATCCACCTAAATACAAACACCTGAAGAATGAAATAGAAGATGAATGCAAAAAAGCTAAAGATGAATGGTGGAATAAGAAGTGTGAAGTAGTGGAACAACTTGAGTCTCAACATCGTTCAAGAGAGATGCACAAGAAAGTGAAAGAGATAACAGGTCAAGGATACCGACAGAGAAGCAGTAAATGTATCAAGAACAAAGACGGCAAAATGCTCTTTGAAGAAGATGAAATAAAGTCCAGATGGGAAGAATATGTAAACAAACTATACAATGATGACAGAGGGAACCCACCCACAATCGAGAAAGAAGATGGGAATATTATATTAGTATCAGAGGTTGAGAAGGCTATCAATGATCTAAAGGCAGGTAAGGCTCCTGGAAGTGACCAGATAACATCAGAAATGATAAAAGGACTAGATGAAGTGGGGATTCAAATCATTCATAAGCTAGTAACTGACATCTATGAGACTGGATTTATACCATTGAATATGAATGAATCCATATTTGTACGACTCCCAAAGAAGCTAAAACCAACATTGTGTACTGAGTACAGAACATTAAGCCTGATGAGTCATATGTTGAAGATGATCCTGAAAATAATTTTACTGAGAAACAGACAGAAAATTGAAGAACAAATCAGTAACGTACAAAGTGGGTTTATATCTGGAAGAGGTACACGTGAAGGGATTTTCAATATGAGAATGATTTGTGAACGTTATTGTGAAGTGAACCAGGATGTTTATGCCTGCTTTATTGACTATGAGAAGGCCTTCGACCGAGTCAATCATGAACTGTTAATCAAATGTTTACAAGATATTGGTGTCAATGGCAAAGACATTAAACTAATTGTGAACTTATACTGGACACAACGTGCATTTATAAAAATGGAGCAGGGCCTATCGGATGAAGTTATGATTAAACGAGGAGTTCGACAGGGGTGTGTATTGTCACCATGTCTATTTAACCTGTACACAGAGATGATTTTCAGACACATTGAAGATTGCAAGGGAGTGACAATAGGTGGCATGAACATCAACAATCTTAGATATGCTGATGACAGTGTAATACTAGCAGACAGTGAGAAAAACCTACAAGATATAGTGAATAGAATCAATAAAGCTGGAATACTATTCAACATGAAGCTGAATGCCAGGAAGACCAAAACAATGGTTATAAGTAAAAAGACAGATAAACCAAATGTCAATATAACCATAGATGGCACAAACATAGAACAAGTATCCGAATTCATATATCTCGGACAAAAGATTACAAATGATGGGAGATGTGAGGAAGAAATTAAAAGAAGGATAACAATAGCCAGAACAACATTCTCCAAAATGAATAGAGTGTTAACATCAAGTAAGATATTAATACAAACAAGGAAGCGTATTCTTCAGTGTTATGTGTGGTCTACTCTAATGTATGGGGCAGAGACATGGACAATCTCTAAGAAAATGTACAAACGTTTAGCAGCATTTGAGATGTGGACTTATCGAAGGATGATGAAAATATCATGGACAAAGAAGATCACCAACAAAGAAGTTCTCAGAAAAATTAAAAATAAGAAAAGCTTGTTTGCCACTATACAGACAAAGAAACTTATTTATTTTGGCCACATCATTCGTCAGAGTTCAATATACCGTACATTGTTGGAAGGGAAGGTGAATGGCAGCAGAGGGAGAGGGAGACCAAGAACATCATGGTTTACAAATATTTCACAGTGGACAGGCTTGAATTATTCACAGTCTATCAGAACAGCACAACATCGGGACAAGTGGAGAACCATTGCATCCAACCCTCGACTAGAGGATGGAACTATTGATTGATTGATTGAGTACATCAGTCAGTAGGAGTTCGATGAAAAGAGGCCTTAGGCTATTCTATTTGCCTACCAAGCGTATAAGTAAATCTGGCACTGGCACTAAGTGGCATCCAATGTAGATAAGTGTCTTGGTTTTGGACAAAATAATTGTAGCTGATTATGAAACTCTAATTTTAATGGCGGGGGTTGTCCTGGCGCTATATTAGGAAATACAGTGCCGTTTAATAAGGCTCCCTTCAATGCACTAGTTCCGTACATATCTCACTTGCTCTGTTCCACATCGAGGCTTGTATCACTCCCACAACTCCCAACACACACCACTGCCATTACATCACAGTACATACCACCCTCATTACAGCACACCGCACACCAGTGGCTTTACACCACACACCACTGTGATTATAGCACACCACATATCACCCTCATTTCAACACACCACACCAAACTGCCAGTACAGTACGCCATACCCCACTGACCGGACGTGGTGGCCGAATCGGTAGAGCGCAGGCTTCCTTGCGGAAGGTCGGGAGTTTGATTCTTGGTCAAGCCAAACCAATGACTCACAAATGTTATACTTGTCTCTTCCTAGCCTGGCACTCGGTATTACTGAGATAGGGCAAGGACTGGTTAGTTCAGTATCAGGATAATGTAACTGATTGGGATATTGGTCCATGGTGCATGTGGCCTAATTTCCCAGTGGGGCAGCACTATAAACTCGTTATCAGTACCTGTTATCACAAGTCGGTACCGGACCTGATATGACCTTAGATGTTCCAGGCCGTAAAATTCATTCCTACTCACTCCACCACACGCGGCCTGATCAAACTCCACCCACATAACCATCTTATCCCACGCCCTCGATCTACTACTGAACACACACTCCATACATACACACACTCTAACCAGCTCCATCAGCCACACCATACCATCATTTGACACGCACATGAACAGACCACTAAAAGATTCTGCTATTAACATGCAGCAGAATAGATTATTATTATAGTAAGAATGGCCACGAAGGGCCAGCGGCTACTAGGTGTCGCCTCGGGGAGAGCTTTCGTCATTTTTGCCTGGTAGTATTTTGATCTCCGTCATGCAGTTGTTTTATGGGTGGGTTATATATATAACAGGGTGGGCATCTGGCCCCTCATGGCCATTCTTACCATAATACTCTCTATTCTGCTGCATTTTAATAGCAGAATCTGTTATTATTGTGGTAATTGGCCAGGAGGGCCAGCCGCTCCTTTGTATTGCTACTGCTTGGCTGTGATCATTGTGTTTTATTTGCAATCTTTATGAAAAATAACTATATCCATATATATACATTTTGGTTTCAGGCTTTTTATTTTTCTCTCGTCTTGTTTGTTCACATTCTCTCCTACTGTTGTGACTACCTTGGTTGCACAATAAAACTACCCCAGCTTCTGCCCTTTCTGGCCGCTGGCTCTCAGCCCTGCTCCCATATACTTGGGATGAGGTCAGTTACTTTTGTAGTGTCATTTACTGGCCGGTTGTAGAACCTTTGGAATGTCCCTTCCCCTGACCACCCTGCTGACTGCAGGATGGTAGCCAGTTGAACTTGTTTCCTCGCCGCCACACTTGTTGTGGCATGTCTGCAGATATACGGTGTGTATTGTGTCATATCCACCCCTGTCTCCACCAGTGTCGTTTTGACATATCTCGTCAGTGTGTCTTGTGATGCCTGCACGTGTGGTTTTCTTGTTGCGAAAACCACTGGTTCTGCCTCCTCTAGGTCGTGACGTGCCAGGTACACTTCTAGGTGCCTGTAGAGGCAAAGCTCCTGTACCCCATACTCTTTGAACCTGAGTATGAGGGGATTTTTCACCGGGTCGTTCGACTTCATCTTTTCTGAGTATTTGATGGTGCACCCATCCCTCTCCCACGTGAAATCTCGTCTGTGAATCAGCCCCAGTGCCTGCAGTCGCTGCCCAGTGGCTAGCAGGAACAGGCACGCTGTTCTTTTGTTCAGTCTGACCAAGTCTAGGGACTGTAGGGGTCTCCAGCCTTGGCCCCAGGTGTTCTAGCATTCTGCGGATTGCCCTTATTTCCAGCACATTTATGTGTGTGCTGTTGCTGGCTGACTCATCCCATTGTTCCCTGTAGTGGTTCTGACTGAAATAGCCCAGCCGTGTGACGAAGCGTCCGTGTAGACACATGCTTAAACCGGTCTGGGCCGGTAATCTCTTAATGCTCCCCCTAAGTTAGTTAACCAGCCATTGAGGCACTCCCGCACTCTCCTGGTGAGGGTGCACTTTTTTGTGTAATATCCCTTGTTCTGTCTGAGATTCCAATTCAGGGCCCTTGCTATAACTTTTGTTCTGATTCTTGCCCAGCTGTTTCCCGGGTCTGTAGCCACCAGTCTCCCCAGTAGTGTGGCTAGTAGTTTTAATTGTAAAATATTCCGATAATTGCACATTGGTGGGTGATGTGAACTGGTCTATAAGGGATTACAAATGTTATATAAAAGGTAAATGATGTAATGTGACCAGATGCATGTGGTATTGTGTAGTGCTGGTGATCATTTACTTAGATGAAATAGACATTGTGTATTCTATAGATAGTGTGAGAAGGGCACTACTGTTAGTGTGATAGGGCCTTAGCAGCTCTGCTCACATCCCCCTACCCCCAACTGTTAGCTACGGATCACTGCACACCCAGACACAACAGGGCAGTGAGGCCAAAACAACCATGCTTACTGTTAATTGGTGGATATGTAAGCGCTTACTGTTGATTGGAGGATCTGGTCATGTGACAAGCCATCTTGGATTCTAAAACCACTATACAATAATAAACCTGAGGGTGCAAGCTCTCTCTCTAACTTTCACTCTTTACTCTGCCTTTCTTCTACTTGCCTGTAGTGATTTCCTATTTAGCCTGCCTACACAACTACAGCTGCCAGCCGATGACTTTACACAGCCATCGAGGCACTCCCGCACTCTCCTGGTGAGAGTGCACTTTTTTGTGTAATCTCCCTTGTTCTGTCTGAGATTCCAATTCAGGGCCCTTGCTATAACTTTTGTTCTGATTCTTGCCCAGCTGTTTGACAGGTCAGTAGCCACCAGTCTCCCCAGTGGTGTGGCTAGTAGTTTTATCGTTAAGTTTCCTTTTTCTAGTACCTCTCTAATGAACTCCTTTAGTTTCTCCCCCTTCTTGAATGGTACGTGTACTCTTAGAGTTACCGTATGAATTTTGAATCCTAGAAAAATCAGGTCCTTAGTGGGCTCTAACACTGACTTCTCCCTGTTTATTGTGAAACCTAGTCTTTCCAGCAACTCCAGTGTTATCTTAACTGCCCACTCAAACTCGCCCTCCGTCCTACCTATTATGATCATATCGTCGAAGTAGAAGCATAGTAGTATATTATGTACCGTGTGTAGGTGGTTCATAACTGCTCTCATGATTTTAGTGAACTTTCTCGGTCCCGAGCTCAGGCCGTTGGGTAGCACCCAGAACCTATACCTTTCAACGTCATGAACAAATTGCAACAAGACCGTCTATTGTGCCAATTTCCAAGCTGTGGTACGCTTGCGATATGTCTATGCTAGCTACCCAGGCGCCCTTGTGCATGACTTGGATCACATTACATAACTGGTCCATCTTGAAATGTCTGTACACCACATGTTCATTTAGTTTTGAAAGGTTTAGTATAGGTCTGTGGTCCCCATCCTTTTGGGGCCTTAAGAAGAGGTGTGAGACAAACATTCTGTCACACTCCTCTGCGGGTTCTATCACACTTTGGTCCATCATTTCCCCTATCTTCCCTTTCAGTAATTCATTCTCTCTTTTTCTGTCTGAGCTGGTTGTGCTACCTTGTTGTGGTAGGTTTTGCAGCTCAATTTTTATTCCTTTCACCATACTTCTGACCCAGTTGTTGTCAGTTATACTTTCCCACTCCCCCGCATTTGCAGTCACCCCACCAGCTAAGAAGGTCTTAACTTCTTTACTCACGTTTGGGGTTTTTACTGGTGACTGTTGCGGTTCTTGAAGTACTGCGTGCTGCACCCCCGTCCCCCTCGTGGTGGGCGTGCTGACCCTGTGCCATTTTGGCGGTGGAGGTACTGTCGCTCCTCCTGCCTCGGTTTTGGGGAGTGTTGTGTCGGGCGGCCCTTCCCATGGCCACCTCTGAAGTTTCCCTGGTGGCTGTTTTCTCTGCTGTGATGCTTGTTGTTATGGTACAGTCTGGCTGGCTGTGACCTAACGATTGCATGTGCCGTTTTATTGGAGGACTCCAGCGAAGTCACCTGTTTTCCCCCTTCCCCGCAGGTGACCTACTTGTCGCCGCTAGCACTCTCCTGATGGCATTGGACGAGTGCGCGGGGGTGGGATGGGCGTCATGGGAGGAGTTTGGTGTCCTCGGGCAGAGGCGTGGGGGGGGGGGGGGGGCCTCTGCTGGTAGTCTTGGCGGTGAGGGCCCCTCGTTCCCCTGCATCCAGTTTATGGAGTAACCCGCTGTCGGTCTCGGATCTCAGCCTCTACCTCCAGTTTCCTGGCTTCCAGCGATTGGGGAAGGCACATGATTAGGCCCTCTCCACTGATCCCCGGCAGCTGGATCGGGTGGTGGGCTAAAGGTCTGCCCTAGGTCTGCTACCACCATGCGTAGGCCTCGGTGGAGTTCGCCTAGCGGTGGCGGTGTGTAGGTAGGGGATGTTGAGGCCAGCACTACCCTCTTAGTGTTACCGTCCCTGGTCACCACTATGATCGGTGATGATGCCGGTTTCTGCGTCTCGCGCCGCTCATCTCTTGTCGGTGTGCCTGCTCTGGAGCCGGTGTCTGATCCCACTTCCATATCGATTTCCGAGCCTCGGTCGGATTTGTGTGGCAGATGGATGTAGAGTACGCCTGGTAGGGAGGATACCCGTTGCTGTTTGGCGACTTCGATGAAGCCGGCAAATAGGCTCTCAGGCTCCGTCGGGCCTCTGTCCAAGGTGGCTGGTGGGAGGGAGCGTGAGATGTAGTGAGCCATGTCGTGAGCAGGAGTGTCTGCTGCTGCTCTCTCAGGTAATAACCGTTTGCCTATTTTTTAATTGCACTGTGGCTTTGGGGCCAATTCTGAGCCGCATTCCAGTCATCTGGTCCCGAGGGGTCAAGTGCCCCACCAGACCCCTCCCCATGACCTCTGTCTCACTGGACGCGGCACCTGTGGTGCACGGTTGCACCGGGTGGCTTCTAGGTCACGCGCCCCTTCTAACTGACATGGCCTGGGGGGTTGGGTGTGGGTGTGGGTGTGGGTGGGGCTGGGGGTAGGGTACGGGGGGGGGGCCCATGGCCGCCTAGGTACTACCACCTAGGTAGAGGTAGAATAAATTCTTCTCCTCCCACTAAGTGGGGAGATCCCATGCTATACCAGTGGGGAACGGGGAGTGCCTGTCTCGGTTTTTTGTGTAAACCGGGGCATGTAGGCCTCACCAGTGGCGGCTCACCCAGAGTGGGTGTCTACTTGCCAGTTGTGTGTCCGGTGGCGCGCCTGCACTGGCTCGCCCAGCGGTCGGTGCCATGCCGCACCTCACTGACCGCCCCGTGGTGGGAGTTGCTCCTCGTCTTGCTCTCTCCATAGCTTACCTAAAAGTGACGAAAGCTCAACCAAGGCGACACCTAGTAGCGGCTGGCCCTCATGGCCAATTACCACAATAATCCATCAGAAGCCTTCATTCCACCACTGCACACACACGCGTACACACACGCACCACTTTACACACAGCCAATTACCTCAACAAGACCCACTTCATCACCCACACCGCACTCCGACCGCACTCCACCCTCCCTCCCCTGCACCCTCCCCCCCCCCCCCACTCAACTATTGCAGTCACTCCACAACCGTCCCCTTCCAACACATGCATTCCACGGATCATGGTGTTGGCGATATGGTAACCCAGTGGGGCAACACTATAAAGTCGCTCCGTCCTGATATGACGATAGATGTTGCTAGGAAGTACCACCCAACCACCCAACCAATCCACCTACAATGTTGCCATGACCCGTCCTGATATGACCTTGGATGTTACCTTGACGTAAAACTCCAACAACATGAACCAGTTGCCATGAGACCATAGTGTAGTGGTCTGCACTGACCTCTCAGGCAAGGAGCCGGATAGACAGGTAGGCGTGGGTAGTGTGGTGATATCAGGGAGCCTAGGTGTTGTAATGGTTAGCACACTGGCCCGGAATGCAAAGAGGTGTGGGTTCGAGTCCCGCTCTAGGTGCAATATTTCCCATTTTCATCACCCCCCACGACAATACTATCACACGTCGGTATCACACGTCCTGATATGACGTTAGATGGTACCAGGACGTAAAACCCCAACATAGTAACAAACGAGATAAAACCCCAAGCTATCCACACAGTATCCCCACTTCATCTTGTCTCGACTGAACATGCCCCACTCGCCTTATTCCACACTAACCACCGGACGCGGTGGCCGAATCGATAGAGCGCCGGCTTCCGGTACGGAAGGTTGGGAGTTTGATTCCTGGTCGAGTCAAACCAATAACTTACCAAATTTGTACTTGTCGCCTCGTGACCTGGTGCTTGGGATTTTTAGGATAGGGCAAGGACTGGTCAGCTCAGTGACGGGATAATGTGACCGAGTGAGATATCAGGTCATGGTGCCAGTGGCCTGGTCTCCCAGTAGGGCAGCACTGTAATGTTGCCACGAGTGTGCACTGTCACAAGCCGGTATCTGTCCTGAAATGACCTTAGATGTTGGCAGGACGTAAAACTCCAACAACCAACCAATCCACACCAACCGGCCCCACACCACAACCCAGATGGCCAGGTAGTGCCCAATTATCTGTGCGTCTTGGGTGATAGTTGGTTTTACACTTGTCTGAATGAGTCTTCACACCTGGCCGCTCCAGGTGCCAACTCCCTCATCACCACTAAGCCGTTGCTCCTCTAGTGAAACTACTTCCGGTGCAGCTTGACCCATCTGCATTCCAGACATGTCGTAGAACAACTGGTCGCTTCACAGTTCCTGCCTACAGTCACCGTGCACAAGTCCCTGTACACAGTGTCCACACACTGTCACCACATACAGTCACCACACAGTCAACACACACAGTCAACACACACAGACAATACACACGATCACTACACGCGATCACCACACAACAGTCACACACAGTCAACACACACAGTCAACACACACAGACAATACACATGATCACTACACGCAATCACCAAACAACAGTCACACACAGTCACCACAACAGTCACACAGTCACCACGTACACTCTCCATCGTGAGTCTCCAGCCACCTTTTTGTGGTTTTACATCGTAGCAACATGCAAGGTCATATCAAACAATCCACATTCATTGCTGCGACTTTATACTAGTACTAATAGTAGTGCACTAGCTCCATGACCCTAGGTCTCAATCAGTCACATTATCATGATACTGTCCTTGACCTAATCTAGTAATGCTGCGTACCAGGCTACGTTTTGACAAGTAGCAGTTTCTAAGTCCTTAATTTGATTTGGTCAGGATTCGAACCCACAACACCCCGCACGGGAACGTTTTTATCGATTCGTCTACCGCGTCCGGTCTCCACCCACCCCACCCCCGTTACCATCCACCATCTCCACCCAAAGTCCCAACACAATCTCCACCCACCATCTTCGCCCATAGTCCCCACACAATCTCCACCCACAGTCTCCGGATATACTTCATGGTTATAGGTTCTTGGCCATTCCACCTACAAAATGTTCCATGGTGTGATATTTTCTTATTATTATATATTTTTTTAATGATTCTTACTTTCTTCCACATCGAAATCACTCCATCCTATCTCATGTGCCATAGTAATACTAATATTGAAATTCTGTAGTTAGCGGACGCACAACAACATATTAATGAACATCTTATTATTATGTCTGACATCAATGAACTACTTATTGTGTGTTGCCATATTACTTTCTCGATGGCTTCTGAAACTGCACGGCCTCCATTTCAAACTTGTCTCGCACTTCACCTTAGTAAGCCAACCGCCCGGCTCAGCTACACCACTCGGCCCGCCTTGCACGCCACCAAGCGGCAGCCGGTTAAACCGCTAATTGGCGACACACAATTAATGGACGCCGTCTTAATGAAACGCCACTCGCAGCGGCCCTTCATCACTGCGCCAGTGGCCGCCACTAGACGGCGCCACCCATAGCTCTTCATTTACCCACTTCCGCTGCTCATCTGCCATGCGTAGGCCTCAGTAGCCGGATTAGGAGCGACATCCAGCCTCGCCGCCCCAATCTGAGCGCGCAAATGAAGGGGCGCCCGACGCGACCTCAAGCGGTGGCCGGCAGAAACTCGGGCGGCCATGTTATGACGTGGGGCATGATGGGATTGATAGGGTCCGTGGGCCAGCGGGGGCGAACCCTCAGAACGCCGCGTTCGTTCATGCAAGAAACATAAGCGGGTTAATAGTTATCGTCTTTTCATGGCCACCACTCCCAATGTCCATTACGGTCGCGGGACGACTTGGCGCATACCGGATGTGGAACCATCATCCCGGCCACTC
Organism: Branchipolynoe longqiensis; assembly: GCA_030323885.1. Lineage (NCBI taxonomy): Eukaryota > Metazoa > Annelida > Polychaeta > Phyllodocida > Polynoidae > Branchipolynoe > Branchipolynoe longqiensis. The sequence goes on from CM059199.1 coordinate 31,565,313, forward strand.
CGTCTCCATGGTAACAAGCCTCGTTCTGACCACAGGTGGGAGGGGTTGGTTCACTATGGCAGCCGACATCATGGCAACCTGAAATGGAGCCTGCTAACCACTGGTGTATTGATTTTAAAGATCCAAAAGAGAAAGGGAAAACAGTAGACCAGATACAAAAAAATATAACGAACTTCTATGTGAATCTCGTCAGAAAGATCGTAGTGAATAAAATAATAATAGCAAATGGTGGTAAATGATTAACAAAGCAGAGTTGTGAATCGAACTATTTGGAAAATAGCCACTTCCCAGGTCAAATTATGAAGGAAGTGTTGTTGGAGCGGGGACGTTAACCCATTTGCAACCGCCATTTTGTTCCCCCCCCCCCCGCTCCAACTAAATGCCGTCAGCTCCTAAAGAAATTAGCTTTTCACTGAATATTACCTTGTTTCCTTTTAGTAATGGGAGGTTATGATCAGGGTGGAGATAAATAATGTTTTGCATGCAGATAATGAAGAGTATAGATAATAATGAATATATATATATATAATATAATGTATGATAAAAGGCCAGATGTACTAAGCAGGAAATATACTTTCTACATTTTACTGGAGAAAGGGTTAAAGGAGAATAGAGTACACATTGATATCAATGAGGAGGGTCAATAGTGAACGGGAAAGTGGGTGGAGGAGGCGCGCACTCAGGTTATCTACCACGGCGAATACGTCCCCGCCTAAACCATGCTTCATAATCAGGCGACGTCGACAAATTGCGATGTGGTCATTTTGGCCATTTTCAATGCGCACGCGTACTCACGCACATACATACTACATATGATACATACATATGATACATACATACATACATATATACATACATACATACATACATACTGGATACGGTGGCCGAATCGATAGAGTGAAGGCCTCGGGAGTTCTATTCCCGGTTGAGCCAAACTAATGACTTACAAAATTGATACTATGTCTTGTCTCTTGGAAGTTTGGCGCTCAGCATTAACACTAATAATAGGATAGGGTAAGGACTGGTTAGCTCAGTATCAGGATAATGTGACTGAGTAGGATATTGGATCGTGGTGCTGGTGACCTGATTTCACAGTGGGGCAAGTTCCCATGAGTGTGCACTGTCAGAAGTTGGTACCCGTCCTGATATGACCTTGGATGTTGCCAGGATGTAAAGCTCCAACAACCAACCAACCTGAGTAAGCCCACTTGCCCGGCTCATCCATACCACTCGGCCCGCCTTACACGCCACCATGTGGCGGCGGGTTAAACCGCTAATTGGCGACCATGCTGCCACCAGGGCCCATATGCATGGAGCAGTGTTAGCGGCGTGTGGTGTTAACCGTCTAACACAGGGTAGCTACCACCAGTTATCGGCGGCGGTGAGAACTATGTCACGCTGTATGCATGGGCACTTAAACGGTTCGGGTTAGCTAAAGGTGAAGTTATTTATAGATTCGGGAAATCCCTCGATTCGACAATATGAATAACACCGCCAATGCAGCGGCGGCAGCGTTAATATCGGTTCGAATTTAGGGTTAAATTGATCAAATTTCACTTATTGCGTATGTAATTCTGTTAAATATGATAGCATTGAATAGATTTGGGCCTAATATATTGCCGCCGATGCGGCGGCGGCGACAGTATGGATAGCGACGTCGATGCGGCAGCGATTTGTTTACTTTACATTCGTCAATTCGACAATATTAATATCACCGCCAATGCGGCGGCAGCAGCATTAATATCGCTTTGTTTTTAGGGTTAATTTAATGAAATTTCACTTATTGCGTATTTAATTCTGTTAAATATGATAGCATTGAATAGATTTGGGCTCCATTCTGACACTAACCTAACACTAACACCGCTGTAAACCTGCTATGGGCTGGGGTTAGAATCTCCAACTTTAAACTCGCGGTGTTAAGCCTAACACTGCTCCATGCATAGCAACTTTTCGGCGCTAAACCAGAAATCCTGCCCTAACCGCGGTTTGGCTCGCTAACACCGCTCCATGCATACGGGCCCTGGTGTTTTGTGGGTAATATAACCGAGTTCATTCTGATGCAGGTTGATGCTAAATCTTGGAATCATGAGGTGACAGATACATAATACATATATCATATATAATTTATAAATAAACACACATGCATACATACATACATACATACATACATACGTATGTACGTACGTACGTAGGTACATACATACATACATACACACATACATACATACATACATACATAGACACATAAGCCTAGATAGACACACACCTCCGACTATATTACATTCGTTTTGAGAAATGCCCCATCTCATCAACTTCAGGTGTTTATATACTATGAGCATGCACACACATATATACATACTTACTAGCGCCGATATCAGACTACAGTGATAGGTTGCGTGATGTGGTATTCGTAGATCCAGAGAATTGGTGATGGAGGTTAGTGTTGGTGGTGGTGGTGCAGCAGGCGAGACGGGTGTGTAGGGGGGGGGGGGCACAAAAGGTATGTTTGTGTGAAAGATGGTTGGTTGGTTGGTTGTTGGAGTTTTACATCTTGGAAACATCTAAGGTCATATCAGGATGGGTACCGACTTGTGACAGTGCACACTCATGCTGACTTTATAGTGCTGCCCCACTGGGAGATCAGGCCACCAGCAACATGACCTGCTCAGTCACATTATTCTGACCCTGGGCCAGCTAGTCTATATAATCAATAACGAAACAGAATGCATAAACTGTATCGGATCTATAATGTTTTTTCCTATAATAGGCTTATCTGGCCGTCTGCTATGACATGTGAGGTCTACTGACAAGGGGCCAAGCTTGGGATTTTCAGGTGGTAGATTTGTGCCGATGGCTTGTTTGTTTTGTTTTACGTCCTAGCAACATCTAAGGTCATATCAGGACGGGTACCGACTTGTGACAGTGCGCTCTCATGGCGACTTCATAGTGCTGCCACACTGGAACACCAGGCCACCAGCACCATGACCTGATATCCCACTCAGTCACATTATCCTGACACTGAGCTAACCAGTCCTTGTCCTATCCTAATAATGCCGAGCGCCGGGCTAGGAAGCAACAAGTATCAATTTTAAAGTCATTGGTTTGACTCGACCAGGGTTCGAAACTGGGACCCTACGATCTACCAACACGAGAGACGTACGCTCTAACTCACTCGGCCATCCCGTCTGGTCCGATGGAATATAACGTGGTGGAATAAAATGCTATAAAACTATTTTTGTTTGTTTGTTGTTGTTTTACGTCCTAGCAACATCTCAGGTCATATCAGGATGGGTACCGACTTGTGACAGTGCACACTCGTGGAGACTTTTATAGTACTTCCCCACTGGGACACCAGGTTGCCAGCACCATGACCTGATATCCCACTCAGTCAGATTATCCTGACACTGAGCCAACCAGTCCTTGCCCTGTCCTAATAATGCTGAATGCTAGGCTAGGAAGTGACAAGTATCAATTTTTAAGTCATTGGTTCGACTCAACCAGGATTCGAAATCTGGGTTCCGATCTCCCGATCTCCCTAAGCAGGAGACGACGCTCTACTCATTTGGCCACCCCGTCTGGTCTGCTATAAAACATTATACATAAATGTATATATATGCATATATTATTTTTCTAATCTCAAGTGGTACGCAGCTGCGTGTATGGAAGCTATGCCCCTGCATACCCACCATGTCCATCACAGAATGATAATGGGAGCCATGAGGTACAGCAAGCAGCAGATGAGGAACGTGCTGCCACCTGGTGTTTTGCAGGTAATCTAACCGACTCCATTTTTATGTAAGTTGATGCCGTAAGGTGGCAGGGCAGACCCAAAGTCTCGTTGTAAATCTACTTCGATACTAAAACATGACAAAGCTTCCATATATAGTAATACCATTCGGAAGTCAGATCACAACTAAGAGAGACTTATGAATCCGGGGGTGGGGGAGGTCTTGTCATGGAAAATTATTCTTTCTTGATATCTTGGTATGTGAATATTTAAGAACGGAACTATCATTTCAAATGATACAACATGCTTTTGGTCTTTTAGATATAGGATTCTCTATTTATGTCAACCATGTTTGAAGATTTGATTATATATTGTGAACTCACTTGAATGTGTATTAACATGACCAAAATAGATTTACATATTCCCAAAAGTCAAGATAAAATATGATCGTTTACATTTTGCATATTATGAATGAGTCATGTATAAATGTAATTTTCTCCATATTTGTTTGTTGACTGCAAGAAGATGTGATTAAAAAATTTACAAATGAAGATAATCTAGTGTTCGTAGTATATTTGCTAGAAAAAGTATTATTTCCCACAAATTTATTCACAGGCTAAAGTTAAAAAATACAGCTGTCATTATGGCCCCGCAATCGATTAAATAATTGCAATTAGATCTGGTGGAGTGGCCCGGTTCCATGGGTTTTTACCTCTCTCATCGAGCTCATTTATGTGCTCTATAATCCATTATGGGAATATAAACAAGGACACTACCGATCTTTAGTTCCCTATGTAATAGTTAGCACTTATCCTATCTAGCTGACCCTGTTATTATGACATAGACCACGGTGGCGCCCCCTGTGAGCGTCCCTGTGCACTGTATGCCAGCTGCGCCTGGCCTTAACGCATTCAATTTTAACGCAACTCAGGACGCAGGACACAGGACGCTCCCCGATCCAGCTCGCCTTGTATCTGGAATCATGCTAGCTTGACACTCATCTGTGCGATACGGTATGTCTGAGGGTTTCTGCAACCCGTGTGGTAAAATTCATTCTGGACCGAGGTGCATTACTGACGTGAAACGGGAGGACGCCGCAGGCAACCACATACGCATAACGCGCAAATTCTCGGCAGTCAAGATGGCGACGGCAGGAGAAGCCTCCGATGAGCGAGTGATGGAGGATATCACAAAAGACGTACGGAGTATGTGCATTGATGAAGAGGAGCGACGCGTGAGGGAGGAAATAAGGCAGCTGGAAAGGGACAAGCCCATGTTTGACTTGGAAGAACGACGGACCGTGTTAGTGAAGGAAAAGGCGGCCAGGGACACAGTGAAGCCACCACCAGCCGAGCAGGGCGGAGCAGCCCATACGGAAAGAGGTCACTCAAGTTACGGGGAGGTATCGCGCAAGAGCCGGACACGGCGGCGCAGATCGCACTCTCGTAGTGACTCCAGTTCACGTAGCAGGACAAGGAGCACGTCCCGGAGACGGAAAAGTAAGTGGTCTTTGAAAAACTATACTGAGGATAAGAAGGATGTGCGCAAACTATCAGTGGCCGAGTTACAGGAGGCATCATGCCTGTGGTTCCTGAGCCTGGACGGTGTGACGTTAAAAGATGGCCAGGCCCTATTCACCCACCTTGCTTACATTGCATCGAAGGCTAAGCATGAGCTGTTCAAAGACACTGCCCATGTTCGATATGACACGGCCGTGCGTAAGCTAGCGGTACGGGAGGGTTTCGCTGCATTCACGGCAGGGAATGCGGCGGCGAGCCTGATCCACTACGGGCATGAGGCCATGCGGGCCAAAACTAAGAGTGCGACCACCGGGAATCCAAAGGGGCTCAAGACCTATGAAAAGGGAGGCAAACGGGCCTGCTTCCCCTGGAACAAGGAAGTGGGTTGTGACAGTAAGGAGGGGGACTGTAGCTTCGGGCACTGGTGCAGCAAGTGCGGGAGCCGCAGCCACAAGCGCATTAAGTGCACCCGGGACTGACGGTGCAACGGGACGCGCCACACCGGGGACGCGGAGCATGACCCAGATTCGGCCATACCGCGGGAAAGCGGGGACGTGGGGTGGGGCGCAGGGAGCACACAAGCGGGCACACAACCCGGCGGTGGACGCGGCCGGGGCAGGGACGGTAGCGGTACTGGGGTTTGTGACACCCAGGCAGACACACAACCCGGCGGTGGACGCAGCTGGGACAGTGACTGTAGCGGTCTCCGAGGTACTGGTTATGATGCATTACTTGACGGCGCCGGAGGGCGTGGTATGGATGTTTACAATGGCGCATGTGGGTCAGTGAAGATGCCCGAGCCGGAGCCCCAGTGGGGGCGGGAGGCTGCCAGGGTAGCATTACGGAGGGTTGCAGTGGAGCACGGGGGTCAGTGGAGACACCCGTGCCATGGGCGTCGCCCCCCGCACGTAGGGAGGCCCCGGATGTAAACAACAATAACAACACGTGGGGCGGGGTGGATACCCTGATGGCGGCGGCGGGCACCCTGGGGGGGATCCCCGGTGACCAACAAGTGGGGGAGACTCCCCACAGAGGTACCCCTGTATGGACAAGCAGGGGGGATGGCCTGGACCCGGGGTGGCTCCACGTCGAGGACGGCACAGGAGATGAGCATGTATTCGACATCACCGTCAGGGAGACGGTTACCGACTGTGTGACCGACTTCCGACTCTGGAGGAGCTGCATGACAGGTTTGTGCAGCTGCACGCACAGTATTGATGGTGTCGTGTCCCAGATGAAGCCATGTAGGGTCTTCACAGAGCTGTTCATGAGGGGTGATACTGACCCCGATGCCGAATATATCATGAAAGGCATCTGCTTCGGCTTCATGGTAATAAACCGGGACTGCGACGCTTGCTATGAGTGCCATCAGGGCGCCGGGGGAGACCGTGAGGACAGAGAGGTCATGTCTACCAAACTCAGGAAGGAGATCGAGGCAGGGGCTTTGACCAGGGCGGCGGACCGACCGCTATGTGTGCATAGGCTCTTCTGCATCCCCAAGGATGGAGGGGGGGTGAGGGGCATCGTGGATTGCAGCAGACCAGAGGGGGAGTCAGTCAACAACTACACGGATAGCGTGACGGCCAAATTCTCCTACAATAGTGTCGATGATGTGGCCGCCCTGATGCAAGCCGGAGACTATCTCGCGACCGTGGACATCCGCGATGCTTACCGGGCGGTGAGCATCCACCCACGAGACCGGGACCGCCAGGGCATATTCTGGGACTTCGGGAATGACCCGGTCTTTCTAAGAGATAACAGGCTATGCATGGGGCTGGCCTCCAGCCCTTATGTCTTCAGCAAGCTGTCTGATTTTGTTGTCCGCTGTGCCGTGCGTGAGGGCGTGGGGGAGGTGGTAAATTACCTCGACGACTTCTGTATCATAGCTCAGGACTTCGACGCGGGCTGCGCGGCCCAGGCCACCCTAATGGGGATCCTCCGGAGATTGGGCTTCTATATAAGCTTCCCAAAAGTCACCTCCCCGGCCACCAAAACAAGGTTCTTGGGTATCGACATCGACACCATCGCCCTGGAGATGTCGCTGCCGGAGGACAAGCTGACCAGGATGACCATGGCGCTTCTGGCCCTGGAGGGCCGGAAGAAGGCTAGGAGGATCCAGCTGGAGCGGCTGGCTGGCTTGCTGGCGCACTGTGCGAAGGAGGTCCGGGGAGGCCGCACGTTCTGCAGACGCATGTACGACACGATCAACGTAGTGGCAAAACCCCACTTCAAGGTCCGCCTCTCGGGGGGTTTCCATGAGGATAGACGATGGTGGCTGGACTTCTCCAGACAGTTCAATGGGAAGGCAAAAATTATCGGCCGCCATACCCCATACGTCTCGACTTACAGTGACGCCTCCGGGGAGGGGTTCGGGACGATCCATGCCGGCGATTGGAGGATTGGAGCCTTCGGGGAGGGACCAGACGGGAGGATCAGGGATGAGGTGGGAGCGGGGTTGCCATCCCAGGCAGGCAGCCCCCTTACTGCCCAACATGCTTAGGCGAATATTCGCTGCCCTGACCACCTCGGCGGGGCACACCGCCTGGCGGGCGGCCATACTGTGCAGCTTTAGGGCACTACTGAGGAAGTGCCAAGTGACAGCCTCGGACTCGTCACTACTCAGGGGAGACTTTTCCTTTCTCCCATGGGGAATGTTGGTGCGAGTTCGTCGCTCCAAGACGATACAATTCGCGGAGCGTATGCTCGAAATACCTGTGGCTAGATGCCCGGACCTCTCCCTGTGTGCAGTTTATTGGACTGAGAGACACTTCAGGGAGGTCCCAGCTGGGCCTGATGCCATGGCGTACCGGATCCCCACACCAGCGGGCGCCACGATGGAACTGCGATACTCGACATACCAAGGGATGCTGAAGCACTTCTGTGGGGTCGCGGGATTGGACGCTGGGGACTACTCATCCCACTCCCTGAGGAGGGGGGGCTGTACCTTCCTATCATTGTGTGGCGCCACCCTGGAAGAGCTCAGGGTGCGCGGTGATTGGGCGAGCGATACCATCTTCGCCTACCTGCAGACGCCATTGAGCGTCCGCATAATGAACGACATTAGGGTTTCCACGGCACTGGCTGGTGCGACTGAGCCGGTATACTGAGACTGTGGGGTTGGGGGGACCATGGGTCTCTTGGCATTTAATATATCTCTGCCAGAGAATATATATCTTCTTCTCAACCACATCAGTCTTATCTTTGTTCTGTTTATTGGGGCCAACTGTTTATGTGCTCTATAATCCATTATGGGAATATAAACAAGGACACTACCGATCTTCAGTTCCCTATGTAATAGTTAGCACTTATCCTATCTAGCTGACCCTGTTACATAGACCACGGTGGCGCCTCCTGTGAGCGTCCCTGTGCGCTGTATGCCAGCTGCGCCTGGCCTTAACGCATTCAATTTTAACTTTAGGTGGGCATTTAATATATCTCCGCCAGAGAATATATATCTTCTTCTCAACCACATCAGTCTTATCTTTGTTCTGTTTATTGGGGCCAACTGTTTATACAAATTATAGGAATCTGGCAAATACATTTTCAAAATATATTACCAAAATCTTGTTGTTTTTTAACACAAAAAGCCTTATTGTAAAATATTCTGATAAAACGCATTGGTGGGGGAATGCAAATGGTCTATAATGGTAAATGGTATATAGTGCCAGGTGCATGAATGTATTTATGTAGTTGCTGGCTATCCTCTACTTATGGGCAATAGTTATTGTGTATTAGGTAGATAGTGTGAAAGAGGCACTAGTGATAGTGTGCAAGGGGCACTTGGAGCTCTACTCACTACCGCCTCCCCCCTCTGTTAGTCGCAGATCACCTCACACTCAGCTCAGGCAGGTGGTGGCCAAGCAGCCACACCGCATGGTGGTGGTGGGCAGATCACGGTAGCGATGGTGACACAGGAATGACACAGGAATGCTTGATGTTCATTGGTGTAACTGTAAATGCTTGATTCTCATTGGAGAACACGGTCAGGTGGTATGCCATACCAGATCCATGTACCACTATATAATAATAAACCTGAGGGCATTGTCTCTCCCTCTACTTTCATTCTTTATACTCTTCCTTTCTCTTCTTGCCTGTATTGATTTCATTATAGCCTGCCTACACAAACCACAGATTCCAGCTGAGGACTTTACATAATGTTGTGGTGCGCTGGCTTAATTTGTCAATATTGAATTTTATTTCAATGCAATCATTGTGGTTAATTGTTATAATCATTTTTGTTTCCTGCAATGCCAAAATATTCTGGTAATTTAAGCGTTATCGATAACAAAAATCAGCCTCTCAGATATTAAAAAAACAGATGGTAGGGGACCTCTTAGATGAAAGTCAGGCTATGAATATTTATATGTATACATATATATATATATATATATATATATGCCAATATGAAGAAACAAGAACAATAGAACACAGAGGTTGGGCTCAGTTCTATATTATTGGTTCTCTGGCCCTTACAAAGGGAAAGAAAAGTGACTGAAGTGGGTATTCTCTGTGGCGGAGTGGTTAGAGTGTCTGACTTTTTTCTAGGTCCGACTCCTAATCTGAAGGTCAGTGGTTCGATTCCCTGTGCCCCACCTCTGCCAATTTGGATTTCCTCCACTGTGTAGAACTTACAGCATCATCAAAGGCCAGTTGCTCTCATACCATGTCTATGTGGTGTGGGAGGTTAAAAATCCCTTGGGCCGGTAAAAGTGTAGGCTCAGACTTTCTATTGACAAACTGTCTAATGGTGAAAACAAGTCTATTCAGACTTATCCATGATAGGCAGTATAAATCTTCAAGAAGAAAAAAAAAGTGTGGGAAGCACAAGTAGAATTTAGTTACATAGTTGCTCGCTGGTGGCCCCCCAGTAGTGTCGTTCTGCACTGCTGGCCCTCAAGGAATATACTAATTGTATGTACGATATATATAACCGAGACAACATGGTTAATCCCTCTGTTGATTTATATTAGTATAATCAAGTCTACTTCAGATATATACATATTCATTATAATTACATGCATTATAATATATTATATACATTATATATACATATATACACATAGAGTGCGTATATCTAAACCTGGATACATAGGCCTGGGTACAACAGCAGAGGGTTTGACCGCGATTAGCTCGCTTATCTCGGTCAAAGTACTCGTGGATTACCCTTTGCATCCCATCACCAACAATGGCAACAATAATAATAACCACAATAACAACAACCAAACAAAACAAGAGATTTGCATTGAAGCATATACATGAAAATCGACAAATTGAACAATATAGATATGAGGTTTTTTTTAGTCAAACACTATGTCCATAGGTTACAACAAGAAAGAAAAAAGCTTGTTTTATTTAACGATGCCTCTAGAGCACATTGATTTTCATATCATCGGCTATTGGACGTCAAACATATGGTCATTCAGACATATTTCTTTGGAGGGTACTTTGCTGCTGCCACATAGGCTACTCTTTCCGATAAGTATGTTGGGGGTTTCTATATGCACTTTCCAACAGACAGGAGAGCACATGCCACAGCCTTTGATGAACCAGTTGTGAACCACTGGTTGAAGGTTGTATTGCAACAAGCTGCAACTCTATTTTGTATGGGCACCGCTGCGAAGGGGTCCGTCCCATGGCAAAGTTTGTGTCTTCAAGGCTGTATTCGATTATGATGACCCGGTGTAGCAGGAAATCGCAAACCCTGTAAATTACAAACCCCCACTTGTGGTTTCCTAGGAAATCGCAAACCCCCATACCAAACCCCAGACAATGGCATGGGGGGTTTGCGATTTCCTAGGAAATCACATATCCCCCCATGACATCGAAAACCCCCCATGCTTGGCAGTCTTAAAGCAAGCACATGTGCTTTGTGCAGGTTTGCTTTGCTTTTAAAATTCCCACAATGCACCATGACGCTGGAATTTCGAAATGGTCTATTGTAAAAATTGTATTTATGTAAGCATGATTAAGCCACATTTATTTTTATATAAGGGGGATCCATCACAAGATGGATTAATTGATTATTTTTAATTTCATGCCTGTCACAGCAAGGGCCATCTTCACTTCGATCACTCACAAGAAGGATAGGGGAACCGGTCAATTTTTGTCAAAGATGCTAGACTATATCATTAAGAAAATCCAGTACAACTATCTGTATTATTATCCTATATGACATTGATGTGAATAAAGCCCAGGGGACGAGGCTACCATTTTCAGCGCATGTGCGGTCAGAATTACGAACTGGACTATCGCAAAGATGTTTTCATTAGGATTAATCCATCTTGACCCTCCTTGAATGCATGTTATCCCCCCAGATCTGGTAGAAGGTCAAAATCAAACATATAGCTGCCATGCTTGGGGTGATAAATGCTACAAACCATGGGGGGTTTCAGTTTCCAGGGGGGTTTGTGATTTCCTCGGAAATTGCAAACCGCGGGGTGTGCGATGTCCAGGGGTTTGCGATTTCCTGCCAAACCGGGTCACTCGAGGTGTTAGGATTTCAAATAGAACACCGCTAGTGGAGTCTAAAAATACATGTGCCGTGTGCAAAACAACCCGACTCCAGTAACCCACGTCTTGGCTGGGGGTGCTTAGAGCAATGTCATCACATTTGTGCTGGTACCTGTAGGTTAACAGCTACCAGTACAAGTCATATGTGTTGGTTTAATGCTTTTATTGTTTTTAATAGCCCAGATTAAAGTTGCATAGACCGATGAAACATAAAATTGTCAAAACCTAAACACTCACCTAGCTTTGATTCTACATATCTAACTTAGATACTGGTGCACTTATTAAACATTTGTCATCACACTGAAGGGTATACAGATGCAATTTAAGATAACCTGTTCCTGCAGATTCCTATGGTGTCAAAATATTGGCATGCTTGCCAAAATTAATTTTGCATGGTCGTACTTCAAATATCTCCAAAGTTAACCATCTAAAATAAAAGTTACTTCAAATAAAGTAAGGTAGTCTATAGCGATCAATTTAATGTATTTATCTTAGAAAATTACAGAAACTCTAAACCATCTACTATGCAACTTTAATGAACAAGTTTTGGATTAAGCCACCATTTCCAGCCCGGTGTGGTGGTTTCAGCGTGTTCCCGTGCTCAGACGTGTCCCTCGCTTCTGCGCATGCGTCAGAATCTAATAAGGATGGCCGTAATCGATTAACACTACCCGGGCGACTCGGGTCATCCGAGTCGTCAGAAATTAAAATAGAACACGGCGAGTGGAGTCGACAAATACACTTGCCATGTGCAAAAAAAGAATAACTTAGATTAATTAAATGGAAATATAGGTAAACTGGGCCATCATAAAATACTTTAAATCCTATTTTGCTGTATTTTTATCGGTTATTAAAAAAAAAAAAAAAGATTGTCCACCCGAGCGCGGAGAAGCGTATTCGATTATTCGACCCGAGTTTGTAGGATGTGCGCATGCGCCAATAAGTGGCTCAGGTGACCCGAGTTGATGCGAAATCTGCGCATGTGCAGAAGCAGCGCAGAAGCAACGGGACACGTCTGAGCACGGGAACACGCTGAAACCACCACACCGGGCGTGTTCGTTTATTCAACCGGAGTCTGTAGGATGTGCGCATGCGCCAAAAGGTGGCTCGAGTGACCCGAGGTGTTTAATCGAATACGGCCCTAGTTTGGACCAAGGCAGCAGAAGACCAATCGGTTGCGGGGAGTTGCGGGAAGCTTCTGTCCGGAGGGTGGCCCCGACTACGTGAAGCTACCCGATATGTATAGTCTCCCCTAACGGAATCCATCTGCACTATTTTAACGCGACGTCCCACTGCACCAGAGGTGGCAGCACTTTAGCTACAAGATGGACTGGCAATAGACTACATCACGGTTCCGACTGCGCATGCGCTGAAAACGGCCGTGGGAGCAAAGCAAAGGCGTACGGCCATTGACTTTGCCTATACGAGCATTGAAAAATGTCAGCTTTATTCAAAACTATTAGAAATCCAAAACCCTAACCTTATAAATCTAATATAATCTTTTTGTTAAACATGTTTTCTATATGTGTTCCAAGCGGTTTGTCTCTAGGTGGTGTGGTTTTATCCATATTTTACTTTTTCTGTATGGAGATTGCCACACTGCCATTGACAATGCATTGAGTACTCTGGCTATGGCTCTAACACTAGTCTGAGTGCCTAGATCTTTCTAAATCTAAATGCACATGGCATAAGATGTGCTGATTATATTGATGTAAATACAATGCTGGATAAAAGATTAATATCTTAATTTATTATATATATTTTTTTAGTTAGTATTCTATGTTTCAAACAAGAGCTGAGATGAGCTGAAACTAGAACATTTCATAGCTGCACCCAGTGTATTAGCATGTGCCATGTGCTTTTGGGGGGGTTGTTTTGCTCTGATGCATCCCACACAGAACGAGTAGACAGAATGGCTGTCGAGCTGGCTGACACCCAAATCCGCCTTGACCAGGACCATCGGCACTTGTCAGCGGTTAAGGCTAAACTGCATGCAGTTAAATCAGAGAATGTCAAACTCACAGCTCGAATGAATGACATTGAGAATAGGGCAAGGCAGGCCAACATGAAAATTGAAGGAAAAGACGAGCAACACGGTGAGGATTTACGGAAATATGTAGTAGGACTGGCAGCGGATGTTGGTGTTGTAGACTTCAGGTCTGACCAGATTGAAAGTGTCACTCGGATTGGAAAACAGCAGACAGCGGCACACGGCAAATATCTCAGACCCCGCACAATACTTGTGACATTTCGGTCAGCAGTGATGCGAAATGAGATATACTACCGGAGGGCCCAGCTAAAAGATCGGGCCGAGTATAAAGGCATTTACCTGAATGACGACAGTACACCTGAGACCAGGAGACTACGGGAAGACTACCGGTCAGTGCTATAAGGTTAAAGAAAATCGTCCCAAATGGTTATCTAATGAAATCTTAGAGCTACAGAAAGATAGGGATTACCTTGCGCAAAAATTTGAACATACTGGCAACCCTGAGGATGAATTCATAGCCAAACAACTAAAGAATAAAGCAACGGCAGCCTACAGAGGTGCAAGGGCCAAGTTTCTTAAAACAGGTATAATTTTGAATAAAAATAACTCGAGGAAGGCATGGAGGGTAATTAATGATATAGCTCCAGCACCTGTACAGTCAGTGGGAAATCTAACCGATGAATTAACCGGGGATAAAATACCTAGGGGAGAGTTAGCAACTTTCATAAATAACTACTTTGTCGACATTGGTGAAAAACTAGCAAATCAATCAGAGGATATACCACTAAATGACAAAAAATACCACCCCAAAGTTAATACTCATAAATTTGAACTGCACCCAGTCACAGAGCAAGAACTTATCAAGAAAGTGCAGTTACTCTCTGAATACAAGTCATCAGGGCTAGAAGACCTAAGTTCCAGGCTCATCAAAGATGCCATGCTAGCACTGGCTACTGAATTCACATATCTAACTAATCTAATTATTGATACAGGTATCTACCCAGATGCATGGAAAAGGGCAATGATTATGCCAATCCCGAAAACGTCGAACCCTAAAACGTGTAATGAACTAAGACCTATATCACTTCTTCCAATACCAGGCAAAATAGTTGAGCAACTAATCCATGACCAAATAACAGAATTTTATGAAAGTACAGGTTACCTAGCAATAGAGCAAAATGGTTTCAGGAAGAACCACTCCACAACCAAAGCAGTGGCAGGTGTGCTAGACACACTAATGACAGGGATGGATCAAGGAAGATTATCTATTGCTGTCTTTATAGACTCTCATAAAGCATTTGATACTGTAGACCACAAACTTTTAATAGAAAAAGCGGCAAATAGTGGTCTGGGCACAGGGACAACTAAACTGCTAAAAAAATTACCTACTAAACCGTTCACAGTATACTAGACTTGAAGGTGTTAATTCCTCACTGAGAGAAGTGAAGACAGGGGTACCACAGGGATCTACCCTGGGCCCACTATTATTCTTAATCTACATCAATGACCTCCCACTAGTACTTGAAAAAGTAAAGGGAAGCATATTTGCTGATGATGTGGCACTGGTAGCTACAGATGTTGATGTGAAAGTGGCTGAATCCAAAATGAATCATGATTTAGAAAGAGTAAACCAGTGGAAAAGGGAAAATAAGCTATCCATAAATATTATAAAAACTAAATATGTAATATTTGCAACTAAAACTAAACTTCCAGTTCACCAATTGTCAGTATAAAAATAGGAGAGTGTATACTTAAGGAGGCTCTAAGTTATAAATATTTAGGTACTACACTTGACCCTACAATGTCAGGAACCAGTCAATTAAGTAGAATTACCAGAACATTGGCAGCCAAAGTGAACACCTTCCAGAAAATAAGGCATTATATGAGCGAAGAGACTGCACTTCTATTGAACAAAACCACAATACTGCCCATCATTGATTATAATGACATAATATATAATATACTAACTAAAAAGCAGCAAGCAAAGCTATTCAAAATAGAGGTTTGCGCACAGTATTTAAAGGAAAAGCACTACATACCATTGAGATGCACAATAAAGCTAAACTAGATGCCCTAAATATTCGCAGAGACAAGCACCTATTAGGCCTAATGTACCACCGCGCGAAAGACCCATATTACATAGTCACACCTACACAAGGTGCAGCACAAGCCACCCTCCTGAAAGTGCCACATGTTAAAACTAGTAAAATGAAAAAGTCACCGGTTGTTCTGGGGGGAGCACTCTGGAACCAACTACCAGCACGTGTCAGGAACAGTGATTGTTACAAAACTTTCAAGACAAACCTCCATGCACATTTGGTCGTAATGCGAAGCATTACGTTTGATGCGAGGGAAGGAAGAGACCCTCCCCCGCCGTTGTGGCGCTGCCTACTCACCTCGGCCGAGCCCCGGCTCGCCCCCCCCCCTCCTTCCTGCCACCTTCTTTGTTCTGGCGCTCACGCCTCACCCGACGCCCGCTGCTCGCCACATCTCACCCTCCCCCGGGCCGCCAGCATTCGCACCTCACCCCCCCTTCCTCCCTTATAAGGCCGCCCGCCGGCTCTCCTCAGGCACTCACCTTCCTGCCGTCTTCCGCGACTCTCGCCGGATTTTTGAGGCGCCGGCACCTCCAGCCCGGCACGGAGGCCCCAGACCGGCCCACCCACCCTATCAAAGCCGCCCACCACACTGCTACCAGCCCTCCGGACACCACCCCCCACCCGCCCGAGGCGCGGCCCTGCCCGCCGCCTCGGCGCCGCCTCCGGCAACCACCCCCGCCTCGGGCCCCAGCGCCCCCTCAGTAAGGCTCCCATCGCCGCCCGGCGCCACTCGCCCGTCACCCTCGACCCAGACGTCCATCTCGTCCCAGGCGACACCGCCCTCCTCTGCCAACCTCACCCCACCGACCCCCCCACCGACCCGCCCCACGACCCCCCCCCAACGCCCGCGACTTCGCCGCCCCCCTAGCCCGCCCCCGCCGCACCTCCTCCCCCGACCCCCGCCCTGGCCACCACCTCGGCACTACCGACCTCATCGGCAACCACCGCCCAGTCGGGCCCCAGCGCCCCCTCAGCAAGGCTCTCATCGCCGCCCAGCGCCACCCGCCCACCACGGAACACAGCCCAGCCCAGCCCAGCTTGCCCGAGGCGCGGCCCGACCGCCGCCTCGGCACTGCCGACCTCATCGGCAACCACCTCCAAGTCGGGCCCCAGCGCCCCCTCAGTAAGGCTCTCATCGCCGCCCAGCGCCATTCGCCCATCACGGAACACAACCCAGCCCAGCCCAGCTTGCCCGAGGCGCGGCCTGACCGCCGCCTCGGCACCGCCGACCTCATCGGCAACCACCTCCCTGTCGGGCCCCAGCGCCCCCTCAGCAAGGCTCTCATCGCCGCCCAGCGCCAGTCGCCCACCACGGACCACAGCCCAGCCCAGTTTCACGAGGAACCCTCAGACCACTGCCCAGCCCAGCCTCAAGAGGAACCCTCAGACCACAGCCCAGCCCAGCCTCACGGAGAACCCTCCTCCGAGGGCACAGCCGCCGACCACGACACCACCGTCATCAACCCGCCCGACCCGACCCCGACCCCCGTCCCACCCAGCCCTGGGGAGTTCGCCGGCCGACCTCCTCACCCGATCCCTCCAAGGAGCGGGCCTCCCTTTATTTTGGCCGCCCGCCCCTTGTCGACCTATCCCGCACCGCGCACCTCAGACCACACAGCCCAGCCTCACGAGGGACCCTCTCCAGACAGTCCAGCCGCCGACCTCACGGCTCTGCCCTCACGACCCTCCTCTCACCCAGATCCCCGGCCCCCACCTCGGGCGCCCCGCGCCCCCGCCTCGGGCGCGCCTCGAGCCCTCTCCTACTATTTGGTGGAGGGCTCCTCGGCACCCCCTCACTCCACTGACAATTAACCTGACCACCGGACTTATTGACTCTCTCCTGCTCCTTATGAGCCTCTCTGCTCCTTCCTGGGAGCCCCTCATTATTCTTGTACCATGTCTACTCTTCTATTTACCACTGTGCATATCTCCTGTTCTATGTACCTACACTTACCACTGTGCATATATTTCATTCTTTGTATGTACTTAACATGTTTCCGCTGAGGCGTGCAATAAACACGCCTTTCTTCCATCCCCGCCTTGCTTTCTTCCTTTTCGCGCATCGGTCGTAATGCGAAGCATTACGTTTGATGCGAGGGAAGGAAGAGACCCTCCCCCGCCGTTGTGGCGCTGCCTACTCACCTCGGCCGAGCCCCGGCTCGCCCCCCCCCCCCCCTCCTTCCTGCCACCTTCTTTGTTCTGGCGCTCACGCCTCACCCGACGCCCGCTGCTCGCCACATCTCACCCTCCCCCGGGCCGCCAGCATTCGCACCTCACCCCCCTTCCTCCCTTATAAGGCCGCCCGCCGGCTCTCCTCAGGCACTCACCTTCCTGCCGTCTTCCGCGACTCTCCACTTTTTCCTCCGCCCACCCACCCTACACTCCTTTACCTACTCACTCCGGAGGGTGGAGGGCTCCTCGGCACCCCCTCACTCCACTGACAATTAACCTGACCACCGGACTTATTGACTCTCTCCTGCTCCTTATGAGCCTCTCTGCTCCTTCCTGGGAGCCCCTCATTATTCTTGTACCATGTCTACTCTTCTATTTACCACTGTGCATATCTCCTGTTCTATGTACCTACACTTACCACTGTGCATATATTTCATTCTTTGTATGTACTTAACATGTTTCCGCTGAGGCGTGCAATAAACACGCCTTTCTTCCATCCCCGCCTTGCTTTCTTCCTTTTCGCGCATCAAATCAACCAACCTAGGCCAAAGCAGATCAATGATACACTGGGTCGGTGTTGCCGTTCCTTTCCCTGTCCCCGCGCTCGCCCACCCCCAAACAAACACTGTAAACCCAACCAGTAGCAGACAACTAGACCAAAAACCCATCTACAATGGAATGAGCCTGGAAATGATTGTAGGTGGATCCTACTGATGTACATGATTAATCAATATTAACGTACTTACTAACTCAATAGGCCCCACCTGAGATTACCATGAACGTAAGTTCAATCACAAAGGCCCACCCTACATCCCCCATCACCCTTTCAAAGAGTATGTTACTACTAGAAAGATAACCAGCTGTGCCCCACCCCCTACTAACGCCCACCATACTAGTCTAACTTAGTTACCTCCCCGCATGTGTTTCTATTTTTCTTAGCTTGTTCTTTAACTATCATTCATGTAACGATGTTTTTCTTATTTTCCTGTAATTGTCCATTTGTATATTGTTGTAGATTTGTTTACTGTGTAGAGGCAATTGTGATTAGGGCTGGAAGACCAGTGCATTAGCACTGACAACATGTTATTCAGAGGAGTAAAAACACTTGAACAAAACAAACAAAAAACAATGCACTGCGCCGCTGGAACGTGATGTAGTCTATCGACTACATCACGGTTCCAGCGGCGCATTGCATTGTGGGATGCATCAGAGCAAAACATGCCGCCCCAAAAGCACATGGCACATGCTAATACACTGGATGCAGCTATGAAATGTGCTAGTTTCAGATCATCTCAGCTCTTGTTTGAAACATGGAATACCAGCTAAAAAAATATATATAATAAATTAAGATATTAATCTTTTATCCAGCATTGCATTTACATCAATATAATCAGCAGATCTTATGCCATGTGCATTTAGATTTAGAAAGATCTAGGCATTCAGACTAGTGTTAGAGCCATAGCCAGTGTACTCAATGCATTGTCAATGGCAGTGAGCAATCTCCATACAGAAAAAGTAAAATATTGATAAAACCACACCACCTAGGAACAAACCGCTTGGAATACATATAGAAAACATGTTTAGCAAATAGATTAAATTGATATGGTTAGGGTTTTGGATTTCTATTAACTTTGAATAAAACTGAAGTTTTTCACTGCACGTATAGGCAAACTCAATGGCCGTACGCCTTTGCTTTGCTCCCAACGCCGTTTTCAGCGCATGCGCAGTCGAAACCGTGATCTAGTTTATCGCGAAGGTAACCATAATTAGCTGCTTTCATAGTCACGTGACATTTGCATTCTCCCCAGCTTTCAGCGATAGCCACACAAAACGTAGGGAAAAAGTATACAACCAACATGTTTTGTTAAAAAGACTAACTTAGCCTATTATAATAAATACACAATTGCAATGAAATATGTAATAAGTCATATGTGTTCTAATAATAAACGTTTTTCTTGAATAGCTTCATAATTATTAGTATGGGAGAGTCATTGCGGTGGTATCACTTAATATCGCTCATGTAAACAAACAGCAAACAGCAAGGCCATCATACGGCAGCCTAATGGTGCAGTCACACTACGACGTAATGGACAACGAGTGTCCAACGAGTTGGATTTTCTAAAAACCCGACGACATATGCAAATTCGGGGCCAAGTTGGACGACACCCCGACGACAGCACGGCGTGGTCGACGTGGGTGAAACGACGGTCTAACGTCATCGGAACGAGAGAGGAGGTCGAAGATATTTATTTGCCGAACGAGATCCTAGCGACATCCTAACGAGATCCTCGCGTGCTCGACGGCATGATAACGTGCCCGCAGCGACGGCATCACGTCGAGCGAGCGTTGACACCTCCGAATCAACGGTTTAGCGCGACGAGCGAATAACGACAGATTAACGTCGTCGACGTGATCGCGATGGGGTTTCGACGGGGTCGTGACGGGGCTTTGATGACACCCCGGCGAGACTCCGACGAGACTCCGACGTCGTCGCAATGACACGGGGACGGGGCTTCGGCGCGGCTTCGACGAGGCTCAGACGTCATGGCAACGAGATCGGGACGGGGCTTTGATGACAGTGCGGCGAGGCTCCAACGACAGCGACGACAGCGGTCGGGGCTTCGACGTGTCACCATAGGAGCGCCGCGGTATATATATGACCTGTGTCTTGCTGTCTCCTCACAACTTCTCCAGCATGCCAGGAAAGCAGATCCCACCTGCAAGCTCCAGCTCCAGCTCCAGCTCCAGCTCTACTCCCCGGTATGGGAGGGGAAGAGGGAAGGGCAGGAAGACCATGCTGTGCACACTGTAAGGTATACGTACAGTGCGTATAGCTTGTGACTCGAGGGGATGACGTCATAGGTGGGAAGTAAATAAAAACACTCACATACTGGACGTCGAGGTGTTCGCCTGCTTTCAATACATTGCATGGTGTCAGATTGTGAGTCTGGACTTTCCATGCCTCAGAGTGAACAATGGCTTTATCAGGTTTGAAACCACCGCTGCCATTAAACTTGGAGGGGAATTTGGCCATGAATTGGAGGGCTTGGCATCACGCATACACCATTTATAGTATCGCATTGGGTGCTGCGAACAAGACAGAGAAAATACAGTGCTGCGTCTTCCTACACGTAGCTGGACAAGAGGCCCAGAAACTACACCTCACTTTTAAAATAGCAGAAGCAAATAGCAAATAGCAATTGTTATAGAATTTACCCATGGGGTAGGGTCGTTTTGCTGTACAATAACACCCATATCCAACATCCTATCTAATTCAGCCTGTACTTTGTCAACAATTGCATGGGGAGTTCGGCGTGGTGGGTCGATAACAGGGTCTATATGACTGTCGACATGAATTTTTGCATTGCTTTTGATCCTCCCTAGGCCTGTGAAAATGTCTGAATACTCCTTTACCAAATGGTCTGCAGCCTGTCCGATATGTGTAGACTGTCTTGTTCGTACGGAGACCTCTCCAACCCGCTGCAGCAGTCTTAGTTGTACACACGCCTCCTTCCCCAGGATGGGTGTGCCGTTCGTCGACCTGGTTAGCACAGACGGTATGATATTCAAGGGAGCACAATTAGTTATACCTTCTGAATTACCGAAGGAAATGTTGAACATACTACACGAAACCCATTTAGGAATAATAAAGTTAAACAGCTAGTGAGGGACACTGTATTTTGGCCTGGAATGAACACTCAAATCGAAGATTTGATATCCCAGTGTAGCACATGCCAAAATTATAGGAATTCACTTAGTGCTGAACCCATGACCCCTCATGACATACCCGACATACCTTTCTGTAAAGTGGGGGTGGATTTATTTGAATATCAAAATAAAACATATCTCATTCTGGTAGATTATTACTCTAAATTAAATGCTATCATTAAGGCTCTAAAAGAGATTTTTGGATGCTATGGCATACCAACCGCTCTCATCTCTGACAATGGACCACAGTTTGCTAGCAACGAGTTCAAGGTTTTTGTAAACAAATATAAATTCAACCACATCGTTTCTAGCCCATATTATCCTAAAAGTAATGATCAGATAGAACGTTACGTGCAGACAATAAAGAAAATGATGAAAAAAGCGGGAGAAAATGATCAGGATTTCAACCTATACTTATTAAACTACCGTAATACCCCTTTGAGGCTAATGAATGCCTCTCCAGCTCAACTGCTCATGAGTCGTCGTCTTCGTTCTAAAATACCCATCACTACAGACCGATTGCACCCACAGGTTCAGACAGAAAGCATTGCCAAACTACAGGAGCGGCAAAAATACTATTATGACAGAAGGGCTGGGAAAGACAAACAAGAGCTAAGGGTAGATGATCACATCAAATACAAAACACATGAGGGCAAATGGAGGGCTGGCACAGTAACACATACAACCAAGCAGAACCGAAAAGACTATGTAATTGAGAACTGTGCAGGGAGGACATTACACAGGAACAGGGTTCACATGTTTCGGGTGCCCACACCTCATGTCCCGTCCTGCAAGCTCGGGCATGACATTGCACCACAAAATAACACCCAGAATAAACAGTCATCGCTCTCAAACAAACACATATCCCCAATCATTACACCAACCACATACATGACTCATAGTGGGCGTATCTCATGTCCGCCGAAGAGACTAGGGATATCGGAACACGCATACACCTAATTTAAGATGGTTATTACAATGTAAGCAAAATAATTATCCCACCATAGTTGTGTGTGTTCCCCCCTAATATATATATATATATATATATTGACATCCTCACATATCAATTAAGCTTGGTTACAAGTTCATCCATTTTTATATGTTCCTGGTTCACTGTGTTCCTGATCTGCTATGTGAATTTTTGTCTGCCTACTTCCGATACCATATGATAATATTGTACTATATATATATATGTGCCCCCCGAGTCACCACGGTAAATATCCTTCGATGTAACAATAAAAAAAAAATTAAATTTTAAAATAAAGGGGGGGAAGATGTAAGGTATACGTACAGTGCGTATAGCTTGTGACTCGAGGGGATGACGTCATAGGTGGGAAGTAAATAAAAACACTCACATACTGGACGTCGAGGTGTTCGCCTGCTTTCAATACATTACACACACCACCTCCACCTCCACCTCCAGCACCACCATCTCCACCGTCTGTGATGGTCTCGTCACCGCCTCGCCCGGACACAGACAAGATTATGGACACACGGTTCCTGTCTCCTTGTTCGGGCCATTCACATGCCTCATCTGCAGCCTCCACCTCATCTGCCTCACACAGTCTGAAAGGCAAAGGCAAAGGCAAAGGAAAGAAGAGGTTGGCGCAGATTGACAGCACCGTGCATGGAGACGAGGAGGAGGTCCTGCTTGAGTGATTATCGCAGGACGGACAAAAAGGGCAGGCTTTGGGAGGAGCAGGCCCAGAAGATGGGGAGAACCACCACACATCTCCAGGGGTGGTTCAAGTCCATGCGTGACAGCCACACCAGGCTTCACAGGAAGAAAAGCGGAGATGGTGCGCCCGACTGGACAGAGAGGGAGCAGTGGATCATCGACAAGTTCGGCTTCCTCCGCTCATTCGTCCGGCACCGGCTGGAGCCCTGCAGAAGTTTAAGTACTATATTTTTTTAATTTGTATTCATTGCTAATTTTTTATTTAATTATTGATTTATTTAATTCCTTTAGACCTCATTTTGGACAAATCTAATACTTGATGGCATTATAATATGTTAGCAATTTTTTATTATTGTCCTCTTTGTGGATAAATTATTGTATATGTTTCATGCCTTTGTTGTATGCATTAATTTATTATTGCCCTCATTATGTAATGTCATGTTCTTTTGTATTCATTGTACTTATGTTGCTTTATTATTTTGTCTTGCAGGTGTTGGCCATGGTAGACGCAGCACGAGGTGATATGGGGGCTGCGGAGACTGCGTGCGCTGAGCAGCAGATCGAGGACGACCCTCAAGAACCAGCCCTATCCAACCGGTGACGCAAGGGCAAGCAGGCGAAGATGACGGAGCAGGACCTGCTGGAGGCCCTGAAACAACGTGTCGAGGTCTCGGGCGAGATGTTGGATGCGCTAAGCGTGCGTACACTTCGGACGGCCTTCGCTAATTATGTGAGGGACTGTCTCCTGACCATGCCAAAGGGCCAGTTCACATACATGCGGTCAGCCATGAACATTCTGCTAGACCAGGTGATGGCGTCGGAAGTTTCGGAAGACGGGACCGTGATCTGTCGCACGTCGATGGCCCTACAATCCCCAGGCGTCCGATGGTGCGGCCGCCCTCTGCGGCATCCGCCTACTCATCGTCGTCACCATCTGATGCCTCGTGCCAGTCACCGATAGACGCCTACCAGCCCCACCCACACATGTGGCGGCACCAACCACCCACCGGGACGCCATGGGCATCACAAAGTGCGGATTACATGCACCAATATATGCAGCAGCCGCTGCAACCTGCCCACCTGCAACCTGCCCAGCTGCAACCTGCCCAGCAGCAACCTGCCCAGCAGCAACCTGCCCAGCTGCAACCCGCCCAGCTGCAACCTGCCAGGGTTCGATCCCACTATCTACCAACACGGGAAACGGACGCTTTAACTCATTCAGCCATCCCATCTGGTCTGGTCACATATTGGTAGATCATTAGATAAATGAAGCATAGTAATATGGAGGGGAGGAAGGTCTTCTTTGTTTTTCTAGACAGGCAATCTTTCTTTCGATAACTTTCTATCGCACAATTAATTCATAATTAAATCATTCTCGATTTTTAAATCAAATTCATGCATAGTAAATTCATCGTTGAAACATTCCCACGTGATCTTAATTACCTGATACAGTGATAGAAATAAATACACTATTTCACTTGTCCACATGACAAGTCTGGTATGATTCTTACTTGTCCACTATTCAGTTTTCTGCAGTAACCTGCTTACCTTTATCTCAGGTAACCTTCATGGGATTTGGCATAAAACTACACAAATAAAAGAAAACAAATGTTGTCCATAATTTGTCACATATTATGTCAATGTTAATTTTTATCTATAAATTAATTATATAGTGATCGATCTCATATCATTTAATTTCTGGATACAAATTAACATTTAGATTGAATTATGCACACATCTTGTGCTAGAATAGGTAGATATCTAGATAAAAGATTCACCCGGTACTTGTAGTACACGGGTGAAGGACAACGTACTGTAAATAGTGGTGAAAATAGCTTTAGTATGGAACAGGAACTAGAAACTGTGGCTCCAGTATCAAATGGCTACCCATATAGGCACAGAGTTGGTAAAAGGGGCGAGAATGCAAAAAGACAAGATGGCGGTGCTAGAACGCCGTCGATTTCACTTTTAAATCTTATTAAACTAGATATTTTATTATATTTTTCAACTCAAAGGTAGCGGGGAAATAATAAGACATATGTAAAGAATAATTGTTGCTTCTTAGATTGTGAAATTAGGCTCTCATTTCATTTCCCCGCATTTTCTACCGTTTTTATATAGGGTTGGTATCCAGTAGAAATGTGTCTAGTTCGTGATATGCTGGATGACTTTTAATGTCACCTTTGAGTTTTCACTTGTCCGACAAAAAATATCATGTTCTGATTGTCCGCGCCTACTCTCACTTGGTTCGGAAAAGCGGATATTTGTGAAGGGAAGTCAAAGTTACTATGGATTTCTATGGCAAACGCAGCAGCATTTGCATTCGCACCGATTGGTCCATGGGTCGATCCATTTGCCGCATTCACATTCGCCTTTGCATTCGGACAAATGGAAGCACCCCTCTGTGTTTATATGCTTCGCCACTTTTTATCGCATTTGCATGCCGCATATATGGAATCTTAGCTTTAAGCTTATGATTCCATATACGCCGCATGCGGCATGTGAATGCGCACACGGCATAAATACCCATGCCATCTTCAGTCTTTCTTGCTCCAAATTTATGAAAGAAAGGCATAGTTAATCTGTAAGTTAAAAAAGTTCCTGTTGTCTCTCTATAGCCGTGTTTACACGGGCGAGTTAATTCGCTTCATATAAATCACCTTGCCTAGTTCGCCTCACATTCGCCGTGTAAACGCGACTCTGAGGCGGTTTAGGGCTGATTCGCTTCATATGATTCACTTTATGTAAACCACCTTGCGAGGTGGTTTATATGAAGCGAACTAGATTTCTGCCTTCAAACACAGTACGTGTAAACGCACCGCTACTTCGCTTCATATAAATCGCTTTGTCTAATTCGCTTCACAATTGCCCGTGTAAACACAGCTTATCAAATGGAGCAGCATTCGCATCTGCACATATCGATCCATGGAGCTATCCACTTGCTGCATTCGCATTCGGACTTATGGAAGGCCCACTCTGAATTTAAATGCTTTTCCATTTTTTGTCGCATTCGCAGGCTACATACCGCGAATATGGAATCTTAACTTTATTTCGGACGCTACTGATATCTACTGGTGACACTTTTATTGTAATTTAGTGTTCACTTGTGGTAACATTATCAGTTAACCCGTCTCAGTTGGGATTTATTGAGACGAACCGATAGAAATAGAGGATTCCTATTTAGGTCAGGAAATCGTAATGGAATATATCTCACGGCTGACTCAAAAGATTCTCGCGTCACGTTTCCGGTGGGCATCATCTCAAGAAGTGTCGGTAAACTGTGCTACTGCGCTGAATTTCTATACTACACAACACTCTGACTCTATGGCCAGGATACCAGTGTACCTCTTCCTGGGTTATGCCTGTCTGAGACAAGTGATGATATCATGACACGCAAGGTAACATATGCACCCGCTCCAATACCAAAGACCCTATAATACTAAGACGGCTCACTCCCTACCAGACGGGGTGGCCGAATGAGTTAGAGCGTCCGTCTCCCGTGCTGGTAGATCGTGGGGTCGTGGGTTCGAGTCAAACCAATGACTTTAAAATTGATACTTGTTGCTTCCTAGCCAGGCGCTCGGCATTATTAGGATAGGGCAAGGACTGGTGTGCTCAGTGTCAGGATAATGTGACTGAGTGGGATACCAGGGCCCGTATGCAGGAGTCAGTGTTAGCGGGGTTTGGTGTTACAGCCTATTACCGATTAGCTATCGCCGATGTCAGAAACTGTGTCAAGTGCTATGCAGGAGCACGTAACACTAACATTTTAGCTAAACGTGAAATTATTTATAGATTTGGGAAATCCCTCTGCGTCTGTACCCATATATAAGGCTTAAATCTATTCAATGCGACCATATTTAACAGAATTAGATACGCAACAAGTGAAATTTATTCAAATTAACCCTAAATTCGAACCCTCCTTAAGGCTAGCGCTGCATTGGCAGCGATATTAATAGTTATATTTTCGAATCGATGAACGTAAAGTAAACAAATCGCCGCCGCCGCCAGTATGGATAGGGAGGTCGATGCGGCGGCGGCGGCGATTTGTTTACTTTACGTTCATCGATTCGAAAATATAACTATTAATATCGCCGCCAATGCAGCGCTAGCCTTAAGGAGGGTTCGAATTTAGGGTTAATTTGAATAAATTTCACTTATTGCGTATCTAATTCTGTTAAATATGACAGCATTGAATAGATTTGGGCCTAATAAACTCGCTAAACCTAATATTTTTTAGGGGTAAGGTAACACCGGTTAAGCCTTTGGTGTTAGGCCTAACACTGACTCGTGCATACCATTTTTTCGCCGCTAACCCGGAATTCCCGCCAAACACCGTTTTGCTGCCCTAACACTGACTCCTGCATACGGCCCCAGGTCATGGTGCCGGCGCCCTGGTTTCCCAGTGGGACAGCACTATAAAGTCGCCATGAGTGCGCACTGTCACAAGTCGGTACCCGTCCTGATATGACCTTAGATGTTGCTAGGACGTAAAACAACAACAAACAAACAAACAAACCCTATCTCTCCCATGGTAATGTAAATTTTGCGGTGCCACCTTGTGGTGGGTTTGATCAGCCCGGCTGCTGGTTGGCGTTTCACATGTAAACACATACAATTTTATATTATACATGAGATAGGTAAATATGAATACACATCAATATGAAATTGCTATAAACAAATACACATCATCAGCATCATCATCATTGCCATCATCACACATCTTTCACATTCATATATACATTTATGCATATACTATAGCGCCTGTTTAACCAAGAGAACAGCCAGCGCACCAAGTGGTGGGTTTGATCATTTTGATTACACAGTACAGGCGCTTTTTTCGTCGCTGTGGACCCTTCTCGAAGACGGTCTCTGCTAGATCTAGTAGTAGCCCACTCAGAAATGGCGACCGTCATGATGGACGTGCGCGAGTTGGTTTAGCAGGTTTTTTTTTTACTATATACACCATAAATCGAAGGAATCTTATGGAATTATTTTAAAGCGGCCAGCTATCCGCCGCGTGGAAAACAAACAAACTCGGAAATAGTTCAGATGTGTGCCACAGGGGTGGTGCATGCTTAGTACTGAATCTTTCCACTTGGTGGTGTACAGGAGAGTGACCTAGATGAGGGTAATTGGCATTGAGTTTGCTGGAATGCGCAGTGCGAAACGTTAGTTTTATTCAAAATTAATAGAAATCCAGAACCCTAACCTTGAGGAAATATATTTGTGTAATGTGAAATATATGTTAGTACAATTACATTGCATAATTCAATGAGAAACAGATATAGATGAAAAAGTTTTTTTGTTGTTGAATATAAAAAAAGTCCTGCTGTGGAGGGGGTTTGAAACCACACAACCAAACAAGTTCTAATCACAAGTCCTACACTCTAACCACTAGGCCACAGAGACCACACATAATTACTACCCTCAGTTCAGGCTATTTGTGTAGAGGACATCACATATAAAACGTGTGTGTGTATGTGTTTGTTTTGTTTGTTGTTGTTTTACATGCTAGCACCATCTAAGGTCATATCAGGACAGGTACCGACTTGTGACAGTGCGCACTAATGGCAACTTTATCGTGCCCCACTGGAATACCAGGCCACCAGCATCATGACCTGATATCCCACTCAGTCACATTGTCCTGACACTGAGCCAACCAGTCCTTGTCCTATCCTAATAATGCCAAGCGCCAGACTAGGAAGCAACAAGTATCAATTTTAAAGTCATTGGTTTGACTCGACCAGGATTCAAACTCACAACCCCACGATCTAACAACACGGGAGACGGATGCTCTAACTCGAATCCTGGTCGAGTCAAACCAATGACTTTAAAATTGATACTTGTTGCTTCCTAGTCTGGCGCTCGGCATTATTAGGATAGGACAAGGACTGGTTGGCTCAGTGTCATGATAATGTGACTGAGTGGGATATCAGGTCATGGTACTGGTGGCATGGTATTCCAGTGGGGCAGCACTATAGAGTTGCCATGCGCGCACACTGTCACAAGTCGGTACCTGTCCTGATATGATCTTAGATGTTGCTAGGATGTAAAACAACACACAAAAAACGTACGTACGTATGTACGCACATACATATGTACGTACATATGTACGTACATACATACATACGTATGTACGTACATATGTACATACATACATGCATGCATACACATGTACATACATACATACATATGTACATACATACGTACATACATATGTGCATATGTACATACATATGTACGTACATACGTACGTACATACGTATGTATGTATGTACATACGTATGTATGTACATACATACGTATGTCTGTATACATACATACATACATACGTAAATACATGTAAATATATGTGTGCGTACGTACGTACGTACGTACGTACAAACCTTTTATATGTGATGTCCTATACACAAATACCCTGAAGTGAGACTACTAATTATGTGGGGTCTCTGTGGCCTAGTGGTTAGAGTGTTGAACTTGTAATCTGAAGTTGTTTGGTGGTGTGGGTTCAAACCCCATCCACAGCAGAACACTTTTTACATTCATCAACAAAAAAAACGTTTTTCATTTTTTCTGTTTCTCATTGAATTATGCATTGTAATTGTACTAACATATATTTTACATTACACAAATATATTTCCTGATTGAACTACTCTAAAGAAGATTGAAAATACCCCAGTTTTACTCTCCCTTATCTCCACTCACCCAGCCATTTTTAAAACAACAGCTGCCAGCAAATGCTTCTCTCCCCAGACATACTTGGTTCATTTAAACATAAAAACTAAACAAAGTTGTGCTTGGAGAGCATTTGTCGGAGTACGAGCAGTGTCCCAGCGAGCTATAGCTGGTCCCTTTAAAGGATTGTTTGTTAATATGTTTTGTTTATTTTGTTAAAGTTTTGTAATTGATAAATATATCAGTTAAATGTTTTAGAGTGATCATTAGTTAGAGTGCTTGAACCTAGTATTAGTTAAATGTGTTAGAGTGATCATTAGTTAGAGTGCATGAACCTAGTATTAGCCAACAGTACACAGACGCTAAGTTACATTCAATCCCTCCTTGTTTCAAGTTGCACAGCCACATAAAAACATTTATTCATGAATACTCAGCCTGGTTTGATGGAGCATATAAATTCTCCACATCAATGGGGTACCATTTTGCTTATCAACACCATTACATCTCCATTGTCTTTGATGTGATCTATTTTGTTGAATTGTTTCTCTGTTCAGTGGACGCACGCTGTCATTCCCAATTTTAACTGTCAGAAGCTGACACTCTCCTTTCATCAAGTATTAATAAATAAAAGTGACGATACTGAATTCGCCAACAAAACGTAACAAAAAAACCTGGTTTGCCTCAAAAGAAAACATCTACAGAAATGAATGGCGCAGGAGCATATGAAGTGTCGGCTCTGTCGGACGATGACCTCAGAGCTCAGTTGAAGGACCATGGAATCAACCCTGGACCCGTCTTAGAGTCGACACGCCGGGTCTACGAGAAGAAGCTGTGGCGCATACTGGAGGAGCGCGTGCACAGCGAGGCGGTGCAGGTTGATTCACCAACACCTATACCCAAACCAGAACCACTGCCGCGCGCCGTGCCACCAGCACCACCGATAAAGCCGGTGTTCAGTGACCAAGATGATACCACTCTCCCCACCACTCCTACGAAGGACCACACCTGCTCCAGCTGTGCCACTCCACCAACTATTGGACCCAGCGGCCTAGATGCGTCACCTTCTGCCAAGCCCATTCCGCGAAGCCCTCCCACACCACCTCGGAACATCGTCAATCACACTCCACACCCACTTGCCATCACCTCTTCGTCCAGCCTCCCCACCTCCACAATCACCTCCTTTTCCACGCGCAAGAACAACAACACCATCGCCAACAGGTCAGTCTCCCCTCCCCGTGTGCCCACGCTCACCGAAACCGGCAAGGACCCCAAGTCCAGTGACGATGAGTCCGTTGACACACGCCCAGTAGCCGCAGCCCAACCAGCCCCCCACTCCAAATACCCCACCAAGGCGGACTCTTGGCCCAAGGTAGTTCGAAAGAACAAACGCAAGACGCCCACAACCGCTACACCTCCACAAACCGAGTACCACGGTGATAGCCGCCGCCCGAAGAGGTTCCTCGCCCTCTTCCTCTTCAATGGCAAGTTAGAAGACACGCTGAAGGAACTCGACAAGTTCGATCGCACCCAAGGCACTACCCCTCTCTCCCTTGATAAATACCCTGACCACCTCATCATTGTGCCAAGACACAGGTTTCCCTCGACAGACTCCGAGCCTCAACAACTTTTACGGAGATGCGTGGATCAGCCAAGACGCACCACTATGTCATCTCTGGCCTCCACCCATGCATAAACCCCGCCGACCTGATCGGACGACATTCCATTGTCAGCGCCTCCCGGATAAAGAAGGGAGACATTACCACTTACTGTGCCAATGACTTCACTGACCATCCAATAGACACCACTTGCCGGCTTGACTGTGGAGCATACGGTCTCCTACGAATCGCCACTCCTCACCTCAGACCAACCTTTTGCACCACCTGCCAACAATACGGCCATTACAGGCACGAATGCAAAGCCACTGCCGCTGTCTGCGCACGCTGTGCCGCTCCGGAGCAGATTGCCGCTAACTGTGAGGCACCTGTCAGGTGCTCTGCCTGCAAAGGTAATCACAAAGCCAAGAGTACAGACTGCCCAGTGCGCATCCAGCTGTGGAAGCGGCTAAACCCACCCCTACTTCCCCCTCCTGCCTGCCACACTCCCCCCACCCAACCTGAGGCCCCCCCTACTGCTGCCCTGCCTATCCAACCTGATGCCCTCCCTTCCACTGCCCCTCCTTCTCCCTCTGCTTCCTCCTACCTGTAATGTATGACCATGCCGTTGGGGTAGAGACCTGACTGTGAGATGTGTAGGCGGGCGCACCAGCCAGAGGAACCAGGTGACGGTGGTACCTGAATGAACCAGTTGAGACTCAGACGTCAACGTGTTCAGTCATTCTTTACATGGTGTCAGACGGTAAAGGAACCACGCAACATGGCTCTGACGGGTTTGAAAGCACCAGGTCCGCTAAATTTGGACGACAACCTGGCTGCTAATTGGAGAACATGGTACAATTCATACGAAATTTATGCAACGGCAATAGGAGTGGGAGCGAAAACCGAGAGAATACAATGCTGCGTTTTCTTACATGTGGCGGGTCCCGAGGCACAGAAGGTGCACCAGAGTATGGAAATACCGGCGAGTGACAGAGACAAGCTCGCACCTCTCATTGAACAATTTCGGCTATACTGTGAAGGGAAAACTAATATCACGGTATTAAGATATAAGTTCAACAAATTCAACCAAACGAGTCAACGAATGGACGCGTATATAAGAGAGTTGAAGCATATGATACCGCAATGCGCGTACGGCGACATGGAAGAGGGCCTACTGTGTGACAGGTTGGTGTGTGGGGTGCGGTGTGACAAATTGAGAAACCGACTGTTACAAACAATTAACTTGACGTTACAACAGTGTGAGGACATGTGCCGGGTCAGTGAGCACACGTCAGCTCAATTGTCTAGTGATATGAGTACGGTGGACATATCGGTGGACGCTATTGAGAGGCGTCAGCAGACGCGCATGACTGCACCGGCGGTTAGGCAAGCACAGCCATGGGCAAGGCGTAGCCAGGCAGGTGGAGTGACACAAACACCTTGCGGGTGGTGTGGGTACACACACCGGAAAGGGCAGTGCCCGGCAACAGGCAAGACATGTGCAGGGTGTGGTAAAATGGGGCATTTTGTTAAAGTGTGCCGTAGTAAGAGACAGGAAACGCCGCCCGTGGATGACATTGTCGTGGAAGAAACCGATGGGCGAGACAGCTGGTCACAGGACCATTCGCCGGAAGACTTCAATGGTGAGCTGTATGTGGGCGCCATTACGGCTGAAGGTGTGGCGTCAGCTGATCTTTGGTACACAAACATCAATGTTGGACGAACTCAAGTGAAGTTTAAACTAGACACCGGATCGGAGGCGAACATACTGCCGATGACAATGTTCGCCAAAATACAGAATGGAAAACTCAACGCGCCCAGATGCAAACTACTGACGTACTCCGGGCATCGGCTGCAACCGCGGGGAGAGACGATGATCAACATCAGAGGACACCTCATGCGTTTTCAAGTGGTCGACAGGGGGACACCCATCCTGGGGAGGGATGCCTGTGTTCTCCTAAAGATGATCGCACGGATCGACACGGTTGAAGCACGAGAAAACTGCAAGGACTCGCCACAAGAAGCACACGATATGGTAAAGGCTTATGCTGATAGATTTGAAGGGTTAGGACTAATCAAAACGAATGCAAAAATTCATGTAAATCCTGATGTAGAGCCTTGTATAGATCCACCCCGTCGTATCCCACATGCTATTGAAGATCGGGTTAAAGATGAACTAGACCGGATGATAAAATTAGGGGTGATAACTGAGGTAGATGAGCCTACTCCATGGGTAAATTCAATAACAATTGTTAAGAAAGTAAACAAAATCAGAATTTGTTTGGATCCCACCAAACTTAACAAGGCAATCAAGCGTGGGCCGTACCCAACACGGACTATAGAGGAAGTAGTATCCAAGTTAGACAATGCACGTTATTTCTCGGTGCTAGACGCCAACAGTGGGTACTGGCAGGTAGAGTTGGAGGAGGAGAGTTCTAAATTGTGCACGTTCAATACGCCATGGGGTAGGTTCAGGTACACCAGATTGCCGTTTGGTATAAAAACGGCCGGAGATATCTTTATATACGAGATGAATAAGATATTAGGGGACCTAAAGGGAGTTAATGTGGTAACGGACGATATTCTCATATATGGAGAGACGATAGCTGAACACAACCGTAATTTGAAGAGTGTACTGGACAGAGCAAGAGAAGTAAACCTGAAATTTAATCCAGAGAAATCGAAGATATGTCAATCTGAAGTAAACTATGTGGGGCATACGATAACAAGAGAGGGTCTCAAACCAAGTAAAGAGCGTGTTCAAGCCATTAATGATTTACCCGTACCACAAAACATAGCGGCAGTACAGCGTTTCCTGGGGATGATGGGGTATGTAAGCAAATTTATTCCGGGTTTAGCAAATATAAGTAAACCATTGAGAATTTTGATAAATAAGGAAATTGCATGGCACTGGGGGGACGAGCAGCAGGCGGCATTTGAAAAATTAAAAGAATTGTTGACAACAGCACCAGTGCTGAGATTCTACAACGTAGATAAAGCCATCACACTACAGGTGGATGCTTCAAAATCGGGACTAGGGGCAGCACTGATACAAGAAGGAAGGCCAATCGCATTAGCATCTAAATCCCTAGACGATACACAAGCTAGTTACGCGGTAATAGAGAAAGAATTGTTGGCGATTTGTTTCGGGTGTGTTAAATTTCACAATTACATATTCGGGAAAAAAGTTTTTGTACAAACTGACCATAAGCCATTAGTGGCTATCTTGAGCAAGCCCTTGTATCAGTTATCTGCTCGCATGCAGCGCATGCGAATGCGCTTGTTGAATTATGACATTAATGTAACACACATAAAAGGTACTGACATGTTGATTGCAGATGCCTTATCCCGTGGTCACAGCGCAACAGTAGAGCCGAATGACTTGTTCGACCGTGACGTGAACATCGCGTCCATAGAACTAGTGGACAGCATAGTGGAAAGAATATGCAGAGAAACGAGCACCGATTCAGCGTTGGAACAGGTAATGTACTGTGCTCGTACCGGGTGGCCTGAACAAAGCAACAAAATACCTCATTGCATTAAACCATTTGTCACATACAAAGATGAGATCACTGTAGACAAGGGGTTGCTCATGAAAGGTAGCAGAATAATAATCCCACAAACACTACAGACGGAAATGCTAAACAGGTTGCATGAAACCCACATGGGGGTAGCCAAAACCAAACAATTAGCAAGAGATTTAATCTTCTGGCCGGGGATGCAAGCACAGATTGAGGATAGAATATCGCGATGCTCACTATGCCAACAGTTCCGAAATGCACAGCATAAGGAACCAATGCAGCCTCACGAAATACCATTGTTACCATATCAGAAGGTAGGGGCAGACTTATTTCAGGTAAACGGGACTATGTTTATGGTGGTCGTAGACTATTTTTCAAAGTTTCCCGAGGTAGTTGAATTGACATCGACGACTAGCGCAGCCATAATCCGGGAATTAAAGCAGATATTTGGGAGGCACGGAATACCGCTAGTGATAGTGTCCGATAATGGTCCCCAATTTGCCAGTGCAGAATACCAAGAATTTGCACAAGAGTATGGTTTCAAAACAGTGTTCACGAGCCCGCAGTTTCCGCAGAGCAACGGACAGACGGAGCGGTACGTACAGATAGTAAAGCGGATGATCAAAAAGGCAATTGTAGAAGGGAAAGATTATAATTTATCACTGTTAAATTACAGGAACACAAGTATAAGTGGGTTAGAGGCGTCACCAGCTCAAATGCTAATGGGCAGGAGACTCCGATCAAGGATTCCGGTGACGAGCAAACAGCTAAAACCTTCTGCACACCAGGTGACACACAAACAAATAATCACGAGACAGCAAAAACAAAAGAAATATTTTGACAAGCGCGCTGGGAAGCCCCATCCACCTCTGAAGGTAAATGATCCCGTGCAATACATGACACATGCCGGGAAATGGGCAAAGGGGACGATAAAGAAGACCGATAGAGAAAACACACGAAATTACGAGATACAAACGAAGCGTAATGAAAACATCTTGAGAAGAAACCGAGTGCATATATACAAGACAAAAAACGAACACACAGAAAAATCAGAAAAGCCATCCTTGGTAGATAGAACACGAGAAAGTAATGAACAGAAAGCAATTGAAGGCATGGCAAAGAGGGACAAAGCCACTCGGTACGGTAGAGTCATAAAACCGGTCCAACGTTTAGGGTTTGATTAAACCTCGCACAAGTAGAGTAGAAATTGATTAAGAAGTAAAAGTAGTTTATGAAATTAAGAAGGCAAAAGGCAGTGGCCTTAAATTTTCAGAAGTAATGAGACTAGAGTAAGACTAGTAAATACATAAAGTTAAGAGTTGGTCAGGAGTGTTGTGAAAATGATGTAATGAGAAATGAATTCAATGTAATGTGCTTCAGAGACAGCGAACTTGGAAGGTCCAATTATGTCTTGACAAACGCGACTGTAGGTCAGCAAGGTACAGATGAAATGTAAGTACCGACGAAATTATATTGTAATGTATTACAATGTTGTGATAACATGTAGGTGGTGGGAAAGTTTAAAAAAAAAAAAAAAAAAAAGAAGATAAGTATGCAGAAGCAAAGATGACCGATATATATATTATCAACTTGGTGAAATCAATCATGAGAAAGGGGATGTAATGTATGACCATGCCGTTGGGGTAGAGACCTGACTGTGAGATGTGTAGGCGGGCGCACCAGCCAGAGGAACCAGGTGACGGTGGTACCTGAATAAACCAGTTGAGACTCAGACGTCAACGTGTTCAGTCATTCTTTACACTACCCACCCCTCACCACCTCCAACGCATTGTCCCTCCACCCCAGCCCTGCCCCTCTGCCCCCCTCACGCCTCTCCCTCAACCTCACCGCCCCCAAACCCAAGATCTGCCACCCCTACTCCTCCCACCCACAGACCAGATCCATCTCCACTCAAACTGTAGCCACTGCTGACTCCTTCACCCAAACCACCTTCTCCTCCACACCAAGCGACCCCCCTGCCTCCGACCCAAATCCCACCCCTATATTCCTCCACATTCTTAATGCATCACTTTCCAGCATAACGCCCAGAATCTCAGTTGAGGCCCTAGCCTTCGGCTTAATTAACTGGCTCCTAGTCGACTCCAACATCCAGCATCTCCTTCCGCATGTCCCAAAAGACCTGCCAGCTTCTTTTTGTGCCGCCCTGACAGCTCAAAATGGAGGTAGACAATAATGCCCCCACCAGCCCGCACTCCCATCCCCGTTCCAGTCACAACACTTTAACCATTCTCTCCTGGAACTGTGCCGGACTGAAATCCAAGATGGCTCTTCTTGGCAACACCTTAAAAAGAGAGAAAATCGACGTCGCACTTCTCCAAGAAACCTTCCTCATCGATCCACCCCATATGAAAGGCTACACCACATACCACATCCCCGCAGTAAGACGCGCAGCAGCAGGCAGACCCTCACGAGGAACCACCACATTCGTAAGCAACCACATCCACTCCACCAAGATCCCACCCAACAGATTCAACCCTCATGCTGACACCCTTCGCATACGTCTCCACCTAGCACACTCCGTCATGGATGTGTACAACATTTACAACCCTGTCAACACTACTTATACTCTAAACCACATCTTCCGGGCCCTCGGCAACGGCACAGATCACCAGGTTGTCATGGAGACTTTAACACCCACCACTCCTCCTGGGGACGCAACAATATCGATTCCCCTCGAGGCTGTGTCCTCCTAGCAGAGATCGTCGACTCAACATCCCATTCTATCCTCAATGATGGCTCGCCTACATATAGGGCAAGCACATCAATCGATCTCTGAATCACCGACTCCTGCCTTGCAGCTGCAGCTTCCTGGGAGCTCACAACACTATACTCAGACCACCACGCAGATCTCCTCCGAACCAATGCACCCAAAGTCACCCAGCCCCCACCATCACCCAGATTCAACCTAAACCACGCGGACTGGGCAACCTTCAACCTTCGGCTAAAAAACTTAATAGATCTGAACCCACCGACCACATGTGATGAGTTCACAACACTCACTTACCAAGCAATGACAGACACCATAAAGCAAACCATCTCCTGTAATCACACTGGCCGCACCACCTCCAATGCAATGAGGAGAGCAAAAAGATTCTGCAACAAACTCCTCTACAAGCTAAGCACGAACCCCAACCGAGGCACTGAGAATCTCGTTAAAATAGCCACCAGTTGGGCCAAAGATGTCAAGCTTGCCGAATCAGACAGGAAGTGGAAACTCTGGTGTACCAACATAAACTCTCACACCACCTCGAGACAACTCTGGCGCAAACTTAACAGTATCCAGGGGAGACTCACCACCCCCCCACTCTACCCACACCATGGCCAAATTGCAGCAGAACATAACAAAATGTTCACGGACAGAACAGACCCTGCAATCAGCCTCCCTTATGCCCACCAACAAGCGCTCACCAGGAACTCCACCTGGAGAGCCGACCTCATAGACATATCAACAGCCACACCATCCACCCATAATCTTGACACCCACCTGACCAGGGGTGAGCTTGACCGAGCCCTAGGCAACACCACAAAGAAGACAACCCAGGGAGCCGATGGAGTCCCTAACACTGCATGGACAAAGTTATCTGCCACTAACAGGGAAACTCTCCTCCCCCTCCTCGACAATATCTTCTACAACGCGGACATACCCCAATCTTGGAAGGATGCTGATATCATCCCCATCCCGAAGAAAACCCAGGGCGAAGTCAGACCCATCCCCCTTCTCCAATCCCTTGGGAAGGTTAGTGAAAGAATTGTCCTCGCCCGTCTCCAGTCCAGATGGTCACAGAAGAACCCACCACTGGCCTACCTGAGGAGGTCATCGGCTACCGAGCTTGACCGAGCCCTAGGCAACACCACAAAGAAGACAACCCAGGGAGCCGATGGAGTCCCTAACACTGCATGGACAAAGTTATCTGCCACTAACAGGGAAACTCTCCTCCCCCTCCTCGACAATATCTTCTACAACGCGGACATACCCCAATCTTGGAAGGATGCTGATATCATCCCCATCCCCAAGAAAACCCAGGGCGAAGTCAGACCCATCCCCCTTCTCCAATCCCTTGGGAAGGTTAGTGAAAGAATTGTCCTCGCCCGTCTCCAGTCCAGATGGTCACAGAAGACCCCACCACTGGCCTACCTGAGGAGGTCATCGGCTACCGAGGAGGACGAGGCACTCAGCACGCCGTCGCCACCCTCATTGAGAGCATTTCCTATAGCCTCGGTAATGGACACGAAACAGCAATCATCTTCCTTGACCTAGAGAAAGCCTTTGAGCTTATCGACCACAACATGGTACTGACATCAATGGCTGATCTTGGCATTGCCGGCCGGCATCTTGAGTATCTCCGAAATTACCTCCATAACAGGCGAGCCAGAGTATGTGTCCAAGGCACCTCTTCTCCCTACCTCAAACTAAAAAATGGCGTCCCCCAGGGTGCAGTGCTCAGCCCCCTCCTCTTCAATGCAGTGATGGCATCTCTCGTTAGGAGGCTTAAACAAGACCTAGCCACCCGAGAGATCACAGACACAACCATAGTCTGCTATGCAGATGACATCGCCATCACCTGCTCCCATGCGATCAACGCACAGGATCTCGCTGAGCAGGTGCTCCACCTGGTAGGAAACACCTGCCGTGACCTTGGACTAAAAATCTCCCCCACCAAGACCAAGATCATGCACATGTTCAGAGGTCAACCACTTCACCCCCTCTACCTAGATGGATCCCCTATCGAATGGGTCTCCACCTTCGACTACCTAGGTATCCGTCTAGACCGAGACCTGAACATGAGAGCCCTCTGCCGCCACTTGGCCACCAGAATGACCAACAGACTCCTCCTCATGAAGAGGATCTCCGGCTTCTCCTGGGGCGCCCCGGACAGTGTACTCGCACTCTTCTACCGCCAGGCAGTCCGTTCCCTCTTCGACTACGCTACGCCCACACTCGCTCTCACAGCCCTCGGGCTTGACAACCAACCCCCAAACTCAACTACCCAAGAACAAGATTTTTTTGAACGA
The DNA here is from genome assembly GCA_030323885.1 of Branchipolynoe longqiensis. NCBI lineage: Eukaryota > Metazoa > Annelida > Polychaeta > Phyllodocida > Polynoidae > Branchipolynoe > Branchipolynoe longqiensis. The sequence goes on from CM059199.1 coordinate 31,605,545, forward strand.
ATCCCGGAAAGTTGAGAACATCCAACACCGGGCTGCCAGGCTTGTCCTCCGTGTTCCAGGCACCACCAGGATCGAGATCCTCCTCCTTGAATCCGGCCTCCCTCTCCTCTACCTCCGAGGCAAACAACTTCTCACCACCCATCTCACAAGAACCCTTTCCTCAGGCCTTTAAACAACAATCCGCAGAGCTGCGGCCTACCTCCGAGATGGGACCCGCGGTCACCCTCACATCTCCTACTGTCTCAAGAACGCCATCACCACCCTCAAGGACTCCCACGGACTCCACATTGCAGACTTCGCCCTTAGCCCTCACAAGCCACCTTGGGTTTCTATCCCAGTGGAAACCAGAACCACCAACCTAGTTGCTGTCAAGGCGGCTTACACCACCCCAGAACTCCACTCCCTGACTCTCGAGGCCATAACTCAGGCGAAGGTGGAATTTCCTCTCGCAAAGACTGTCTACACCGATGGCTCCCTTAACCCAACATCAGGTAGAGCAGGAGCCGGAATCTTCATTCCCTTCTCCAACACAAAGAACACCACCAGGGTGTCAGACTTTGCTTTCACTCTCGATACCGAGCTCGCCGCCATTCACTTGGCCCTCGAAGACCTCCACAACTCAAGTGCCATCATCATTACCGACTCTCTGAATGCCATCAAAGAGATCTCCCGCCCAAATGCCCGACACTCCCTTGCCGACGCAATCCAGATTAAAATCTTTACCAGACATCAGGCACACCTCAACACAGTCCTGCTATGGGTCCCCTCGCATATAGGACTGCATGGTAATGACCAGGCCGACTGTGCCGCTCTAGCCAGTGCCAACCGAGCAGATGTAGAGACAGCCATCCTTCCATCCATCACCAAACTGGCTGCCGCCGCTTCTCGAGCCACCATCAAACTCTGGGAACGAGCCACACAGAAGGAACAAGTACGGAACCCTTATTCAATAAGCTGGCTCTGGTACACCCTGGTCAGAACGAATATCCCCCATCCAGTCGGCCTTCCTGCTTCTACACAAGTCGCCATCAACCGCTTCAGGACTGGCTACCGCCGTTGGATTGATGTCCCCAACCTCCAGCCCTGTCCCTGCGGAACTAATATCTTTAATGTGGCCCACATACTCGCCTCATGTGGCGCCGTCGACAGATCTGCCATCAGCGACTTCATGGAGGATGCTGACCGCCAACTCAGCAACAATAGGGCCGCTCTGGCTATCCTCTCCAGGATTTCCAAGTCATCCTGGAACGCACTTGCTCGCTTCTACCGCCAGAATGCAGACATCATCAACACTGTCGGTCGCCCAGTTCATGACATCGGGGACTAGCAGGCCCCACCTCATTGCCATAGCTGAATTGGTGCCACTACTAACTAACCACTAATTTTCACTGCAACAAACAGGTAACCCCACCCTCTGCCTAACTAATCCCATCCTCACTTCACTTCTTCCTCTGGCCTTGGCCGGACTTACGGTGCATACCGGTGAATCTGGAGGGACTGAAGTTTGGATCCTGGTCGAGTCAAACCAATGACTTATAAAATGGGTACCTGTTGCTGCTTGGCGCTTGGCGTTATGAAATCAGGACAGGGACTGGGCGCACAGTGTCAGGATAATGTGACTGTGTGGGACATCGGGTCATGGCACCGGCGGCCTGATTTCCCAGTGGGGCAGCACTATAAAGTCGCCCTGAATGCGCGCTGTTACAAGTCGGTGCACATTCTGGTATGGCCTAGGGTCTTACTGGGGTGCAAAACTACACCAACCACCCAGCCTCCCCCGGCCCTCTCAGAGGACTGTGGTTGGACTCTTAGGCTGCCTTTTTCCTCCCCCCCCCTCCCCCCTACCCTTCAATTCCTCTGATCACTACACACCGGAAGCCAACTCCTGACCACATGGGACTGCTTTCAGTGGTGCCCATTCAGTGCTGCAGATTTGCAGCCTTCAGCGCACCAATGCGACTGAAAACTCCCCAAAACAACAGTACAGGCTGAGTGACCTGTCCTAGTATTATAGGGTCTTTGCCAATACCCAGGGCCATTATATTACTCATCACCATACCAGACCCTGCCTCACTCAGAACCAGTGTAGTTACACTCATTGTAGGTGCTAATAAGTTATAGTATATAATTTTATTTAAAATACTGTTTATTTCCATGTGATTGATTTTTTTTAGTAGACATAACATGTGTGTGAAGCTATTCAGATTAACAACACATAATTTCCTGTGATCTACCGTCAACTTCCCATCACTAACCAATAAGCTGTACATATGTTAGTGCGTAGTATGACGACACGGATATTAATAAACTGCTAGTACTACTGAGTCACGAGCCCGGCTACACTCAATGCTACTCCGCTAACACGCTGACATAGGATCCACCACAACGCAGACATCGCCAGTGTAGCTTCAAATTCTCCTCCCACCCCTCAAATCACACCACAGCACTACTCCGCTCTGTGCCCGACACGCTATCAAAGTGCGCATACCACGGCGCCAGTGTAGCTACCCCCGACCCCGCAGTGCCCGCGCTCAGCCCGGTCCCTATCCGTCGGCTGCCTTGGAAGAGAAAGGAAGTGCCCGAATTCACCACCGTCTAATCTCAGCGAGCAGAACGCACGAATTATGAGAGAAATTGTCCACCTCCAAGCTGGCCAGTGTGGCAACCAGATTGGTTCTAAGGTGAGTGATTTATATACCGTTGTAACGGGTGCATTCAGATTTTTCACTGGCAATGAAACTGATGTCTGGTATTTGGCGCGCGCTTTCAGCAACGTCTGTCTGTCCACCCAGTCAGTCGGGTAGGGGCCTTTGCTGTTCAAGCCGCCACCAGCAGATGCACCGCCATCTGCGGTGCACACTGCTTCGGTCTCGCCGCTGGAGCTGTAACCCACCGGGGCCCGTGTGCTGGACGCGCGTGCAGTGTGTGCCCACGTAGACAGTGGGGAGTGAGTCAGGGCCCGCCGGTCTGCAAGGCGGGCAGATGGCGGTGGCCATTGAGAGTGAGGAAAAGAGTAGGGCACACGCTCCAGCATCCTGCTCCACTCCACTGGTCCAATAAGATATGTGAATACAGGCTGAGTAGATCGAGCCGTGATTCTGAGAGCCGGTATGATCTAGAAAGTTTTAAATCTGAGGTGGTGGGAGTGTCAGCGCGCGTTTATTAACGGTAATGCCCCTCCCGCCTCTTCTCCGGAGTTTTTTTTCAAAATTACAAACCAGACCACTCCGGCTGGTACTAATACCTCTCCACCCCCTCCCAGCCATGGCTGTCCTCGACGTTTCTAATCGGTTTCTACGCTACTTGGTTATTTGCCAATGATTGAGAACGTTTTGGGGTGTGTCACCTAAATGATAAATCTGAATGTCATCCATAAATTGATTCATACACTATGATACTCACTTCCAGATACAGATAGTGGCGCTTTTCTGAAATTTGGGCCACCGGCAGATCACCGGAATTTGGGGCATCCATCTCATTTTTCTGACAGACATTGTGAAATTGTGTCAACCATTTCCCGTTTTCTTACATTTGAACTACTTTGCTATATTTATTTGGTTATTAAGACGACAGACGTTTTGTTTATTTGAATATTTCACGTTTCTGTGATAGGATCCATTTCAGTTTTTTTACCACCTTCCCAGGTTTGCCAGTTGAAAGTATATTCTCGATGTCGGCATGACGTCACAACCCCGGAAACTAGCCCGCGAAGGGTAAAATACGGCCGTGATGTGTGCTGCGGCAATGCTATGCCTATGGGGAGCATTTGTTTTTGTAAAATAAATTTTAAAACTTTCATCGAATCGATTAAAAATATCTCCATGCGCGATTGAAGAGGAAGATCTGAGGTATTTAATTTAACCTAAGAGCAAGTATTAAAAACAGAGATAATAGTGAAAGTTGGGATATTCTGAGTGTCACTGCCAGTGTTAGCCTTACCAGATCATGGCCTCAAAAACTATTTTCGCCAAATACATTCAAGAACTTCCAATTGGCTGATAAAAAAAAAGCTGAACATGAAATTATCGAGAAAGATCTGAACTATTTAATAGAAACAAGAGAAATTTGCTTTCAAAGCACCAAAAAGCAGAAAGCACTGTGATAGATAGGGTAGTTCTAATGTTGTTTCTATGGGAGGACCATTTGTTTTACCCTTCGCACGCCGTGAACCCCAAAAGTGCCCGGATGTCCGACATCGAGAATTGAGTGTTCATGTGATGTGGGTTATCGTTATTTTGTTGTTGACAGATATTGAGTTTGAGATAAGTTTTAAAGATACGTTATTTAAATGCCAGTTATGAGTGTTACATTTTGATTCATGTCTGCTCTCACCTCCATTCGTTCCGCCTACGTAGTACTGCCACTGCTGGTATATTGTATCCTAGACCTAGAATTATGTAATATTCATTTTTCAGATTTCAATTATTTGAGGTACGGTGTAGGAGGCATCATTAAATATGAACACTTCGGTTATCATTACGTCATCGATTACCGTCAATGTATTTGTTTTTACATTGTTTGTATGATATCTGTTTTAACGAATAAAACTGGGCATTTCTCTCAGAAATGTGTGCGAATTCGAGGGATTTGTTTTTTAGTGTTTGTCCAAAATGGTTTTACGTCCTTGCAACTATTCAAAATGATATTTTGGTTCAGTGTTTTATGTTCTTATTAGCACCAAGTCATGGGCAATGCAGTATTATTATTAGCACACCATTGGTTGGAAATCGTTGATCAATGATACACATTGAATGTGTATCATTGATCAACGATTTGACATTGCCCAATGATCCACATACTAAGCAATGGTGGACAAGTGCACCTGTACATCTGGCGGGTTGAGGGGGTGATATATTCTGTATCTCACCATGATATAATCAAGTCGATAATTGTGTTGGGGGTCGTCAAGCAAACTATATTGTCCACTGACTTGCAGTAGACAATTTAGTTGCACGTCTTTCAGATGTTGGTTATGTCATGGAAATAGGCTTTGAGCTTAAAGCTGCCTTTTTCTCGTGGGGTGAGGAATAATTATTTGTTTAACATGGCCATCTGCGTGCTACTTAATGCTGACATATTTGAATGAATGATGCATGATGTGATCACCAAATCGATATTATAGTGTCAAAAATAAATACATTCTATTATCAGAATTTACCCTTCCTTTCCGTCACCCATGACATGTTTGGTCAAAATTCACGAAATCAGGCAACCACTCTGAAAAACACAAATAAATATGGTAGAAGAAATTGAATGCAAGCTGGGGAGGAGCACCCACTTTGCCCATCTAAACTGCTAGACTAACCAACAAAATTGACACAATAAAAATAAACCTAAAAAAAGAAATTCTCAACATACTAACACTGTCAGAAACATGGTTCACTGACTACCACAAAAACAACACCCTTAACATAGATGGATATAGGCTTGTATGTAATGATAGACATCAAAATTAATCGCCGTGAATATGGCCTATGTTGCCGACATGGCGTAAAGAAACCCAATCAATCAAGCAAATATAACACTGAACCAAACAGAAAATGGTGGAGGTGTTGCCTCTTACTGCAAAGACCAGAAATCTAGATCCTGAAGCATGAAAACAGCTAACCTATCAAATGAACACCTACTACTGTGGTGCCTAATAAAAGATGAAAAACAAGCAAATGTAGCCATGGCAAGCCTCTCCAGACCTCCATCAGGGGAAATTGAACTTTTACTTGAAGCCTTAAAGAAGAGCATTACAAACGGCAGAACTCTTCATACATGGGGACTTTGATGTAAATTAGAACAGCAATGATAAAAAATAACTAATGCTGCAAACCACAAAATCTTAGGCTTGCAACAACTCATCACTGAATAGACATGGCTAAGTAAAAATAGCTCAACCATTAATAATAGGTTATAATAGTCGATCTGATTTATCTGGGGGGGAAATGGGACACTGGTAATGTTTTGGTTGGGTCATCTCTCAAGTAATAAGTATATTTGCTGATCCACCCAGTTTGCTTACATATATGCGATTTGTCGAGCATACATTTCCTTTGTCAATTCCTCTGTCACTGACAAGTCGAGCCGGAACTATGCGTGACCTTGATTGGGGGGGGGGGGCACAGTTGGATAGTCTCACATTCACTCATGAATGCAACTACTTTAAATAACTCCACTGTTTTTACGATAACAACCCTCCTGGCTCAAAGTATGTCATTCCTTTTTGTGTGTTTGATCAGTATCAAGGAACAGACAAGTTTTTTTAATTGTTGCTTCAAGTGCTACTAAATCGATATCTGTTCAATCAAGTAATCACAAAATAATCTGCCATATTCACACCTGAATTTTATTAACTTCATGTGCGTACTGCATCTCCTACAATTTACATATTGACTTTATTAATTTATTTCCCATCCTGATATGATCTCAGATGTTGTCTGGATATAAAACCAACACTTTTTTGGTATTTATTTTTAAATGAGTTAAATCAATTACAGGAGCATACATTGGTCCCTGGGACACAGACATCGTGACCTGGTCACATCCTGAATGTGACCTAGCTGATAGGTCACGTTGTGTACGTGACCTGCCGCGGATCAGCCAGTGCTGGCCCCGTTAACACTACGCGTCTCCTTTTTACATTTTTGTTTCAATGTCGTCTGCTCACTATCAAATGTCGTCTGCTGTCGGGGAGATTCACTAGAATATATTGTTTGCACTTGGGAAATGTGGATTGAGTTGGAAGGTTCGCTTATGATTTATGTTGAATTGTCATTAGGTGGTGGTGTATATAGGGTGTGGCCCTCGTCAGATGTGAGTCACACTTTCCTGGTAACCTCTGGTCTGTTTGCACACATCCCTGGCACTCCAGGTGATTCATTCAGCTAGCTGCAGCCGGTGATGATGTACAAAGTGTGGTGATGGACCAGCGGTTCGGGCACCCGCTTCCGGTGGGGTTAAAGTTCGATTCCCAGCAGTCAAGTTAAATGTGTATTTAGTGAATTTGAATCTGTTACTATATTGCAAGTGCGACTTTTTTCACATGCTTAATGACCTATTTTAAGTGTTAATTGACACAACTGGCTATTTGGATGCTTCCTAGTTGACCTAAATTTACTGATTCCGGTGGTTTTGAGTTTGTCGTTTTCTTAGATAGAAATATATAGTTAATCTTTATAATCTACAGTACTTTAGTTTTAAGTAACTGATTTTAAATAGCTAACTTGGGAAATATTTATTTTAAGTGTAGACATGCAAAATTAGTTTTTGTGTGCTTGCTAAATAAAACCCTGACCTCGTAAGCTTCAGTAGTACCCTGTTAAATTGGTGTATCGTATCTTTTTATGTAGAAACAAATACTTGCACCAGTAAGTTGAACATTTGTGGTCAAGTCTATAGAAATGTGTTTTGTTTTCCAAAATGTGTGCTTTTATCGTATTTTGCTGCCTTAAGATGCTGGACTTGAATTCAGTGTACAGTTTGTTGTTTTCCGTCCTAACACCATCTAAGGTCATATCAGGATGGGTGCCGACTTGTGACTGCACACTCATGGCAACTTTATAGTGCTATCCCACCGGCACCATCGCCCGATATCCCACTCAGTCACATTATCCTGACATTGAGCTAACCACAGTGTTCGTGGGTAGTCGCCCCCAGCGATCAGTTATTACCCACGATATAGGATTACCAGTAGGGAGGGGTACACGGAGGAGGGTTGATGGGAAATCCCATTATTTACACTGTCACTGGGACCCGATGTTACCAGTTATAGTTATACCCATAAAAGAGCTTCAATGTCTGTTGATTTAGTTAAAATGTTACCAACGTTATTTTTATTAAAAGTAAGTTACCTCAAAATAGGGTAGGTTATAAATACTAATATGTTTGTCTTCAAAGACTGAGTTTTATCTAACCGCAAGCCCTAAGCCATTCCAGCCAAGTAAGACATTTTACATTAAATTAAAATTCATACTTATGTAAAATACCTTGTTACAACAAATCGGCAGTTGGAATCATTACCAAGAATCTACCTAGATGGTAGAAGCTCAGCCATTGATTATTAAACTTTAATGAGTTGAAATATGCGCGCAGTTTGATATCGCCCAAGAATTGGCTGGGCCTGAAGGCGTCTTTCTGTTGGTGAATCATGACAATCTATACTTTAGAACGACACACATCCGGGATATCACTAGTGTATGTTTAATAGTGTCTCAGTGGCGCATGGATATTGTGATATAACGTTTAGAAGTTCCATATCGACTCTGCTGGGATCATAATTTCCATATTGTCCCAGTCAGTTGGTAACGACTTGATATGTGGGTTCTAGTGTCTGAAGCTTCCGTTGGGGGGCGCCCTCCCTGCTCGGGTTCCCGCCGCTTAGTTTCTTCCCTCCATCCATCACGCCACCACCCCGAACTAGGTCACGTGGACAAGCAATGTAGGTGCGACCCGCAGCAGGGCGGGCCACGTCTACTGCACATCCGACTGCTGGGTACCGGTGTCACCCGTAAAGTGGAATAGTCCGATGGTTTTGAGTTTCTGTCGTTTTAAAAAATAAATATATCAGATTGATCGCTATAATCGATACCGTACTTTAGTTTGAAGTAACTTATATTTTAAATGTCTAACTTTTGAGAAATTAATTTGGGCAAAATGCCAACGGTTGACACCATAGGCTTCTAGTTCTACAGTAACATCCTATTAAATTGCCTCAGTTGACAGTATGCCCTTCTCTAAGGCGACAAATGTTTAATAAGTGCACCACTATGTAAGTTAGATATGTAGGATCAAATCTTTGACTGGTGTGCTCAGTGTCAGGATAATGTGACTGAGTGGGATACCAGGTCATGGTGCCGGTGGCCTGGTTTCCCAGTGAGACTGCACTATAAAGTTGCCATGAGTGCGCACTGTCACAAGTCGGTACACGTCCTGATATGACCTTAGATGTTGCTAGGACGTAAAACAACAAACAAACAATCTTTTTGATTTAGAAAAATTGCTTTCATCGAACTATGCAGTTTTCATGTTTGCATTTAGAATAACCATATTCGGCTTTTCACTGATAATGATATCCTTCTCGTCCGTTAGTTTCACGGGGAAATGGCAATAAATTCTCACTTTTCGAGGTGAATATAGCCTTCGCTGCCGACACGTCATAGATCACCAACTTGTCTGCTTTACTAAATGTAACTCGACCACATGTACGATTTAGTGCATAGGTGATTATGATTGAATTGCATGTGGCTTACTGTTTGGTGCCCAAGGTTGGGTTTCAAATAGCATTAACCACCACCACACTCCTACAAGTGGATATTCACAACGAAAAGCTACAGTAATATCAATAATAGCCCGTCACTCTGCGCATGCACCGTTTTGAATTCTCTCCGCTTCGATTGTGCCGATGCTTACTTTAAAGCTGCATAGTCTGATGAAAACATCAATTTTTCAAATCCAAAACAGTGATCTAGATTTGATTCTAAATATCTAACTTAGATACTGGTGAACTTAGCAAACATTTGTCACCACATAGAACAGAATACCGAGCCACATTAATAGAACCTGTTACTGCAGAAGCCTAGGGAGTTTTGGCAATCATGCCAACATTAATTTAGCATGTTAGTACATCAATATACCAATTAAAATATGAAGTTACTTCAAATTAAAGTAGGGGAGATTATAACAATCAACCTAATATATTTATCAGAAATGACACTCAAAACCATCGGACTATGCAACTTTAGGTTAAATGAGACATGTACGGCATTTCTCCATTTGGATGATTTGTAGGCTGTCAATTGGTTTAACTGATACCATCTTATGACTGACGTGTTGGTGAAAGGTTAGTAGGACACGCACTGGTCCACATAGTCCGATGAGGGGGCGGGGTGATGAATGGCCATATGGGGGATGGGGGTGATAAATAACCATTCTTCTGCAGATATAGATACCAGTCTATCAGCATAAGGCTCTTACACAATGCAGACATTCTATCCGATGCAAAACTATTCGTGGGTCGATTTGTAGTTTTTCCAGGTTGAGCGATGTTTGTAAATGTTTTAACGTCTTGGATCGTACATTTCGGCTTGTGTGAACTATTCTGAACCCGTGACTCACTTCACGGCAGGTATGCGTTGTCCTCTGTACACCTCACCGACTCTTCACACACCCACACACCTAGTGTCTGTTAACCACGTGCCTCGCTCGGCCGCCCGCCCGCCCGCATTTACAGCTGTTGTGGAATTTTATCATCACAAATATATTTATTTATGCGTGGGAATGAACGGTCATTATCAACTTGTGTGTGCATTTAATGTATTTCTGTATTTGCATTGATATTCGTCAGTGTCACACGCCCACCCTCAGACAAATACAAAAACAACCCCCCAAAAGACCTAACCAAGCACCAGTTGTCAGTGTTCATGACGTCATGGGGATTTGAGTGATTAGGGTTTTATGTCTCGACATATGATGTCATCAGGACTGATGGCGACTGCGCATTCAGCGCGATCCTATGGGGGATATCGTCCCGATGGCACCCACCATGACGTAATATTATCGTTCCGCTGGGCCATGGCCTCCCTCCCGGCAAAAAATGCGCTATGCAATTTTGTTAATTTGATTGTCTGGGGCATAAGGTATTTTACTGTCGACATTTCGAGGTTGCAAGTTGGTTTTACCGGTTAATTACTGTATACAAGTGTTACACTATTCCTGTTCCCTTCCTAATTAGAGCTGGTGCAGTGTTTTAGAATTGACGTGAATGATGGCATTGGTTGAAATGAATAAATGCTATATTAAATCCAACATTTTGACGGGATCACATTTTATGCATCTTTTAAAATTAGATAACTGGTGCACTTATTAAACTAAAGATTCTAGCATTTAAAAATATGGTAATGCAACTTTAGCTATAGCTCCATTCTAAATAAACATTATTTGTGGGAATCGTACCGGTTTTGTTTATGCTTTACTTCCTAAGATTTAAGACCAGATGGGATGGCCAAATGGAGTTAGAGCGTTCGTCTCCCGTGCTCGTAGGTCGTGGGTTCGAACCCTGGTCGAGTCAAGCTCGGCATTATTAGGACATGGCAAGGACTGGTGTGTTCAATGTCAGGATAATGTGACTGAGTGGGATACCAGGTCATGGTGCCGACGGCCTAGTTTCCCAGTGGGACAGCACTATAAAGTCGCCATGGGTGCGCACAGCCACAAGTCGGTACCCGTCCTGATATTACCTTAGATGTTGCTAGGACGTCAAACAAACAAACAAATCCTAATATTTGAAATAGTTACCATGGTGTTGCTAGTACTTAAAACAACAACAGACAAACAAGTGTCCAGGGACTCCTTTGGTTACTAACCATACACCTCACTTACTTTTTGTGTCGTTTTTCTACAGCTACCTGTTCTGAGGTGTTTTTTTGTGATGTTTTATCCACTTGTTTGTTCCTTGTAGTTCTGTGATGTGCTTTGCCATTATTTTATGATGCTGTTTAATATTGTACTCACTTGTGTTTCTTGTAGTTGTTTTTCAGTTATTTTATGATGTTTGTTTCTTGTAGTTCTGGGAGGTGATCTCTGACGAGCACGGTATCGACCCTACCGGCAGTTACCATGGCGACTCTGATCTGCAGCTGGAGAGAATCAGCGTTTACTACACGGAGGCTTCAGGTAATCGCTTATCCACTCACCTGATCTCACAGGTAGCACTGGTCACACAGGTAGCAGCAATGGTCTCACACCTGGTCACAAACAAGTGATGTCCATCCTATAATACTTGGCTCAAGTTCATTAGTCAAGACGACAGTAGATTCTGCATTTGGAATTCCAATTTTACACTAAAAGCTTGTGTATTATTAGGTGGGCTGGCAGATATGCCAAGGTCAAATTTTGACTATACATGATTACTAGTGAAAAGGTAGAAAGTACTATACTCACTTGAAGATTTATACTGCCTATTATTAGGTACTCCAAAGATAGGACTGGTTGCTGATACTGACTAGCCATTGGGAAAAATAGGATAGGAGACTTGCTCTTAGCACACTACCCCCTGTTGTCTGTCAGTGGGTGCATCACAGCTAAAATTAACTACTTTCACAGTTAAGTAGAGATCACTAGCTTTAATTTTGTATCCATTACGGCCGACTTCAGGTGGGGGGAAATTGAGCTTTGAAAACTTTGGAACAATTGTAAAACATGATTTCACTAAATATTTGTGTAGATTGTTAGGCACCATTTAGCACTCGTTCTCAGCAGTTTGGACTTAACCATAGAACGGGTATGCTAATTAGAGCAAGCAAATTTTTTAGCACAAAGATATTTGCATTCTGATCATTTTAATGCAGAAATCAAGTGAATATTGATATATTAATGGACAGTTAGTAAAAATCACATGATTTGCCATGCTTGATGTCAAATTACTCAACATATATTTATTTTCATGGTCTGAAAAAAATTGAGAGAGGGAAGGAGAGGAGTTTCGAATTTGTACTAGAAATAATAAGTTAAAAGAATAATGATGTGATTAAAACATCAGGATTTAAGCATTTGCATAATGAAATATTAAAAATTCATAACTTAGGGACTGATAGACCAATTTTCCATTATTATATATATTTATAATCAGATTGATACAAGCTTTCCAACTGTATCATGTGGACACCACACATATGAGATGAAAGACCTCCGCGGTTTCATGGATGTCTGGGATTTCTTATATCCACCGATTAGCGTGAAACAAAATTCCAAAAGATGGGATGGGTGGTTTGAATCCCGTTCCTATTTGACCTTAGATGTAGTTAGAACATAAAACCTAAACAAGAAAATGTTTACAAGGCTAGTTGAGACCTACTTCCCATATTTTTCCGCAATTCCCTGACTAAACCTATGGGAGAACATCTGCATTTCCGCTCTTTTTTCGGAGACCTCTGTCATCCCTGCCACCGTGCTGCATCATTTGTTTGCACAGCTCTCCGTGAATATGGCCTATGCTGCCGACACGGCGTAAAGCAACCAATCAATCAATCAATGTTTGCACAGACACTGCCTGGTCTCACCATGGCACCGTACCAGGTGTGCAGGCTGTGGCATGTGACGCCCATAGTGTGATAGACCTTGTACAGACCTGTTTACTCGCAATTTCCTAATGGAGGTAGGAACTACTTTCCCCCCAAAAAGGTTGCGTACTTAATTTTGTTAAATTAGTGTACTTAATAAACAAAATTATACACCTATTTAGTTAGTGTACTGCGGTTTTAAAAGTTTGTACAAAATGTCACTCGTATGGCTTGGCAGATCTTAAATTTCCTCTTTGGGTACTCCAGTGAAAGAAATCCATTTCCAAAAGGATATTTGGGTGCTTTCCATGGTGTATGAAATTTTAACTTGGCATACTCTGGCTTAAACCTTTGAACGATACGCTAAAGTCATATGGGCAGGTAGGACGGTGTTGCTTAGCTGAAAGTCCTATTTCGGTACAAAGTAGGTCTACTTTCAACAATAAACACATCGTGTAAATTCCCTCCCCCCAGCAAAATTGGGTGTACACATTTTTATTCAGCATATTTACGTGAAGGTAGTGTGGGCAGGCAGGTGTGGTGGCATGGCGTGGCTTCCTGTCCGTGCACAATGCCGTGCGTTTTTTTGTGGTTTTTTTCCCCTGCTCTGCGCCGTGTCCTATTTCACCGTGCGGGGTATTGTTGCACGACATTAGCTAGTCCAACCTGGTCTCAGGGAGTTCCATAATGGGCGGGTGACGGGAGATTGCACGTCAGTATTGAATTCCTGCCCAACCTGGACCCTGTGAGTTCCTTAATGGGAGGGTGACGGGAGATTGCGCGTCACCAGCCAGATCTTGTCCAACCTGGTCACCGGGGGTTCCTTAATGGACGGTTGACGGGACATTGCACGTCACTAGCCAGATCTTGTCCAACCTGGTCACCGGGAGTTCCTTAATGGGCGGGTGACGGGCGATTGCACATCACTCGCCAGTTCTTGTCCAATCTGGTCACCAGGAGTTCCTTAATGGGCGGGTGACGGTAGTTTGCACGACAGTAGTGACTTCCTGTCCAACCTGGTCCCCGGGAGTTCCTTAATGGGCGGGTGACGGGAAACGTCTGAGTACGTTACGTGGGTCCTGGAGGGACGCAGTGTTTATCTCATAGATGCTGTCACTTTTGTCGGTCATGTAGCTTTGTTGTTTTATATATGGGTAACTCCTGAAAACTGGCCAGAAGTGTCACATATAGAGTTAAAATTTAATTTTTTGATTTTTTGAAGCTGGAAATCTCCCCTTTACATCTTTGTAAAATATAAATTGATGAGATAAAAAATAAAGGTGTAGTCCATGAATAAGATATCTCTTATGGCAGTATAACATGTGCGTCACACGTGTAACACGTGTTTAGGACACCACACAGTCTGCTTAATAAATATCTAATCAGAATTAAATAATATCATACTTAGAAGCATATTAATCATGGCATAATATACAGAAATATCTAGTGCTTATATTGATTTAAAAAAAGTAATTCCCAGCCATGCTTTATTCACTGAATAATTAGTGTACAATATTTGTGTGGCATCCAGACACCACGGTTACACGTGTGACGGAAATTTCTAATGTTATTTCTGAAGACATTAAATTTTTTTTTTTTAAATTTAAGCATGCATACATGTTAATAAATACTTCCTCTTTGATTTGGGAACTGTTTTGTTTGATATATCAATGCAAAACAACATGTTAATAAGGATTCAACCACGTCCCATATGTCATGTTACAAATGGCTGACTGTAAAATGGTTTTTTTTTGTACAAAACCAGTTCATAACTAAAAAGACCAAAGTTGCACACAGTTTTATTTTATTTCCCTTATTTCTTTCATCAAATCTGAGCATGAATAAGAAAAGTTTAAGGAAAAAAATAAGTAGGAAGGTTTTTATTGATGTTTTAAAATCCCATCTCATGCTGACCCGTTTTCAGGAGAGTGACCCATATGCGAATCTTGTGATATCCGGATCTGTGTGTCCGTATGCTAGATTTGTCATTAACCAGCCTTCTACAACTTTTCGACTCTTAATCTCTTCCCTCTACTACTCTTTGAAACACTAGATTGGCTCCCATAGCCCTGATTGAACTGAAGATGCTCATTAAATGCTACCAAAATATATTGTTATGGGCAGATGTTATAGTGTACAGGCTTAGTTTTAAAAATATTTAATAAGTCACCTATTGTATTCATTTTGTGGTTTTCAACAATGTCAACATTGTATGGAAACTAAAGTTGCAAGTGTCACCCACTTAAAATCAGTCAATGAGACACGAGAAAAATAGCCAGCCTTTGGCGGAACTAATAGTAGTAGAATAGATAGTTGATTTATGTCAAAGTTTGGGTTATACACATCACATCTCATTAAACTACTCTACTCATTTGTGTCATTGCTAATTCCGAAAAGTGTGGTGATGAGTCGATAGGTAGCGCTATGAATGTCTTACCGGGAATGTTTGTGTATAACAATAAGTGTATGAGCAATGACATTTTATGCGTGGCCTGTGTTAATATTTTTTTTTAATTCCTTTTTACCCACAGGAGGAAAGTATGTACCACGTGCCGTCCTTGTCGACTTGGAGCCGGGCACTATGGACTCAGTCCGATCAGGGCCTTTCGGACAGATCTTCCGCCCTGACAACTTTGTGTTTGGACAGTCTGGTGCGGGGAACAACTGGGCCAAGGGACATTACACCGAGGGTGCTGAACTTGTAGACTCTGTACTGGATGTGGTGCGCAAAGAGGCTGAGAACTGTGATTGCCTCCAGGGATTCCAGCTGACACATTCACTTGGTGGTGGCACCGGCTCTGGCATGGGCACGCTGCTCATCTCCAAGATCCGTGAGGAGTACCCCGACAGGATCATGACAACATTCTCTGTTGTTCCTTCCCCTAAGGTGAACATTTCAAAATAATTGTTTTGGTTTTTAGTTCACTAAATGTTTTATTGCTTGATTAATTGGGAGTTCATCACCATGTCAATAGAAACAGCTTTATTCATTACTTATCAGAATTGAATCAAATATAGGCTATTGCAGATCGAGTTATATTAGACCATGTTATTAATCCAGCTGTTATAGCAATGGGTTTTATATCCAATGATCTAATTGTTTACTATTCAATGTTTTGCTAATCATGCAACATTCATTTGTAGGTATCGGACACAGTCGTCGAACCCTACAATGCTACCCTCTCTGTCCACCAACTGGTTGAGAACACCGATGAGACCTTCTGCATTGACAACGAAGCACTCTATGACATCTGCTTCCGCACACTCAAGTTGACAACACCCACATATGGCGACTTGAACCATCTCGTCTCTGCCACCATGTCTGGGGTTACAACTTGCCTCCGGTTCCCAGGTCAGCTGAATGCTGATCTCCGTAAACTGGCTGTCAATATGGTTCCATTCCCTCGTCTTCACTTCTTCATGCCTGGTTTCGCTCCTCTTACATCTCGTGGCAGCCAGCAGTACCGTGCGCTCACGGTGCCTGAGCTAACACAGCAGATGTTTGATGCCAAGAACATGATGGCTGCCTGTGACCCACGTCATGGTCGCTATCTCACCGTTGCGTGCATGTTCCGTGGGCGCATGTCCATGAAGGAAGTTGATGAGCAAATCCTAAACATCCAAAACAAGAACAGTAGCTACTTCGTCGAATGGATCCCCAACAATGTGAAAACAGCAGTTTGCGATATTCCACCTCGGGGTCTGAAAATGTCTGCTACCTTCATTGGAAACAGCACTGCAATCCAAGAGCTGTTCAAGCGCATCTCTGAGCAATTCACTGCCATGTTCCGGCGCAAGGCCTTCCTCCATTGGTACACAGGTGAAGGCATGGACGAGATGGAATTCACAGAAGCCGAGAGCAACATGAATGACTTGGTATCCGAGTACCAACAGTACCAAGATGCAACTGCCGAAGAGGAAGGAGAGTTCTTTGAAGGTGAAGAGGATGAATTGGAAGAAGCGGCTTAAAAATCATTTGCAGAACACACATCCCAAATATAAACAAATGACCAATCTAAAACTACAGCTGCATGCAACACAAGACAATAAAACCATTCTCTTCAATGTGCAATTGTGCGATCACACCCATTATATTCGCCCTGAAAGAGTATGCATTGTTTAAAAGACAGGTGGCAATGCACACATATCAACATACACGAACACATAACTGAGGCAAATTTAGTTATTTTGATACGGATTTCTGGGGCGAATCGGTTGATATCTGGAGACAATATTATCATTGGCAGACTTATCTTTAAGTGCCTTAACAATAAGACTTAATGATGGGTCACATAACGGGAACAAAAAAATATTTCTTGGAATAAAACCATTTTCTATTGAGGCTAGTCATTAACCCATTTGTTTCAGAGAAATAAAGTTTGACCATGAATATTATCGCTTGTTTGTATGAACTTATTTCCTATTACTAGGTATTCCGTTATCGCCGCCCCTCCCCCACCATTACTACAAAATATTTTTTTTTAAGTTACAAGACCGACAACATTTAGCCATTAAGTGCTGGTTATTCCCATTTGGCACTGCTGGATTAGTTTCATAATTGTTTTCTATTTAAATTTCATGCTATATAAATAAAATCATAGAAGCTGTATTCATTCATGCCGTTACACGTTTCTGCGTTAACTACTCCCGGCTTACATTTCTCCAGTGCTGTCTCGTTGCTTTCTGCTCCCAGGTGGCGCCACCTGTTGGAAGCCATAGACTGCTCCAGTTTGTTGTTGAAGGGATGAAAGATCTCTGCTATTTCGCGGATTTCCAGGTTTTTTTCCCTGTATGCCCTTATTGAAATACCACAACACTATACTAAATACACTAATACGTGCTTCAAATCCTATCCCAAATATGTATGGGACCAGACTTCCGGAAATTGTCCGTGATTCCTGACAATGCTAAGACGGACAATTTCCGCCTTTTTTGCTGGAGACCACTTTCACCCCTGAAGTTAGAAGAATGTGCTGAATCTCTAATGTTGCCTACTGTTATTGAAACCCTACTCTTCATTGGAATTACTAATTACTTTGAAATAAAAGCATAAACAAATAATTTCAGAATCACCTCAAAACTGCTGTATGTATGACCTAATATTCCAATCATAAAATACTTTAAATCCTATTTTGCTGGAGTTCAAGCTCCATAGTCCAAAAGCAAAACAATTATCTAGATTAGATACTGATGCACTTATTAAACATTTATCGGCACATTGAAGGGAACACTGAGTCAATTAATAGAACCTGTTACTGCAGAACCCTATGGTGCTAGAGTTTTGACAAGCTTGCCAAAGTTAATTTAGCATGTTTTGAAGTTCAAATATCTCGAAAGTTTGTGATTTAAAATAAGTTACTCAAACTAAAGTAAGGTAGATTATAATGCACAACCTAATTTGTTTATCTCAGAAAATGAGACTCAAAACATCAGACTATGCAACTTTAATTATAGACCTATATATTACGTCAGCAGAGCTATCTAGGTCGTGAGTGTGCATTCACTGTCGCACTGCAAACGATGGTTATGAGCAACCTTTATAGAGAACAAATATCTCTAAAACCAGACCCTAGAAACAAACCGTTTGAAACACTCATAGAAAACTTATTCAACTAACAGATTATATTAAATTTATAAAGTTAGGGTTCTGCATTTCTATTAATTTTTTTAATAAAATAGACAGTTTGCACTGAGCGTACTGGCAAACTCAATGGATTGTCAATGGCCGTGAGCAATCTTGCAGAAAAAGTGATATATCTCTAGAAACAAACCGATTGGAACACCTATAGAAAACAGATTATATTACCGAATATCTTCGTTATACAGCGAAGCTGCGCGCGCATACGCAATGTTATACATTGAAAGGGGAAGTTTTGGATTAAGCCACCGTTTTTTCCCCACCCTGAGCGTATTCGTCGACTTCTTTGATCGAATACGACTTGGGTGCGAGTCATTGGACAACGTAAGAGAAGATTAGCCGTTTAAAATGAATTACGGTTGACACCTGTTCTGGCGTTTAGACAAGTTTCTTTTTAAACCTCCACTTCCTGTGTATTCATAGCTCGCCAACGACCACCATACCATGCCTTTGGTCACACACACACATAACTTATGCTGCGTTCATACAGTCCTCGTGAACATGGTGAATTTCCCAGTTACTGCTGTTGAACACGACCATGTAAACTGAGAGCGTTCATTTGGCAATTCGCGCTAAACACGTTTCATGCTGGGCGATCGTAAGCCGTGTTTACACGGGGGGAATTGTAAAGCGAATCAGGCAAAGCGATTTATATGAAGCTATGTAGTGGCGTGTTTACACGGACCGAGTTTGAAAGTGTTTCGGTGCTGGGAACCAGCAGCCTTAGAGATGCCTGTAGCCGGCGAGCACTGCTATTTTACACTATCGCCGCCCGGGAACCAGCTGAATCGCATCACATAAACCACCTCTCAACCAGGTATTTTTAAAGCGCATCATATGAAGCGAATCAGCCCTAATCCGCCTCAGTCGCCTTTACACGGCGAATGTGAGGCGAACTAGGCAAGGCGATTTATATGAAGCGATTTAACTCTCCCGTGTAAACACGGCTATAGAGTAATTGTCAAATCTTCATACAGAAAAAGTGAAATATCTCTAAAACCACACCACCTTGAAACAAATCGCTTGGTACACTAAAGCCCTGTTTACACGGGCGATTTTAAAACGCTTCATATAAAACGACTTGCCTAGATCGATTCACATTTGTCGTGTAAACGCGATGCTGAGGCGTTTTAGGGCTGAATCGATTCATATAAATCGGCAGATGTAAACCACCTTGCAAGGTGGTATAGATGAAGCGATTCAGCCCATTCCTGGGCAGCGATAGTGTAAAATAGCGGTGCTCGCCGGCTACAAGCTTAGCTGTAACTATCGCTGGTGCCCAGCAGTGTTAGGGACCGATTAGGCTGAAATCTATTGAATGCGATCATATTTAACAGAATTACATACTCAAATAATGAAATTTAATTAAATTAACCCTAAATTCCAAGCGATATTAATGTAGTAGCTATTTTATTGTCGAATCGACGAGTGTAAACTAAACAAATAGCAGTGCTTGCCGGCTACAGACTCCCCACTAAGGCTGCTGGTTCCCGGCGCTGACACACTTTCAAACTCGGCCCGTGTAAATGTGCCACTACATCGCTTCATATAAATCGGTTTGTCTAGATCATTTCACAATTCTCCGTGTAAACACGGCTATATAGAAAACATCTTTACCAAAAAGATTATATCAAATTTATACGGTATGGGTTCTTGATTTCTATTAATTTTGAATAAAACTGTTTTGCACCGTGGAAACTGTGACACCGCAATTTCTTCATGAGTGGCGAGTAAGGAGCAGCTTACAAAATCTCCAGTTCACCAGTTGTGAAGTCACTTGAACGCAATTCACAGGTTGTGAAATGGGAAACACCATATTCACCAGTTCATATGAACGCAGGATCATAACCACAGTTCACGGCTAGAGGACACAGGTCTTCGCTGTCCCTCATTGAGCATATTTCATGGTGATTCTCCCTTTTCTTCTTCAAAATCCTTAACTACGGACGGCTGTGTATTGAATATGGTAAATAGTGATTGCATTCTTTTGCTTGTCGGGACATGTTTATGGGTCTGTTCATGGTAAATGGGGCAAAAAGTAAAAAATTTATATTCTGTACTTACCCCTCCCCCCCCCCCCCCTTTGTCCATACATATACTAGTAATGTGAAGGGAAAGATAGTTTAGGTTACCATCTTGTCACAATAATACAAATTAATTTATTAGTTTGCCTCAACTGTGGATATAATATAGACCTATGGTTTATTAATAACAACAATTATTTAAGAATTTATTGAATGAAACAATCGACTACATCACGGTTCCGAGTGCGCATGTGCTGAAAACGGCATTGGGAGCAAAGCAAAGGTGTCCGCCCATTGAGTTTGCCGATATGTGTAGGGCAAAACTGGCCTTTTATTCAAAATAACTAGAAATACATAACAATCTGGCATAAACATGGACGGAAGGATGCAATATAATAAAATAATGAATATGTTTAAGACACAACTCTCCATAAACCATAGAATATAAATAAAAACATGAATATAATAAATAAAACTGACTCTGGCTATGGCTCTAACACTAGTCTGAGTGCTCTGGCTCTAACACTAAATCTAAATGCGCATGGCATAAGATGTGCTGGTTATATTGATGTAAATGCAATGCTGGATAAAAGATTAATACCGTAATTTATTATATATATTTTTTTAGTTGGTATTCAATGTTTCAAACAAGAGCTGAGATGAGCTGAAAACTATCACAATTCATAGCTGCACCCAGTGTATTAGCATGTGCCATGTGCTTCTAGCGGCTTTGTTTTGCTCTGATGCATCCCACAATGCACCGCGCCGCTGGAACCGTGATGTAGTCTATTAATGTTTATGCTGTGACACGTGATACAACTGCACTATAAAAATATCTGTGCAAGGAAGTTATATTTATCCCAATTTTCATTTGTGGATGTAACACAATAGGAGTGGGACACCAAAAAACAAAGGGGACTTCAATTTCAATTCGTTCTTTTCAAACCGCTTTGTATAAAAATTATGTCACTAGTAGGTACCGGCATCAAAATTTAAAAACATGCAATGGGTTCAATATTTGTATTCCTTCCCATAGACATTGAAATAACAATCCCAAATCCAATAATTTTTCAAGATTAAATGTATTAATTTTGAATTAAAAGTGGAAATTTTACCAATTATAATTTTAAAAAGTGGAAGGATGTGAGGCGAGTTCTGGTAACCAATACCCATTCTACATATATAAAGGAATTTAACTGATCAATTATTAAATCAGTCAAGCAGATTTTTAATAAGACTGTCAAAAAGGGCAATTCATAACAACAAAATCATTCTGATTTGGCCAAATAGCTATATTCAAAGAATGGTATTTTCTTGGAAAACTGCAACAATACTGAATAAATGCTAAATAGTTCACCTATTGATAATAGTGTGACACCCTATTTAAAAAAATCAGAGACAGTCTGCAGACATTCAAGAGTTAGTTGCATCCTAAAACGTCAAAAAGTGTAATTGTTTGCATGTAAACAGCATATGTAACTGAATTCTTTTCAATGTTTGAATAAAAATTGTCGGAAAAGTAAATATATGAATTTGATGAATCTTTGAATGCTCATTGTAGCTTAACCAATTCCTAATAATTGACAGTGCACATCATCTAGAGGTAATACACATTATTGTATTAATATTCTGTCTAAAAATACAAAAAGTGCATTTTGCTTGCACATACAAAAGAAAAGTGTACAAAATAAAGATTTGTGTGTCAAGCTTTGAACACTCTCTGTGGCTCATCCAATAGGTGGCTCTTCTTCAAATGTTGCAAACACAGCATATGGACCTAATGCTTATTGGCTATGGCAATAATTCTGCTAAGGATATCAAAAGCTGCTTTTTGATTGTAAATACAAATTAAAAGTGTCTGAAACCAAAATTATTGATTTATGTAAATCTTTAAATATTCACTGCCTAGAGCAATGGTTGGATCCTCCCCAAATTTGGCCCAATATTAGATTATATATAATCAATGTCATATACATGTTTCTACATGGGTATTACCATTGTGAAACTAGTGTGGTCAGCAAAGGTCCAAACAAGTTAGTGTCAATATTCTGTCTGCGTCTCCTTGCACTAACGAACACCATAGTATGATTGGTATCGTTGGAAAGGGAATCAAATTGTATATCTATCCATACCAAATCTTATTAGGTTTTAAATATTTTTTAATTCAGTAAATAGGTTTTAAACTTTCAAAGTAATTTAAATTGCAGAATTTGACCTATGGCAAACTTATATGGATAGAAAGGTGAGGTGATTACGCTTCTTATGGTACCATCCACGACTTTCTATGATGTAGTACAAGGAAGCATGAGCCCATTAAAGAGACCCTGTTGTTAGAGTTGTTTTCATTGACACCAGTAATGAAGGAATATTCATTAAATACACTCATCATAAAAATGGATTTTACTTAACTACAAACTTATTGTATATTCAATCCAAAAACAACATCGGATAGAAAATATGTTGATCTTCTAGGTTATGCAATTTCATCAAAATCAAATACATACAGAAATAGTTAAAAGCATATGAATATTGATGAAAAAAGCACCATTCCTGGACCTTTTCATGCCGCTGCCGGTACCTATTACTAGTCGTGCTACTATAAAATGGGGTTACACATGCAACAGTAGCAAATCTTTCTTACTGAAGCTCTGATATTCCCAGAATACCATATTCCCTATCCCATATACCATATTACGAGCAAGGGAAAAACAGAGGACCCCCACAGTTGGGTCCAGAACCAGTTTAAAGCTGCATAGTCCGATGAAGCATCAATTTGTCAAAATCAAAGCAATTATCTAGATTCGATTCTACATATCTAACTCAGATACTGATACACATATTAAGTATTTGTTGCCACATAGAAGGGAACACTGAGTTGATCTAATAGAACCTGTTACTGCAGAAACCTATGGTATCAGAGTTTTGGCATGCTTGCCAAAATTATTTTCACATGTTTGAATTTCAAGTATCTCAAAAGGTAGCCATTTCAATTAAAAGTTACTTCAAACTAAAGTAAGGTAGATTATAATGATCAATTTAATATATGCATGTCAGAAACTCAAAACCATCGGACTATGCAACGTTAATCACCATGGAATATTAGAAAAAAGATACAAAGATATGCATGCAAGATGTACATTTATTTCAAATGACTGTCCTTTTATTAGTTTATAGAGTAACAGGTAATATTCTATGCCAAATAAAGGTCTAATAGGCTGTAGAAAAGTTCACATTCTCCATGTAACATATTCATGCCTTTAAAACACCATATTTGTTTGAATGAACATGTTTTTTTACTAGGTCACATTAGGCCATATTTTTTTTCATATCTATCCCTCCCAAAGTGTAAGAATACCAATGTTGTAAAGAAAATAGCTCCTATACTCTTTCAATAATTGTTGTTGACCATTACATAGGGGGAAATACATTGGCCCCTTTACCATGAAACGACCCTTATGTAAAATATTGTTTGTCGAAAATAAGTTTTGTGTCGCGTACTGTAAAACAATCAATATATGCATTTGTTTTGCTTTTGATGCCGTTTGGACGCATTCACAGTTGAAATGACAATTTATCTATTATTTTTGTGGTCAATCTGTGTGTACATTATTTAAAGCTTCATAATCTGGTAAAAGCATCAAATTTTCAAAACCAAAAAAAATCATTTGATTTCGATGCTACATATCTAACTTGGATAGGGATGCATTTGTTGCCACATCAGAGTGAATACTAAGTCATTTTATTAGAATCTGTGTCTGCTGTAGTCCATTGTGTCAGAGTTTTGGCATGCTTGCTAAAATTAATTTCCATATTTGCACTTCAAATATCTCCAAAGTTAGCCATTTAAAATGAAAGTTGCTTCAAACTAAAGTAAAATAGATTATGACCATCAACCTAATATATTTATATCAGAGGATAATAGAAACTCAAAACCATCGGACTATGCAACTTTAATTAAAGCTGCATAGTCCGATGAAGCATCAAATTTTCCAAACAAAAACATTCACCTAGATTTTATTCTACATATCTAACTTAAATATTGGTGCACTTATTAAACATGTGTTGCCACATAGAAGGGCATACTGAGTCAATTGAACAGAACCTGTTACTGCATAAGCCTTTGGTGAGAGTTTTGGCATGCTTGCCAAAATCAATTTAGGATGTTTGCACTTCAAATATCTCAAAAGTTAGCCATTTAAAATCAAAATTACTTCAAACTAAAGTAAGGTAGGTTATAACAACCAATTAAATATATTTATCTCAGAAAAATGGCAGAAATTCAAAGCCATCGGACTATGCAACTTTAAATATGAATACAACTTAAATGAAATAATATTTAATCACAAACGCTTTAGTGTGGCTCACTGAGTTCTCGTGAGCACGAGGAGTCACGAGGAGCACTAGGAGTCGGGTAAATTTCCAGTGAGCCAAGATGCGCGCTCATGCAAGTTCAAATGCGCTCGAATGAGTTCAAATGCGCTCAAGCTAGTTCAAACGCGCTGGTTGCCCTCCTCGTTGCCGTGCTGTTTACATTTCTGCATTTTCTGGATCGTTCACAACTCCCAAAATGTGAATACTTCATCGTAAGACAGCGCCGTCTAATTTCGACTGCTATTTACTGTTGCATAGTCCGTTGGTTTTGAGTTTCTGTCATTTTCAAAGATAAATCTACTTGGTTGATCGTTACAATCTACTTTAGCTCGAAGTAGGCCTAACTTCTATTTTGAAATATTTGAAGTGAAAACATGCTAAATTAATTTTGGCAAGCACGCCAAAACCACTGCAGTTCCAGATTTATTAAATTGCCTCACTATTCCCTTCTGGTTGGTGACAAATGTTTAATAAGTACACCAGTATCTAAGTTAGGTATGTAGAATAAAATCCAGATAATTGTTTTAGTTTAGAAAATTTGATGTTTTCATCTGACTACGCAGCTTTAATGTGTTTCCCCTCCATACCACTAGGGGCGCCACCCATGCTCCTTTGCCTCCTCTGACGTCAGCTGATCTCGCCACCTTTTAGGTCACTCAGCCTCACTCACCACAGCTCGATCCTTACACAGGTTACATCCATTAATTTGTGGTTATTTTATTACCGGGTCTAATTTGTTGATCACATGTTTCTTGTATCAATTAAACTCTTCTGATTCCCACCTTAGCCTTGCTGTCTCTTTTGTCTGGTTGACCTAGCCAGGTCCTGAAGTTAGCGTAAGGGAAGACATACCAAGTAATATTTCATTTATTATACAATTTCATTTTGTATTTAACATCAAAAGACACGGAAGATAGTTTTAAAGTGAATAGTTATTTACAAAACTCAAAACACAAGGAAGACCTGACTTTAGGTATTGCACAAAGGACTTTAAACAAATTTGTTGAAAAGACACCACTTTTGACAAATGTACTCAAGGGAGCGGTCGCTCTCCTCCTGCTCGCCCTCTAGCTGAAATGCATAGACATTGTTATTCGGTAATCTGCAACATTTTTAATAACGCACACCTTTACATCAAGTAACTTGGTCAAAGAAACCGGGCGCGGTGGCCAAATTGGTAGAGCTCGGGCCTCGCGTGCGGAAGGTCGGGAGTTCAGTTCCCGGTCAAGTCAAACCAATGATTTATAAGATTGATAGTTGTCAATTCCTAGCATGGCGGTCGGCATTAATAGGATAGGGCAAGGACTGGTTAGCTCAGTGTCAGGATAACCTGACTGAGTGGGATATCAGGTCATGGTGCTGACTCTAAGAAACTCAGTGGACTGAGTCTCCCAGTGGGGCAGCACTATAAAGTCACCATGAGGGCGCACTTTCACAAGTCGGTATCCGTCCTGATATGACCTTACATGTTGATAGGATTTAAAACTCCAGCAACCAACCAATGAACAAAAACAACACTAAAACCCACTTCCCTAACTTGGTTGTGATGCAATAATCCATTCTGAATGCTAATTCCATTAAAGCTGTATAGTCCAATGAAATATCAAATTTTCAAAGCCAAAACAATTATCTAGATTTAATTTTACATATCTAACTTAGATACTGATGCACTTATTAAAGTTGCATAGTCTGATGCTTTTGAGTTTCTAATATTTTCTGAGATAAATACGTTATGCTGATCGCTATGGTCTACATTACGTTAGTTTGAAGTAACTTTTAATTTAAATGGCTAACTTTGGAGATATTTGATGTCAAAACATGCCAAATTAATTTTGGCAAGCTTGCCAAAACTCTGACACCATAGACTTCAGTAGTAACAGGTTCTAATACTTTGACTTATTACGATGTTATATGCAGCAACAAATGCTTAATAAGTGCACCAATATCTAAGTTGCATATGTAGAATCAAATCTAGATAAGTACCTTGGTTTTGAAGATTTAATGTTTTCATCGAACTATGCAACTTTGAGCATTTGTTTCTGCATAGAAGGCAATACTGAGTCAATTTAACAGAAGTTACTGCAGAAGTCTATGGTGTCAGAGTTTTGGCACATATGCCAACACTAATTTTCCATGTTTGCACTCAAAATATCTCAAAAGTTTACCATTTAAAATAAAAGTGACTTTCACCAATGTAAAGTAGATACTATTGATCGATCTAATATATTTATCTCAGAAAAAATTAAGAAATTCAAAACCATCGGACTATGCAACTTTGATCAGCAACTTTGAGAAACCCCGATCAACCATATGTAAGTCAGAATATCGTGTAATGTATGCTAGACTTTGCCCCTCCCCCGAAGTCCATTCACAAAGACTAGTTATCAGGCCCGAATTCGTTATCAATTTCACACTAGTGTATTGATCCAATGGATGCGCCACTCGCCAGGTATTTATCTAACACTTAGAAGCCTTTTATTCTCCGAGTGTTGTATATGGCTGTCCAGTGGTGGAACAAAAGGATGTTTTTTAAATACTCCAGTATATATCATCTGTAAGAGTTGCATAATATGATGGTTTTGAATTTTTATGTATCGCAATCTGTAAATACGATAAGATTAAAGTTATTTGTCCGATTGTTTTGAGATGCTGTAATTTTTCTGAGATAACTATATTAAATTGATTGGTATAACCGACCTTACTTTAGTTTGAAGTAACTTTTTAAATTTTAAATGGCTAGCATTTGGGATATTTGAAATGCAAACATATAAAAATTAGTTTGCCAAGCATGCCAGAACTCATAGATATCATAGGCTTTAGCAATAAAAGGTTCCATTAAATTACCTAAGCATCTCCTTCTGTGTAACACCAAATGCTTTAATAAATGCACCAGTATCCGAGTTTGATATGTACGATCAATTCTAGATAACTGTTTTGGCTTTGAAAACGTTATGCTTCCTCGGGCTATGCAGCTATAAAATCAAGATCAAACTAAAAAGTAGAAATTACCAATTGGATTCCTATGTATTTAATTTTGTTTTTCTAACCAATTTTTATTTTGGTAGCATTTTCTTCTGCTGGGAAATACTCTTCATCCGGAGCTTTATTAATGGCATGCACGGTTCTATGTACAGACTGTTACACTAATATGTTGAACAAAAACATGTTGAATCATCATGTTGAACAAGAACACCAAACAACTGCAGACTACAAACCCAACACACAGACATAATAAACGAAAAAAGAACATTAGCAATGAGAAATGATTACAGTATCAAGTACATAGTCATGTAGTCACCTGAGACTGACAGGAATAGTGACTGATGCTGCACACAATGCAGCATGAGTCATGCACACCCATTGTACAAAGGGTCCTGTGCTGCACAGAAACAGCACAGAATGTGATATATGCATAATATACGTCCAGAGACGTGGGTAATATATGCTAATGAGATGCATGATGTTCTAGACAGTGAGTGAGACAAAGGAGTATGTAAATGAGATAACGTCATGGAAAGTTTAGCCGCCGGTTCAGTGAGCCCTGGGTGGGAATAAACCATTCAGTATCCAGAAGTCAAAGTGTTCAGACGTTGTACTTTCACATGATGTCAGATGAGGAAGAATGCCACCCGCTAATACACTGCTGGTCAGCTTGTCCTCAGCAACAACGCGAGATTGAACTGGAAAACATGGATCAGAGCATATGACATATACGCCATTCCTGCAGGTGTCATATTGAAGGCAGAACGAGTGCAATGCTGCATCTTCCTTCACATCGCTGGCGAGGAAGCGCAAAAAGTTCTTGCCAATATGTCCATCATGCTCGCTGACCGAGACAGGATCGGACCACTCACAGAAGCATTCCAGACATATTGTGTGGGCAAGTGCAGTTTGATAATAACAAGGTACAAGTTTAATTCGCATAATCAAGCTACAGAAACTATGGCCACGTACATCACAGCATTGAGAGACAAGGTAAAGGATTGCGAATATGGAACAGTGGAGGAGTCGCTGTTGCGCGATCGGTTAGTGGCTGGTGTAAGGAACGTTAATTTGCGTAACAAACTGCTGCAAACTGCTGAGTTAACTCTGGAGAAGTGTGTGAGTATGTGTGAAATGAGTGAGTTTAGTTTGGATCTGTTGCAAGATGCCAAATCAGATGTTGAGGCTAAGGAAATTGATTTTCTTTGGAACTATGCTACTGCGCGTACCGGTGCACCGGTGGTCCAGTCATCGGCGACGTCATCTTGGAAACCGCCATCTTGGAATTCTGGCGGTGCCGGTGCCAGTGCCGGTGCAGGAGAGTTCAAGATCCGCGGTCAGAACTGTGGGTACGAACGGCGCCGGGGAGTCTGCCCAGCGAAAGGCAAAGCTTGCATAGCCTGCAAGAAGATCGGGCACTTCGGTAAGGTCTGCCGGAGCAGACTGGGCAGGGTCAACGAGTTGGCCTTCGAAGCACCCGACCCTAACAATGCTGAGCAAGACCCGGATCCGGCGGAGGTCAATGTGCTGACAACGGATCTGTTCGTCGGTGCCGTTGACCGCGGTGCCGAGCAAGATGCCGAGTTGTGGTACGAGACCGTCCAAGTGAACGGTCGTCCTGTCAAGTTCAAGCTTGACACCGGGTCGGAGGGGAACGTGCTTCCGAGGAAAGCCTTCGACAGAGTTGCCCCGGGGCAGTTGACGAACACCAGGTGTTCGTTGGTGACGTTCTCGGGACATCGGATCACTCATGACGGAGAGGTGTTGGTGGATGTGAATGGCAGAGACTTCAGGTTCCAAGTGGTGTGGAACTGTCAGCCTATTTTGGGGAAGCAGGCTGTGCGTGACATTGAACCTGCTGGCGCCGGTTGATGAGGTGCACTCTGCCATACTGACAAACATTTCCAAGCCGGACGACAGTCCTAGCGCCCAGGCTGAACAGCTGGTAAGTGAATACAAATACCTATTTCAAGGTTTAGGTCTTATCAAAGCAAATGCTGTTATTCATGTTGATAAATCTCTACAACCTGTGATAGATCCACATAGGAGAATCCCATTTGCTATTCAAAGAAAAGTATTTAGTGAGCTTGATCGCATGGTGGAGTTAGGTGTAATAGTTGAGCAAGATGAACCTACCAAGTGGGTTCATTCCATAACTATTGTAAAAAAAACAAATAAGATAAGGATTTGTCTCGATCCGACTAAGTTGAACAAAGTGATAAAGAGAGGGCCTTTCCCTACTAAAACAATTGACAAAATTATTGCCAAGACAGCAGATGCGAAATATTTCTCAGTTTTGGATGCTATTACAGGGTATTGGCAAATAGAGTTAGATGAAGAAAGTTCGCGTCTTTGCACATTTAACACTCCATGGGGCTGGTACAGGTACACCCGCTTGCCTTTTGGCATCAAAACAGACGGTGACATTTTTATTCAGGAAATGCACCGTGTCATAGGCGATCTGCCCGGTATCGGGATAGTCACAGACAACATTTTGGTATATGGGTCAATGGTTGAGGAGCACAACGAGAGGCTCAAGGCCGTGTTGGACCGAGCTAGGTCGGTAAATCTCAAGTTAAACGAGACGAAATCTCTGTTATACAAAACCACAGTAAAGTATGTAGGTCATCAACTTACCCAGCAAGGTGTGAAGCCTGATCCAGACAGAATACAAGCAATAGTAGACATGCCAGAGCAGCGTGACAAACAAGGCGTCCAAAGGTTCCTGGGCATGGTTGGGTATGTGCACAAGTTCATACCTAACATGTCCGAGATTGCCAAACTACTGCGCATGCTCCTTGCTAAGGATGTCATGTGGCACTGGCAAACCGAACAGCAGGATGCTTTTGATAAGTTGAAAGAAAAGTTAAGAACTGCTCCTGTGTTGGCGTATTACAATGTCAAGAAACCCATTGTTATTCAAGTGGATGCTTGTCAGTCAGGTCTGGGTTCCGTGTTAATGCAAGATGACAAGCCAATCGCACTCGCATCTCGTCCGCTTAATTCAGCGCAGTGTGGTTGCGCCACTATCGAAAAAGAAATGGTCGCCATATGTTTCGGATGCCAGAGGTTTCATGACTATATCTTTGGCAAGGAAGTTCAAATTCAAACGGACCACAAGCCGTTGGTGGCGATAATGCAGAAACCGATTCACAAACTTTCGGCCAAAATGCAGAGAATGCGAATGCATTTGCAGAATTACAATATTCAACTATGTCATGTGAAGGGTTCTTTGATGTTGTTTGCAGACACGTTGTCCGGAGTACATAGTGCTAATGTAGGTCATGGTAACCTGTTCGATGACACATTCTGTGTGGCTGCAGTGGACATGCAATCGTCAAGCTTGTTGAGTAAAAATTGTCAGAGAATATGAAAGAGATGTGTCGATGTCCATGTTAATTACACACATTGAGGATGGGTGGGACACTACACTCATACAGACACACCCATGTCTTAGACAGTACATCCCACACAAAGACGAGTTAACGGTAGAAAACAATCTGGTCATGAAAGGCAATCGGGTGGTGGTTCCTCCGGGTCTCTGCGGTGAAATGATTGAGGCGAAATGATTGAGGCGAAACACACTTGGGCGTAACGAAATCTAAGCAGCTGGCGCGAGACTGCATGTTTTGGCCTAACATAAACAAACAAATTGAGGAAAAAGTCAGTCGGTGTGACACTTGCCAAAACAACTGGAAAAATTTGCATAATGAGCCATTAATAAACCATCCGATAGCCTGTCAGCCGAATGAAAAATTAGGAGCAGACCTGTTTGAGTTAAATCATAAAAATTACCTGATAACTGTGGATTATTACACGAAGTATCCAGAGGTAACGTTGTTGAGTCATACGTCGTCTGTCACAGTCATTGAGGCGATGAAGGATAATATTGCGAGGCACGGTATTCCTAGTCAGGTCATTTCGGACAATGGTCCGCAATTTAAGAGCCATGAGTACAGGGAGTTTGCGCAACACTATGGTTTTAAAGCCATGTATTCCAGTCCACAGTATCCGCGAAGCAATGGCCAGGTGGAAAGGTTTGTGCAAACGGTGAAGGACATCTTAAAGAAGTGTGAGAAGACAAATAGAGACTTTCAGTTAGCTTTGTTGAACTATTGGAACACTCCGTTGCCCATCTTGAATGCATCTCTGGCTCAGCTGCTCATGAGCAGAAGGCTGAGAGGGAGGTTGCCGATGGCAAAAGAAATGTTGGTACTCGAGATGCAAAATGTAAAGAAAGTGCAGACAGCGAAAGACAGCAAAGACAGCAAAGCCAGAAAGTGTGTCATGACAAAAAATGCAGTAAGCCGCACAGGCCTATGAAAGTTGGGGATAAAATAAAGTACAAAAATCATGCAGGGGAATGGAAAAAAGGGGTGATTTTAGGTCATACGGTATCTCAGGGAGAGAGTATCAGATTTTAAACGAGGCGGGTAATATGTTGTATAGGAATAAGGTTCAGATTATAAGGGCGCCCGAGGGTGTCAGCCCGAACCAGTCGGGCAGATACAAAGTGGGTCAGCGGCACAGCCGAATGTAAACAATGTGGCTAATCTAAGTAGGTCAGGTCAGGTGATTAGGCCGGCGAGCAGATTAGACCTATAGTGAGTCAGTCACGATAGATATATACACATAAACACATATGCATGTTAAGTTTAAAGATTGTATTTTCAGATGCATTGTGTGTGTTTATTGTATCATGATGGACAGTATATCTTGTGGAGGCTAAGCAGCCGGACAGTTCAAAGGACGTAGTGCCGTAGTGCGCTCGGACATGCAATAGAACCTGTGAGTTAAGTTAAGTATGCATATATGTTTTTATTAAGTATGTTCATTTGTTGCTGGTGCTGTATGTGTATAGTGATAGTCATTTTAAAACATTGCATGTTTCAGAAATACTTTGAGGGGGGGATGTGATATATGCGTAATAGACGTCCAGAGACGTGGGTAATATATGCTAATGAGATGCATGATGTTCTAGACAGTGAGTGAGGCAAAGGAGTATGTAAATGAGATGACGTCATGGAAAGTTTAGCCGGCGGTTCAGTGAGCCCTGGACGGGAATAAACCATTCAGTATCCAGAAGTCAAAGTGTTCAGACGTTATACTTTCACACAGTATACTCTCCCAAACCATGTGTAAAATTCCAGAGTGCATGTAAAACGGCTGGAAGACCAGTGCTCCGGCGCTGACACTATAATTGTTCAGATGAATATACACTTGTGAAAAAAACAAGTCCTAATTTAATTGACTGAGACTGCTTTGTTGTTGTTTTACGCCTTATCACCATCTAAAATCCTGTCAATACGGGTACACACTTTTATCGCAGGAACTGTGATTCAGCTTTGTGGGTGGTAAATGTATTTATTTCTCTGAACATAGGCCTTCACAGGCCTATTAATTATCAGTTGGACCATTGTTTCTTACATTTGTAGGGTTCAGGTGCAAAACCGACAAATCCATTTGAGTTGTTTCTGTACAATATAATTTATGGTTGTGCTTTCCAGTCAAAATACCAATTTCATATTGAGTAGGGCAATTATGTAGCGGCTGTGGCAGCTTCAGTGAAAAAAAAATGGACTGGATTATCAGAATGATGGCAGCTTCGGCTCCAATGTAGTAGTTAGTTTCATTTCAGCCTGGATGGCTTTTGTCGGGTTTTGCGCCTGAACCCATCACATGTCATTGGAGAGACTAGTCTGTACTGTATTATTTATAGCACACAATCTCGATATCGAGACTTTGCAATAACCCCCGTGTACTTTGTTATTGGCCAACACGACAGCCATAAGCTGTTATTGAACAATACGCGCAAAATCAACAGCTTGAGTGACTCATTGGCTCAAAAGTCTAAGAATAGTCGTCTCGTTCAGTCCTAATCTCAGTTTGATGACAGCTGACATTGACTCAAGCGCAAATAGTTCTCGCGGACGTCGCCGGTATTTCCATTTGGGTAATTTGTACCAGAAATCAGCTGCTGTCAGATTGTGCATATCATAAAGGCACTTACTCGCCACAGCTGGAGTCACATGACACGTGTGAGAACTGGATGCGGGAACTGTGTTTCTTACACTTGACCCAGTCTGTATTATTTTTGATTTAACGACACCTCTAGAGCGCAGTGATTTTTATCATCGACTATTGGATGTCAAACATATGGTCATTCTGACATATTTCTTTGGAGGAAACCTGCTGCAGCCACATAGGCTACTCTTTCCGATAAGCAGCAAGTGGTCTTTTATACACACTTTCCCACATACAGGACAGCACATACCATACATAGCCTTTGATGACCCAGTTGTGGACTACTGGTTGGAACTGAAAATAGCCCAAACTACAAATGGCTCCCCTGGACAGGAACGATAGGATGACCGACACCTTCACAGCTGGACACTATACCACCTGAACTACGTCCCACTCCCTCAGTCTCTATGTAGGCCTATGCATATACATATATACCTACAAATCAAGCTATTCCCACGACTACTGCATGCATGAGACGTTTTTACACAGGACTATTTCCAGATACATCTTCATAATTACAAACGTCGAGTCGTTGCCATTATTGGGAATGTTGGTTTACATAACCACCCTTTAGAACTGACACACAATTTCTAAGTTGGTTGGTTGTTGGGGTTCTACGTCCTGGCAACATCTAATGTCATATCAGGACAGGTACCGACTTGTGACAGTGCACACTTATGGTGAATTTATAATGCTGCCTCACTGGGAATGACCCGATATCCCACTCAGTCACATTATCCTAATACTGAGCTAACCAGTCCTTATCCTATCCTATTAATGCCAAGCACCACTAGAAAGCGACAAGTGTCAATTTTATAAGTCATTGGTTTGACTCGACCACTCACCGAACTCCTAACCTTCCTCACACGAGGCCACCGCGCCTCCTAGAATCGTTAAGAAATGTCAGATGGTAATAACAAGGGGATTCCAGCAGACCGGCAATGGGACATCTACGTGCTGGTGTTCCTGGTCCTCGGCGTGCTTGTGATGTTAGCCAACCTGTGCATCATGGTTCTGATCCTGCAGACACCCGTTATGGGTCAGTCTCACAATGTGCACATTGTCCACCTGACCGCCGCCGACCTGCTCGTAGGGCTCGGTCTGGTTTTCTGGGCATCCACCAGGATCGCTGTTGTCGATTCACCTAGCGGGAACCTGACGAACCACAGGGCGGAGCTGTGCACCGCGTCACTGTCGCTAAGCATGACGTCATTAGTGGCGTCTGTCTTGATACTGGTGATCATCTCCATCGAACGCTACCTGAAGGTGACGTACCCGCTACGTCACATGTCGCTGCTCAGTTCGCGTGCGCTGCACTGGATGCGATCTGCGTGCTGGTTCCTGGCAGCCGTGTGTGGCGTGCTCGTAGTAACTACCGCCGATTACTCTCCGAACCAGGAGGCCTGCTCCAACACGACACACACCATCTCAATCATCATACTCTTCTCGACTGCCCTGCTCATACTGTCCTTTCTCCATGGCTCAATCTTCCGCATTACATTCCAACAGCGCAGGCGCATTCGAGGGATCCAGCAACACGCTTCCGGCTGGACAGCGACTCGGGCTGACAGGCGGCTGGCTTGCATGGTGGCCCTACTCTTCGGGCTGCTCTATATCTGCTGGCTCCCGAGCCTTGTTCTGAGTGTCGTTGCCATGCTCAGTGCCAACTTTGACCTTGACCATGACCTTATCATCTTCTACAGAATATCTCTCATCCTGAGGTATTTCAGCACAGCGATCAACCCTTTCATCTTCAACACCTTCAATGCGGACTTCCGGTCCGCGATAAGATCCAAGATGGCCGCCGCGTGCATCTGCGGGAAGGGCAGTCATCTCCAAGCACCGGCTGTATCAGCTATCAAAGCGACCAAAGAAACGAGAAGGTTCTAATGCTACAAACCATTTACATAATGTTCACTGCTCTGGTTGGTTGGTTAGTTGTTGGAGTTTTACGTCCTGGCAACATCAGGACGGGTCACTGCTCTGAATATGGCCTTTGCCACTCCCCTGCGTAAAGATCACCAGGGCCCATATGTATGAGCCAATTTTTAACCGTACCAGGGTTAAAGGCGGGTCCCGGGTTAGCTAACCCCGGGGTTCCAAATGTGTCACGGGGGATGTATGAGTCCAAAGCGCACCCGAGTTAGCTAACTTATTAGTTATTTAGCAACTCAGGGGGCCACAGCGGCGGCGATTCGTTTACTTTATATTCGTCGATTCGACAATATGAATAACACTGCCGATGTAGCTGCTACGTTAATATTGCTTCGAATTTAGGGTTAAATTGATAAAATTTCACTTATTGCGTATGTAATTCTGTTAAATATGATCGCATTCAATAGATTTGGGCCTAATATATTGCGGCCGATTCGGCGGTGACGGCGGCGCCATGTTTAGTTGACGTTGGACAGTATGGATATCGACGTCGCTGCGGAGGCGGCGATTTGTTTACTTTACATTCGTCGATTCGACAATATGAATAACGCCGCCGATGTAGCTGCTGCGTTAATATTGCTTCGAATTTAGGGTTAATTTAATGAAATTTCACGATTTGAGTATGTAATTCTGTTAAATATGATCGCATTCAATAGATTTGGTAATAATCGGTGCCTAACCCCACCTTTAACCCTCCTTTCGCATGGGGTTAGTGCAGGCGACTTTACGCTCGCCGAGTTAGTTTAACCCCGACACATACATACGCACTTTTCGCCGCTAACCCGGGAAATCCGCACGACGCAGGGTTACGACCGCTAACCCGGACACATACATATAGGCCCAGCAACCAATCATCCACTGCTGCTACATTGCGGACAATTTGTGGACATCATATCATTACCACTAGACCATATTCATGTGTTGATACGGTTGGTTGGTTATTTGGTTTTTATGTCCTGGCAAAATCTATGGTCATATCAGGACGGGTACCGACTTGTGACAGTGCGCACTCATGGTGAATTTATAGTGCTGCCCCACTGTGAGACTAGGGCACCAGCACCATGACCTAATATCCCACTCATTCACAACCAGTCCTTTCCCTATCCTAATAATGCAGAGCACCTGGCTAGGAAGCGAAAAGCATACACTTTTAAGCCATTGGTTTGAGTCGACCAAGGTTCGAACCTGTGGATTCGAATCTCACAATCTACCAAACCGGGAGACGGAAGCTTATGAAACAACCACAGAACATCGGATAAATGTGTATTTGGCAACACTGATCACATCACTAGTTTATGTAGCATCAAACCCGGAGTGCATGAACATGGCATATTTGTATGTTGGGGTTTTATTTCCTAGCAACATCTAAGATCATATCACGACGACTATTGACTTGTGCCAGTGTAGCCTTACATTCTAGCCGCATCTAAAATCAAATCGGGACGACTACGACTTCTGACAGTGCACACTCCTGCTGATTTTATAGTGCAGCAAGACTGTGCAACCGGCACCATAATCCGATATCAGACTCAATCACATTATCCTGATATTGAGCAAACCAGTATTTTCTCTATTCTATGAATGACGAGCACCGTGCCAAGTGGCTACAACCTACAAGTATAAATTGTGTATATTATTGGTTTTACTTGGTCGGGGTTGGAACCTATGGCCTCTAGTGCGGGAAGCCAGTCAGCGTTCTTATCGATTTGGCCATCCTGTCCGGTACAGGATGGTATATAAACATAAACTAGGTATTGTTGGGTGGTCATACAATCTAAGCAATTACTTAATATAGTCAACAAACCTTATTTATTAGCTGTATAACTAATTTAACTGGAAAACTATTTAACCGGTAAATACATGTACTTTGGTCAATTCTAGTACACCGCCATTACATATTTCCCAACCACTTTGTGAATAGTTTACATTTATTTGATAATATTACAAAATGACATTGTATTGCAACCTTAAAGCTGCATAGTCTGATGAAGCATCAAATTTTCAAAACCAAAAAATTATCTGGAATTGATTCTACATATCTAACTTAGATACTGATGCACATATTAAGCATTTGTTGCCACATAGAAGGGAATACTGAGGCAGTTTAATAGAACATGTTACTGCTAAAGCCTATGGTGTCAGAGTTTTGGCAAGCTTGCCAAAACTAATTTGACATGTTTGCACTTCAAATATCTCAAAACATAACTGTTTAAAATAAACAGGACTATCTATTTATCTTAGAAAAATTACAGAAACTCAACACCATCGGACTATGCAACTTTAACAATGTCAGGTGGAAAGGACACTTCACGAAAGAGAACATTTATATCAACAGTAATTAATTAACACGTGACAAAACATGGGTGTAAGATTTCATGTGTCTAAAGACATTTCCTATCGAACAGAACTTACCATATTCGAACATATGATGGAATATGCCTAGTTCTAGTTGGGAGATCTTCAAACTACGTATTCTCTGGGAGTTATTTAGGGCCCAAGGAAGGGCCACTGCGATCAAGTTGTGACTATTAGTGTCATTGAGCCCTAATGACCCTGGGCAGGTAGGTCCTATATATCTAGCTGTTGTGAGTAGCTAAGTGTAAATGTATTTAAAGCTGCATAGTCCGATGAAAACGTCAAACTTTCGAAACTAAAACAATTATCTAGATTTGATTCTACATATCTAACTTAGATACTCATGTACTTATTAAAGTTGCATAGTCCGACGGTTTTTGACATTTTGACATTTTGTGAGATAAATATATTATTAGATTGATTGTTATAATGTACCTTACTTTAGCTTGAGGTAACCTTTATTTTAAGTGGGTAACTTTTGAGATATTTGAAGTGCAACCATGCTAAATTAATTTGGCAAGCTTGCCAAAACTCTAACACCATAGCTTTCTGCAGGAACAGGTTCTATTCAATTGCCTCACTATTCCCATGTGTGTGGCAACAAATGTTTATAAGTGCACCAGTATCGAAGGTAGATATGTAGAATCCAATTTAGATAATTATTTTAGTTTTGAAAATTTGATGTTGTCATCGGAATATGCAGCTTTAAGCATTTGTTTGTTTGTTTGGTTTTACATCCTTGCAACGTCATAGGTCATATCAAGACAGGTACCGACTTGCGACAGTGGGCACTCAAGGCAACTTTATACTAGTGCTGCGCCACTTGGAGACCAGGCTGTCAGCACCATAACCTGATATCCCACTCAGTCATATTATCCTGACACTGAGGCAACCAGTCTAGCCCTATTCTATTAATGCTGAGCGCCAGGCTACGGAGCGATAAGTATCAATTTTATAAATCATTGGTTTGACACGGCTGAGATTCGAACTCCCGACCTTCCGCACGGGAAGCCGTCGCCGCGTCCGATTTAAGCATTTGTTGCTGCATATAAAGGAATACTGAGTCAGTTTAATAGACCCTATTACTGATTGTTGTTTGTTGTTGTTTTACGTCCTAGCAACATCTAAGGTCATATCAGGACGGGTACCGACTTGTGACAGTGCGCATCCTGGCGACTTTATAGTGCTGTCTCACTGGGAACCCAGGCCGCCGGGACCATGACCTGGTATCCCACTCAGTCACATTATCCTGACACTGAGCACACCAGTCCTTGCCCTGTCCTAGTAATGCCGAGCGCCTGGCTAGGAAGTGACAAGCACCAATTTTCAAGTCATTGGTTTGACTCGACCATGGCCCGAACCCACGACCCCACGATCTACCAGCACGGGAGGCGGACGCTCCAGCTCATTCTGATGAAGAACACGGTGTCAGAGTTTTGATTTGCTTGGCCAAAGTTTTTCTTGCCTGTTTGCACTTAAAATATCTCAAATTGGTCACTTAAATTAAAAGTTACTTCAAACTAAAGTAAGGTAGATAACAATCACACTTCTATAATTATCTACAAAAAAAGTGTCAGAAGTTCAAAACCATCGGACAATGCAACTTTAATCCTTCTAAAATGTGAATATGTTAAGATAGAGCGAATATTCACATATTGAATACATGTGAATACCGGGTTACCAGATCTTTCAATAAAAATCCAATTCTGAATAATGTGGCGTTTATTTTTCTTTATAGTTATCAATACCTTCAGACTTTGATGTCCAATTGAAAGTATTATAATCGACCCTTATTAGTCCAGACCACTCCTCCCCCCCCCCCCCCCCCCACCCCCTATTCGCATTCAGTTTCAGACCAGTCAGATGGTTGGATAAACGGGTTATGGCGGGATTCTGTTCCATCGATGCTTTGGTCAGATAGTGAGATTGACGGATTAAACGTCAATTGACTATATGAGCGCCAATATTGTTAATTGATTTTATTTCGATTCATATGGGAGAGTATCCCCCCCCCCCCTCACAACCTCCTTCCGCTAATTTGATGACTTTGGTGCATTACTAGAATAGGGCAAGGATCGGTTAGCTCAATATCAGGATAAGATATGACCTTAGATGTTGCCAGGACATAACACGCCAATAATCAAATCCTTTGTATAGATATATTGTGTATATTATATATATATGCTCCAACACCATTCGCTGTGACGGCAGTGGTCACGGTCGGTAAAGGGGCTGTCACATTAGGGTTTTTTGCGTATACGCTACTCATACGCTACGCATACGCTACTCATACGCCGCCAGATGCCGGCGTATGTGAAGCGTATGAGGCATACGCCGCCATACGCTTTCATAAATCCGTCCGTCCAAATTTGTTTGTGCATGCTAAAAAAAACTCGACCTATGAGGGCGTATGGCCCATACTGTCAAAAAATGTCACAGCACGCTCCCATACGCTCCTCATACGCTCCTCGTAGGTTCCACATACGCTCAAAACCACCCGAAAGGTCACCGAATGTCATCATAGGCCGGCACGCGCAGGACCTACGTAGGTTTTCAATACGCTCCCGCCATACGCCGTAATGTGACAGGGCCTTTAGTTTGGAATGCAACACGCCCCCAACCCCCAACCCCACCCCCTGCACTACAACTTTGAACGACCTCAACATGTGACCAGTGGTTCGGTGACGGGTGCCGGCGAGACCAACATAAAATAAGAAGCACTTGTCAGTCAGTCGCCGGGCACAGGGGACGCTGGTGACCAGGCTGAGCGGGGGCGTGACAGCCAAATCGCGCAAAAACCCCACTCCGACCGACGACTTGCAGAACCAGTGCCGTCTGCTGCTGTGACGGTGACAGTTTATTTATATTTATTACGCAGTCCGGCCGCTGGCAGCGCCCAGTTCCTCGCCAAGAGTTCCGAGAGGAGTTTATGCAAGCAAGCAACTCTCACTCTAACGTTAATCATTAGTATCCGTGGTAGACGAGCGAAGGCCTCACTGCGGTTTGTAAACTAATTGTAGGCGCCACTTCACGCCCAGGCCGTAGATTCAAAACGTTCTAGCCCCGAATAAAGTGAGCGACACAACTGGAAGTGATGTCGGTGCTGCTCTTCTGTGGCGGAGGCGGAGGCGGGTTTTGCGTGATGTGGATGGTCGGTTACGTCAGTTGTGGAGGCGCGGAAAAGTTGCTGATGAACCCCCAAGTCTGGACGGCCAGGTAAGGCGGGAAACTTTCAATAAATAGGTCACCTGAGGTAAAGTGCACTTAGATAAAAGATTCAACCCCATAATTGTAGTAGGGGTGAAAAACAACCTATATATAAAAGCTGGCGAGGTATTTCGAAATGCTGGGGAAATGAACTGAGCTGATAAATTCTTAATTTAAGAAGCGAAATATATTCTTCAAGTACATCTTCATATTTCCACCTACTTCTGAGTTGAAAAAATATAATTAAACATACTTTAACACACTTTAAAACTGAAATCGACAGCATTCTATCGCCATCTTGTCTTTTTGCATTCTCTCCTATTTCACCAACTCTGTGCCGATATATTTGAGCATGCAAGATTAATTTCGGCAAGCATGCCAAAACTGACACCCATAGGCCTATGGCTATGCAGAAATAGGTTCTTATTAAATTGACTCGGCATGCCCTTCTATGTGGCAACAAATGCTTAATAAGTCCACGAGTATCTAAGTTAGATATGTAGAATCAAATCTGGGTGAGTGTTTTGGTTTTGAAAATTTGATTTCATCGGACTATGCAACTCTCCGCGACCAGCTCTCCCCGCACAATAAAACATTGTCTAAATTTAAAATACTTGTCTAAATTAAAAATACGTGTACACCACGTGACTTATGAACTTGTGCATATCGTATTCCATGAGACTCTGAAATACCCTAGTAGTGTTGGCCATTCAACACCTGTGCTGAGCATTATTCTGAACTGGTCGTTTCCCCTCGTGGATTTGACAGTGTGGGTTCAATAATTGATAAAATGATAGTAAAGCCCGTCATTCAAGGATTGTGTTCAAATTTAGTAACGGAGGGTGCGGGGCTCTGCAGGTTTCCAAAATGTCTTGAACATTTTACTTTAAAGAGTTTGTGCTGAAATTGTCAATTTCGTCCAGTTTGACTATCTTTCCTATAATGGCCATGGCTGAGTCAGCGTTTTGGATTTCGACTCAGACGGAAACAGTCATAATAATGTACCGGTACAGACAGTGTTCTACTTCTATACTTGAATATATGGTCTTACCACAATATCTCTAATGGCGGTTCTGGCGTTCATTAATATATAATTTGGTGGGTGGGGGGGGGGGGGTACAAATTTGAATATCCTGTGCAATAGGACGAGTAATGTTATTCAGAAGAGGTGAACAGTGTAGCGACATCTGTCCTGTGAACTATATATATATAAAATTGTGCAACTAATCTCCCCCCCCCCCCCCGCCAAAAAGGAGCCATATATTCATATTCCACAATTAAATTTGCAAACGGCCACATTTCTGTTATCACCAGACCTGCGCCGCTGATGCCATCTTTGTGCGTGGAATGCCTCATGTCCATTTTTAGACCTGTTTAAAAGCTGCATAGTCCGATAGTTTTGAGTTTGTCACTTTCTGAGATATATGAGCTTGATCAATATTAGATAAAGGATTCACCCGGTACTCGCAGTACACGGGTGAAGACCAGCCCAATATAAAAACCGTCTAAAAATCGGGCTAATGAAAGGAGTCTTTATGAGACTAATTTCACAATCTAAGAAGCAACATTTATTCTTTGTATGTCTTCATGTTTACCCGCTACTTTTGAGTTGGAAAATATAATAAAACATACTTTAATCCAATTTAAAAGTGAAATCGACAGCGTTCTCTGGCCGCAATCTTGTCTTTTTGCATTGTCTCCCATTTCACCAACTCTGTACAGATAGAAGTAGCCATTTGATACTGGAACCAGAGATTATACTTTCTGTTCCACACTAAAGCAGTTTTCGCCAGCTTTTATATAGGGTTGGTATTCACCCCTGTACTGCAAGTACGGGGTGAATCTTTTATCTAGGTCAATATAATCTACCTTACTTTACTTTGAAGTAACTTTTGATTTCATGTAACTCACTTGGGAAGATATTTGAAGTGTAAACGGCCAACATTTTAGCTTGCTTGTCAAAGCAGTAACAAGTTCTAATGGATTTTGTTTGTGGCACTGACAATGACAGTGTATTTATGCTGCACATAATGGTAAAGTCTAATTTGTTTTTGCCATGACAGTCTCAGTTCCCTTTGTGTCACTTCCGGTTGTGTGGCTATCTACTTTTGCATTCTGTTTGCAAGCATTTTCCTCATTTGGCTAATTGACTTTACGCCAGCATCTAAGTTGGGTATGTCGGTTCAAGTCTAGATAAATGTCTTGGATGTTTAAAAAAAGCTTTTATCTGACTCTGCAGTTTTAATGTACGATTTCGTTCCCAGGTTACGGAGTGGTGCCGGCCCTGGAGTGGTACTTCTCTCCCTCCTCCTGCTTCTTACTTCAACGAACGCTGTTGAAGGAGCTGTACCTGCTGGTAGGTAACCTATTTGTGTAGCTCACATACTTCGGGATATTCCATAAAGTACTGTGTTCGGGGTGGTGGTGGGGTGTGGGGTAGTTTGTTTTAACCGCATCACATTTCCTTAGATCCAACAGTGTTAATTGATTTAATTTGATTACACCACCAATTTTTGAACATTTCTTATTACACCCCATTTGGAAATTAAATTATCCGTCTTTAATATTTCAACTAGTTTATTAGAGGAAGTTTGAGTCAATGTGCCATGTGAATTCTGGAAAAGTCTTATTTGCAAGTAGCTTGCTAACTTTTAAGATTTGAAGTGCAATCATGCTAAATTTTGGCAAGCACGCTAAACCTGACACCATAGGCTGCTGCAGTAATGGGTTATATATGCCCTTCTATTTGATGACAAATGTTTAATAAATTCACCAGTATCTACATTAGATATGTAGAATCAAATCTAGGTAATTGTTTTGGTTTTGACAATTTATTTTCATCGGACTATGCAGGTTTTAAATAAGTTGTTCTAAACCAAATTAGGGTAAGTTATGACTACCAACCTAATGTTTATCTCAGAAAATGATGGAAGCTCACAACCATCAGACCGTGCAACTTTAAACAGTGCACCAACACCTAAGTTGAATACATAGGTTAACATGTAGGTAAGTGCTTAGGGTTAATATTTTTTTTTTTTTTTGTTCTCTTTAAAAAAAAAAAAAATTCTCTTTTAAACTCGCATAGTTCGATTAAAAACCATCAGATTTTTATATTTAAGTCTAACGGCGACACTTTGCGGCGGTTTTTTTGTTCAGGCTCCTCGCTCGCCCCGCCCGCCAGCAATACCCCGCCCGCCCTCGTCCCGGCACCGCCCGCCTTCAAGGCCCGGTCGTCGCTGGCGCCCGCAGTGTGCGTGTTGGGCAGTCTGCTCATCGTCTTCGTCGTCGTCTGCTTGGTGGTGGGCGGCGTCCGATGGTGGAGACGCCGTCGGTGGGACGAGTGCTCGCCGGACTTATTCGACCGGCCGCCCCTCGACGGCTTCCCGCCCCTCGTCGTGCGCCGCC
This sequence comes from Branchipolynoe longqiensis, assembly GCA_030323885.1. Classification (NCBI taxonomy): domain Eukaryota; kingdom Metazoa; phylum Annelida; class Polychaeta; order Phyllodocida; family Polynoidae; genus Branchipolynoe; species Branchipolynoe longqiensis. The sequence goes on from CM059199.1 coordinate 31,650,529, forward strand.
GACGATTCAACTGGAAGGTGCCGACGTCCCCTCGACGCCAGCTGATGATCCGGCCCCGGCGCGGCCTGCGCCGGTACCCCGTTCGCTACACGGCCCGCTACCCTTCCCGCTACCCAGCCCGCTACCCGGCCCGGGGCCCAGTCGCACGCAAGGTTCGTCACCCACTACCGGACATCCCCTTTAAAAAAAATAAAAAAATATTTCGGGGTGGGGGGGATGAGTTTTGTTTATTTTGATTTAAAAGTTACTTAATCCATGCTATGGATTGCATGTGCTCTATAAAGTATAATCGACTATGGGAATATATAGACAGACACTATCTTCATATACTATACTATACTATACTACCCAGCCACCCGCAATAGAGGGCAGCCCAGTCGGGGTCTGCCCGGTGGCTACCCAGGCGCAGTGTAGTGGTAGTGCGCTGGTGTACGGCGTAGTCTCCGCTGCTACCGCGTGGTAGTAGAGCTCATGTACAGACTACTACACTAGTATAAATGCTAGGGAACATACTTATCACCATTATTCCTCCATAGGTGCTTGGAGTACCCCCCCCCCCCCTCCCAGCTGTCGGAGTAAGTTCATATAGGTGCTCACGCTTCACTGGAGGGAATTTATTACTCTATAAATCGATATACAGTACAACCCCGTTAAACCAAGCTCGGTTAAACCAAACAATCAGTTAATCCAAACTTTTATCGGCGGCTCGACAAAATACTACCATTTATCATATAGAAAAGTTGGTTAAACCAAAGTTGGTTAAACCAAAGTTGGTTAAACCAAAGTTGGTTAATCCAAAGTTGGTTAATCCAAACAAAATTGTTAAACCAAACTTTCATGTGGTTATAAGGTCATCTGAGACTTTTTTTAAAATGATAAATGGTAGTATTTTGCCAGGCCGCCGAAAAAAGTTTGGATTAACCCATTGTTTGGTTTAACCGAGCTTGGTTTAACGGGGTTATACTGTATATACATAAAAAAACAATGTGTCCACATACATTGTATATTACATTCATAATGCACCCGCGTTTTTGCCAAAGCCAAAGCTCGGTTAAACCAATGATCAGTTAATCCAAACAAATTTCTAGGGTCCCTTCAAGTTTGGCTTAACCGGGTTATACTGTATTACGTATTTATTTGATTCCTTGAAAATTATGTCAGTATTATTGACAAATATATTGAGAATTCAGGTGCAAGAACCAACAACATTCATGTTGAAATGAAACCGTCTATGAAGTTGGAGTATACTTAAACTTGCATAGTCTGCTCACGTATTAATTGTCTTATATTTTAGATAAATACATCATATTGATCGATATGACCTACTCATCATTAATCGGGCGTCATTTTGATGAAAAAAGGCTCGTTTTGAAGCAATTTGATTTGCAAGAACCAAAAATACTTCCCACAAGCTTTCCAAAAGTTCTCACTATGACACAGATTACCATCTTGCAAGGGTCATGTGATGTAAGCTGACCTAGTAATGTTTACATGTCTCAGAACCTGACTAATGCCATATATGGTAACTGGAATGAGGGCATCATTAGTGGCCTACTTGCCTAATGACTTTCCCACAAGTAATAAGTTCACTGATTATTCTGCATATGCTGTCCCAAACTACGAGTTAATGCACCAATATCTAAGTTGGATATAATGAATCGAATGTAGATAAGTATTTTCGTTTAGAAAAATATATATTTCATCGGACTATCCCAAATTTAATTCTGCAATCATTCCGATAGTCAAAACCGTTTGTTTACAGAAGCTGACTATGCCATATGAAATTGATCAACTTTATCTGGAAGCACAACATTCTATTTGATGAAAAAAACACTAAAATTGACTTGATTTTTGCGCCTAAACCTTACATTTTGAATGTACTAGATAAGGGGGAAATTTGTCTGGACTGAGTGTCCAACAGCCTTGATGCCTAATTTGAATAGCAATAAAGGCAGTTGCTCAATGTCTGTTCTAGGCCTTGCGGGCTCTCCAAACCTTCCGCACGAGGAAAGTGGCGGATGTTCAGTTCCAACGGAACCTTCAGCGTTACTTCGTGCCAGCTTCACCTTCAGTTGCACAGTATGTCCAGGTAAAGCATCCACCACTGAGTTAAAGCTGTGTAGTCAGATTTAAGCATCAACTTTTCAAAACCAAAACAATTACCTAGATTTTATTGTACATATCTAATCTATACTGGTGCACTTATTAAACATTTGTCGCTACATCGAAGGGAATATTAAGGCAATTTAATAGAACCTGTTACTGTAGAAGCCTATGTTGTCAGCGTTTTGAAATGCTTGCTAAAGTTAATTTAGCAGGTTTACACTTCAAATATCTCCAAAGTTGGCCATTTAAAATAAGTCACTTCAAAGTAAATTATAATGAATGTAATGTATTTAGCTCAGAAAATGGCAGAAACCAACTCAACCATCGCACTATGCAACTTTAACTGAATGGCTTACTTTTAACTAGCTACTAATTAAGTAAGCACTGAAACTGCACCATGTATCTTTCTCATCTAGAAGCCAGCGGTTGCGCAAACCTTCCCATACCAAACACTGAAGCTGCAGGATCAGTCGCGACATGGACTTCAGCTCAACCCCAGCCTTGCATGGGACTTCCGGGCAGCGCCACCTGCTGACACACAACTTCCACTGGCAAGGCGCTCACCACGGGCAAGGCGCTTACCACTTGTATGCAATCAGATTCAGTTGAAGCCACAGTTAAAAGTAAGTTCATGGGATGGCTGAATTTAGTTCAGCGTCCATCTCCGGTGTTGGTAGACCATGGTATTCAAATCCTCGTCGAGTCGAACCATTGCTTTAAAAATTGTTACTTGTCACTTCCTAGCCAGGCGCTTGGCTTATTATTGTTGGTTTATTTTATGTCCTAGCAACAGCTTAGGTCTTATCAGGACAGCGGCTTTATTAGGATAGGGCAAGGACTGGTTGGCTCAGTGTCGGATAATGTGACTGAGTGGGATATCAGGTCATGGTACTGGTGACCTGGTCTCCCAGTGGGACAGCGCTATTACCCATTAGTGTGCACTGTCAAAGTCGGTATTACCTTAGATGTTGCTAGGACGTAAACTCCAACAAAGACAACCGATTAGGTTTGGCAGGGTGTTTGCTTCCTGTATGTGTTTGATTCCACGCATAGTAAAATACTTGTTTAAACCATTAAGCATGACTACATGCATGACACTTGACATGACTACACAGTAGGTGAAGGACTTGTTAATTCAAAATGTGGCCGAGTGGGATATTGTATTTTAGTGATGATACTAGTGATAGTGCGATATAAAAATAAGCCAACACTAGTATTAAACCTAGAGTCGCACAGTACCTGTCAAATCCTCTGATTCTAAGTTGTAAAACCATCACATAATGAATTTGGTTTTTCCTTTTGATTGACAGTGGTCATGGAACCAAGTGGCAGATGAGCATTTCAGCTGGATCTAGGCCGGGCTGGGTTTGGATCTAGGCCGGGCTGGGTTTGGATCTAGGCCGGGCTGGGTTTGGATCTAGGCCGGGCTGGGTTTGGATCTAGGCCGGGCTGGGTTTGGATCTAGGCCGGGCTGCGTCTGGATCTAGGCCGGGCTGCGTCTGGATCTAGGCCGGGCTGCGTCTGGATTTCCAAGTCTATGGCAGTTGATCCAGTTTTTCCACTTTCACGGATCAGAAACGTTACATCCGCACCAAAAGGCATGTTCGGGAAGAGCTCTTTGTGACGTCATACCCCCCCCCCCGCCCCCCGTACCACTAATACTCAGCCATGGGAAGCCGACCGGAACGGGCTTTCGTGAATGGACAGAACGGCCGCATTGTGTTCAAAACTGATTAGTGTGCACAGGAACTCTTACAGGGAACGCGCCAAGTATCCTGCTTCTAAATTTGAAGCAGTTCCGCTGTAACAGTTGATATTATAGTTCTATTACCGAGAGAAATGCAAGCGAGATGGCAAATTTGTTCCCTTTAAATATTAGCTCTCTTCAAATTCTGTAAGTATTAGAAAATGTGTCGTATTAATGAACTCCTGTTTAAATATAATAATAAATATTCCATGTTCCTGCCCACGAATATCGATGACTTACAGAACTACTTGCACATCCACTGTTATGGTGTAATTGAAATCGGACCCTGCATACTGCGTATGCATTCATTTTGTTGGATGACTTAACTAGGAGAATGAGTTGGAATTAATGTTGGTAGCTGGATATTGGCTGGTGCATTCATGGCATGCTTTATGCATTATGTATGCAACGCCGATTCGGAATATATATGTGAATAAAGCGATTGTATTTCCAACTAGATTGTTTTATATATGCCACCTCTTCTATGCCATAGACAAGAACTTGATTCAAGTTTGACTGAATGAATGCATTGGAATTACCGGGGAAAGGGGTGAGTGGTAATTGTGAAAGTACATCTGAACACTTTGACTTCTGGATACTGAATGGTTTATTCACGGCCTAGGGCTCGCTCAACCCGCCGGCTAAACTTTCCATGATGTCATCTCATTAGCATATTCCTTTGTCTCAAACTCTGCATCTCGCTAACATATATTAGCCACACAGCTATACATCTATTACGCATATATCACAGTAATTATGCCTATCCATCTTATTTTGCAGTCATACTATTTATTGTAGGTGGGTGTGATGAAAATGAAAAATAAAGCGTATATCATTCGAACCCACACTACTTGCTATTCTGGGGCTAGCATGCTATTAAACTATTTACATTACCTAGGCTTCCTGATGCGATCACCTTACGCCCACCTGTCTGCGGCTCCCTGCCTGAGGTCAGACCATACTACAAATATTCTATTGTGGCGCCACCTGTGGAGTGAAATTGACACTATGCACTAGGCATTGTCTTGGCATAGACACACTAGGCCTCTTGAGTGTTAATGGAACATCACTGTCGAAGCTTACCGTCTCAATGGTGTCCAGCATTTCGATGTGTACATGGAAATGCCCCCCCCCCCCCCAATATAAAAATAAGTTGCCTCTAACTAAAACAGGGGCCGAGCTTCTAAATAGTCAGGCACTCGGCTGCAGACTACGCTGGATAACAACTTAAACAAAATCTAAATGATTTATAGCGTTTTATTTCATATGCGTTTCACTGGACATCCTCCCCGCCCCCCCCCCCCACGAGCTAGGCCGGTTTGATTGTACGTATCTGATTTAAATACTGGTGCAGGTATTTAACATTTGTCGCCATATAGGAGGGCATACTGGGGCAATTTAATACAGGTGGAAAATGAAATCACCAGAATCCAGGGAACGGGAACAGCCCGTCGAACGTCGCTGCGCAGCAAACGGGTGGATGACAGCGATCGGTTAGCTGCATAATTCGATGGGTTTGATTTTCTGTAATTTTTTTCTGAGAGAAATATATTAAATTGATCGTTATAATCTACCTTACTTTAGTTTGAAGTAACTTTTATTTTAAATGGCTAACTTTTGAGATATTTGAAGTGGAAACATGTCAAATTAGTTTTGGTAAGCACGCCAAAACTTTGGCACCATAGGCTTCAACAGTAACAGGTTCTAATTAAATTGACTCTGTATATCCCCTCCTGTGTGACAACAAATGCTTAATAACGTTAAAGGGAGTGTAATGATGTCACGAGACAACTTCCGGTGGCCATATTGAATTACATACGAAAGGCTTGCAACTGTCTACATTGAGCTTATTTACCAATTTGTTTGTTTTGTTTGTTTGTCACTGTTTTGAGCAGTTTGGCCTCAGAAGTAGTTGTTAAAGTGCCTGAAAGTCGCGACATAAGCTGTGTTTACACGGGGAATTGTGAAACGATGTAGACAAAGCGATTTATATGAAGCGTTTTAGATGCGTGTTTACACGGCAGAGTTTGAAAGTGTGTTGGCGCCGGGAACCAGCAGGTGCCTGTAGCCGGCAAGCACTGCTATTTGTTTAGTTTACACACGTCGATTCGACTCCGATGTACCTGCTACGTTAATATCGCTTGGAATTTAAGGTTAATTTAATTAAATTTCATTATTTGAGTCTGTAATTCTGTTAAATATGATCGCATTCACTAGATTTTGGCGTAATCGGGCCCTAACACTGCCGGGCACCAGCGATTAGTTACTGCTCTGCCTGTTGCCGGCACACACTACTATTTTATACTATCGCCGCCCGGGAACCAGCTGAATCGCTTCAAATAAACCACCTCCCGAGGTGGTATAGATGAAGCGTTTCATATGAAGCGATTCAGCCCTAAAACGCCACAGAGCCGCGTCTACACGGCAAATGTGAGTCGATCTAGGCAAGGCGTTTTATATGTGGCGTTTTAAATCGCCCGTGTAAACAGGGCTTTAGAGCACTAGCAGGGTGGCTTCAAAGGGTGTTGCTAAAATGCTGTATGTTGACACATTGGAATTTGGATGCGCTGTCAAAGAATTAGAGACAGGTTTGGGCACTACCCGATAGGTGGCGCCACCGTACTTCGGCGGCAGCCGACTGGGTAGGGTCAGTGGTAGCCGTAGTGTTCTTCGTATACGACAGGGGGCGCCATAGGTGGTGTCAAGTGTAATCTAAGCTGGCTCACCGCTGAGTGTTGACGTTATATACACTCGGCTCCATTCCCTGAAAGGAGGGTTGATGGGCGGTGTAAAGAAACACACATTCCGCTCATTTAATAATTATGCAAATAATGAACAGCAATGACCGTTAAATTGACTCCTTAATTTATTCCACTGTACCGCACGACACTCACCCACCACCTCAGGCTCAACGTGAGTTCTGTTAAAGCATGTATAACATCGTACACCTCATATCATGAGGTATACCGCATATCATCCATATGGTCTTTATTTTGATCCGATGGGAGATCATGGCCTAATAATTACAATTTAAAAAGGGAAACTTGATACTTGTTGCCAGCCTGGTACTTGGCATTAATAGAAGAAGGTTGGTTTGTTGTTGGGGTTTTACGTCCTGGTAACATTTAAAGTTGCATAGTCTGATGGTTTTGAGTTTCTCTCATTTTCTGAGATAAGCATATTACGTTGATCATTAAAATCTATCTCAGTTTAGTTTGAAGTAACATTTATTTTAAATGGGAAACTTTTGAGATATTTGAAGTGCAAATGTGCTAAATTAATTTTGGCAAGCTTGCCAAAACTCTAACACCATATGTTTCTGCAGTATCAGGTTCTATTCAATTGCCTCAATATTCCCTTATGTGATGGCAAATGTTTAATAAGTGCACCAGTATCTAAGTTAGATATGTAGAATCAAATCTAGATAATCGTTTTGAAAATTTAATGTTGTCATCGGACTATGCAGCTTTAAGGTCATGTGAGGACTGCATTGACTGAGTGAGATATTGGGTCATCATGCCGACAGCCCTGTCTTACACTATGAGTGCATACTGTCAGAAGTCGGTACCTGTCCTTGATGGCCTTAGATGTCGTTAGGAGGTAAAATCCCAACAAACCTACAAAAGATCTCAATTTATATATAATATATTTCTAATTAAAAATAAGAAAATGTCAATAATAGTCATGTCATGTTTGGCAGGATATGTAGTTGAATGCTTTGATGCGTGGTTGTCTAACCCCCCCCCCCCCCCCCCCCCCCCCCAGTAAATCAGTAGAGAGCATGCTTCCCATGTGGAAGATTTGGGAGTTTGAAAGCCAGCCTAGTCAAACTAATAAGCTACAACATTTATATTGTCGCTACCTATCCTGGCACTGGGCATCACTAGGATATGGCAAGGATTAGTCACCTCAGTATCAGGATAATGTCACTGAGTGGGAAAATAAAGTCATTCTGCGGATGACCTGGTCTCCCAGGTTGGCAGTGCTATAAATTCACCATGAGTGCGTACTGTCACAAATCGGTACCCATCCTGATATGACCTTAGATGTTGTCAGTAGGTAAAACCCCCAAACTTTATATGCAGTGGCAAATTTTGATTATGAGGAAACAAGTGAAGAATGTCGATAGTGTGCTTTTCAACAGGATAGGTGTCCATTTTCATGACATCAGCCAATGAAAATAAAAGCAAGAATGCATTGCCATATACAGAGTGGCTATAGACCCCTTTCAATGTTTATAAACATTGTGTATGCGCACACAGCTTGGCTGCAGAAGGAAGGCACACTGCCATTGAGTTTGCCGGCACGCGCAGTGCAAAATGTTTATTTTATTCAAAATTAATAGAAATGCAGAACCCATACCATATAAATTTAATATAATCTGTTCCTTGAATATGTTTTCTATATGTGTTCCAAGCAGTTTGTGTCTAGGTGGTGTGGTTTTAGAGATTTCACTTTTTCTGTATGAAGATTGCTCACGGCCATTGACAATGCATTGAGTTTGCCGGTACACGCAGTGCAAAACGTCTATTTTATTCAAAATTAATAGAAATGCAGAACCCTAACCATATAAATTTAATATAATCTATTCATTCAATATGTTTTCTATATGTGTTCCAAGCGGTTTGTGTCTAGGTGGTGTGGTTTTAGAGATATTTCACTTTTTCTGTATGAAGATTTCTCACGGCCATCGACAATGCATTGAATTTGCCGGTATGCGCAGTGCAAAACATATATTTTATTCAAAATTAATAGAAATGCAGAACCCTAACCGTATAAATTTAATCTAATCTATTCATTGAATGTTTTCTATATGTATTCCAAGCGGTTTGTGTCTAGGTGGTGGGGTTTTAGAGATATTTCACTTTTTCTGGATGAAGATTGCTCATAGCCATTGAGTTTGCAGTGTGACCGTGTGTCGTCCTGCAGCCAAAAGGCTCACGCACTGACCTAGAAACCTATGCTGACGTCATATGAAATAGGTCTATTCGTACGGCGCGCCGTATGAATAGCTGATACGACGGCACAAATTAGGTCAAATGGGAGGGGGAGAGAACGGGGGATGGGGATGGGAGCGGAAAGGGGTTTGTTGTTGTTTTACATCCTAGCAACATCTAAGGTCATATCACGATGGGTACCGACTTGTGACAGTGCGCGCTCATGGCGACTTTATAGTGCTGTCTCACTGGGAAACCAGGCTGACGGCACCATGGCCTGGTATCCCACTCAGTCACATTATCCTGACACTGAGCACACCAGCCCTTGCCCTGTCCTAATAATGCCGAGCGCCTGGCTAGGAAGCGACAAGCACCAATTTCCATGTCATTGGTTTGACTCGACCAAGGTTCGAACCCCCGATCCCCCGATCTACCAGCATGGGAGACGGACGCTCCAACTCATTCGGCCATCCCGTCTGGTAGGGGGACGGGAGGAGGTGAGGGAGAGGGGCTAGGGGGACGGGAGGAGGGCGGGGGAGAGGAAAGGGAGCCGGGGATATCCTCGTACGACAAGCCGTCTCAATAGCAACTAGACTATTCGTACGGCTGCCACATAAAAGGGCATACTGAGTCAATGCAATACAACCTCTTACTGCAGAAGCCTATAGTGTCAGAGTTTTGGCAATCTTGTCAAAATTAATTATGCATGTTTGCACTTCAAATATCTCAGAAGTTTACCATGTAAAATAACAATTACTTGAAATTATAATAAGCTAGATTATAACAATTAATTTAAAGCTGCTGAGTCCGATGAAATATCAAATTTTCAAAACAAAACCAATTATCTAGATTTGATTTTACATATCTAACTTAGATACTGATGCACTTATTAAGCATTTGTTTCTGCGTAGAAGGTAATACTGAGTCAATTTAACAGATCCTGTTACTGCAGAAATCTATGGTGTCAGAGTTTTGGCAAGCTACTAATTTTCTATGTTTGCACTCAAAATATCTCAAAAGTTTACCATTTAAAATAAAGGTAACTTTGAATTAATGTAAAGTTGATACTACCGATCGATCTAATATATTTATCTAAAAAAAAACACACAGAAATTCAAAACCATCGGACTATGCAACTTTAATATATGTATCTCAGAAAATGACGGAATCTCACAACCATCGGATTATGCAACTTTAACATCTGGGTCAACGTGAATACAGCCGTACGAATATACAACGATCTATTCGTACGGCCGCCGTACGAATAGCAACTGCCTTGAATATAAGTCTTGCAAATAGCCAATCATTCAACTCATTAAAACATTACTTTTCCACACCGGAAAAAAATCTCCCAGGGATCTGCTCCACGGACATTTTTCGTCTGAATGTGAAATTTCGGGATTAAAATATCGTGAGCTGAATATACACATATATAAATATACGTATATAATACATATATATAATATACATGTACAATATACATATCTAATAAACATATATCTGCTTATGGTTCAGTGTTTACCGCCTAACCAGGAGCCAATCAGAATTGGTACAAATTACACTGCATTGAAACATGTCGATTTCCACAACAAAATGAGTGCGTCTATTACTCACCAGAGGGAAGCAGTTCTTACATTATAATTTTGTTCCTGCACAACAACCTGAAGAAAACAAAAGTTTGTAGCTAGTTTAAAAATATATATATATACTATACATGCTATATATATATTATATATACTATAGATATGCTATATATATACTATATATAGTATAGTTATACGAGTCTTACCTTGGTACAGATGATGGATAACTGTTGTTTTACCGAGGTATAAGCCTCGGATAGATGTGGGCTAGGGAGAGGTAAGCACGTCCGGTACCAGCAATCTTAACCTACTTATTGAGGATAAAAATGACTTTCAAACAATGGATACTATTACTTTACCGAAAAGGTACACCAACGGAATAGATGTGGCAGGGTGTGGCGGGAGGGCCCTAGCCCACATCTATCCGAGGCTTATACCTCGGTAAAACAACAGTTATCCATCATCTGTACCAAGGTAAGACTCGTATAACTATACTATTTTACCTCGGTAAACAGCCTCAGGCTAGCGAGACCTTTACATAATTCATTTTTATCCTTAATATCATTCTTTCTTATTATTATAACATTCTAAATTTTTGTTCTCACCTATTCTTGTTAGTTGGCGAGAAGACGCTTTGCAACGCCGGTAGGCTTTTCTAGTCGTTTATTATAATGTTTTGCAAACGACTTAGCCGTCTTCCAGCCTGCATGCGCTAGTATTCTTTTCACAGAAATACCAAGCACCCGTGCCTTGGAGACCATGGCTCCTCTAGTTGAGTGGGAAGAGTATTTACTCGTATCCACTCCAGCCAATTTCAACACCGTAATTGTCCATCTGGCAAGTGTGTCTCGTGAAATCGCCTTATGTGGCTTTATAAAGCTCACTAATAGTTGTTGTGATGCACGTAAATCCTTTGTCTTGTATGTATAAGCCCGTATGGCCGACACAACACATAATTTCCGATCCTTCGGAAAACAGTCTAAGTGAACCGTTGATAAAGGGTCACCTAACGTGTTCGATTTAAGCAATTTTTCTAAATCAAACGTAGCTTGTTCCTTGTCTATTTCTAATCCAGTTAAGGATAAAGCAACAATCGTCTGTCCTCTATGTCCGGTTACTAACAATAACAGGACCGCGACCTTAAAACCTAACTGTTTTATATCTAACCACGAGTTGTGAGGCCAAGCCTGAAACAACTTAAATACTATAGAAACATCCCAAAACCGACTATACTTTGGTTTTGGAGGATTCCTTTGATAAATTGAACGAAGTAAATAACAAATAACATAATGTTTTCCAACTGTTTCGCCATCAATTCTAGGTAATATAATTGATAACGCACACCTCGCCGCATTAATCGATCCAAAGGAAAGTCCTTCATCCTCTAGAGAACGAAGAAACCGAGCTACTTGTGAAATCTTTGGATTTGTTGGCTTAACTTTCATTAACAAACAATGTACACCCCATTTCTTTAAATAGGTTGTATACATTTTGACAGTTCCTGGCCTCCAGGCATCCGATACTATCCTATCCTCAGTAATTCTGTCCAATCCAAATTGCTATAGCTGCTTCCTTAGAAAAGGAATGCCAATAGGGGCGTCGTTGACACGTCGCCGTGAACCACTAGCGGTCCGTGGTGCGTCAGATTCCCGAGTTTTCTTGGGAATCGTATATGATCTTTTGCCAGTTGTGAAACTACTGGCAGCCAAGGTTGCGTGTCCCAATCGGGCACCACCAGTATCGCATGTGTCCCTTCCAAGCCGATTTTTCTCACTACTCGGCTGATAATGCTAAATGGTGGGAAAATATAAAAATAATTATTTTCCCAGGAAATAGCAAACGCATCTACTTTCCAAGCATCCGGTTCAGGATGCCAAGAAACATAACAGGGTAACTTGTTATTATTTCGTGATGCAAATAAGTCAACTTCAGGTGTACCCCATTTTTCACAAACGAAGTTAAACAAAGGTGTAGAGAGAGACCACTCTAAATGGTCATGGAAATTTCTACTTTTATAATCTGCAAGTGTATTTTGTGACCCTGGAATATGCGCTACAGTCAGCCAGACTTGTTGAGCCTGTGCCCAGTTCCAAATCAGTTTAGATAACTGATTGCAAGACTTTGATTTGGTTCCACCCATGTTACGAATATATGCCATGGCAGTAGTATTATCAGTTAGTATTCTAACCTGTGATTTATTTATCTTTACTAAACTACGTAAGCCCAGATAAATAGCACGCAATTCTAGTGCATTAATATAGTCTGATTTTTCATCATCAAGCCATCTACCTCCTGTTGTGACCCCATCTCGATGAGCTCCCCAACCTTCTAACGAAGCATCAGTAGTAATTACTGTATTAGGTTCCGCCATGCGGATTGGATTTGGTGAACTTGCTATATGTTGCATCCACCATCCAATATCCTGTAACCCTTCTTGCGAAATAAACATCTTTCGCTCAAAATTGCCTTTAGTTCGTGTTAACGCTAAATTTTTATCTATTTCTAGCGACTTAATATGGGCCTTCCCATATAACACAGCAGGTGCATATGATGTCATTATGCCAATAAGAACAGCAACCTGTCTAATTTTTGGCTTTGATAACTTAATAAGCTGAGTCGCTGTAGTCATAAACTTAATTAGTTTTTGTTCTGTTATCGACACTGTAAGGGACTGTGTATCCAGAATAAACCCTAAACATTTGAGTTGTTTTGTTGGTTTAAACACTGACTTTTGTCGATGTACATAAAACCCCAATTTAGTGAGTAATGCACATACATCCAAAACTGCATTCACACAACCAATTTGTGTTGATGCTATAATAAAAGAATCATCTATGTATGGAAACATTATGTGACCCTTCCTCGCCATTACCGAGAAAACAGGTTTAAGCAATTTAGTAAATAAACGAGGCGCACAAGCTAAGCCATTCGGCATGCAGTTATCCCAAATAAATCGAAGAAATTTTCGGTATTGTTCCATTATGGGAAGCGTATAATATGCATCTTGTAAATCAACACTAGCCATCCACGCATCTGGTGTAATCAGATCTTGTGCCGTATCTAGAGAGAACATTTTAAAATGTCGATATTCCACCCTTTTATTAAGGATTGTTAAATCCAGGATCATTCGAACATCACCATTAGGCTTCGGTCTCGAGAAAATGTTTGAAATAAACTGTCCTGAACAGTGGTCACTTTTTGTATAATTCCTTTCTCAAAGAATTTATGTACCTGTTTAGTTAGTGCCTCTCGTTCAACTGGTTGAATGTTATATGGAAAAGGTATTATACTTTGTACAGGAATTTGTGTAAAGGGAATGTGAACACCCCTAACTATTTTTAAAATTTCTTGGTCACTAGTAATTTTGTGCCACTCAGAAATATGATTACTAATATTACCAGCCACAAAGTTGCTTACAGTTTGTGTGTTTTTAGAGGCTTCAGGGACTTGTAAAGTTTGTGTTTGGACCTCTACTTGGACCCGCCCCTGGGGAAAGGTCTCGACGAGTTGAACCCTCGGCCTATTGGCCGTGCGGTGTTGTCGGTCCAGCCTGGGCGAGCGCCCCGGCCCCGAAACCCTTGACCGAAGCTTGAACTCGGTCTGGTTCCTCTGGTGAACCGTCGTGGACGAAAATCCCCTCGCGACTTTTTGAAACGAGGAGCTTCCTGTTTCTTCTTGCCATCCATGTTTTTGCCACTCTTGGCTGCAGTCTCTACCTCTTTATAGAGGTATTGTAGTTGACCGCCAAACATCTTGGTGTTATCTAAGGGTTTCCCTTTAATCGGCTCTGGAGCAAGATAAAGCGTAAACTCCTTCCCCTCATTATCGGTAACCTTCTTCGAGCGAGCCACTTCCTTGCCAGCATCTGTGCAAACTGACTTGAAGACATTTTCATATCTTCGATACGACAGGTAATTACCTGCCGTCGCTAACACTGCAATGCCTTTGTCCATTGTCTTAGCCAAAGACGAGAACTTATTTTCACTCTGCATCCTATTAGCCACAGGAACAATAGCTGTTAGGGTAGCCAACACTGCCTTATGCACTGTGTGCAACACATCCTCAAACTTCTTATGGTCATCCGTCATATTGACATCCCGATCCATTTCTTTAATGATGGAGTTGGGAACACCCTTTATGCCTGTTAACTCATCTCCTAACTTGGAGATAACCTCCGCCGGTTTAAACGTGCGGAAATGACCATTCACGGTCTCGCGCATAAGCGTAGTGGTTTTAACCCGCTTAGCCTTTGGCTTCTCCACCTTCTTAGCCACTTTAGTGCCAATGTCCGCATAGACACCTTCATATATGGTGTCTGAGTCTGATTCCGTAGAAGTAGACTCAGTGGACGAATCAGAAGAAGAATATTTCCTCTTCCTCTTCTTCTTTTTGGACTTAGTCTTCCGCTTTTTGCGAAAACCCGTCTCTGCCCGCTCCTTGGTGAATTCATCACCCGAAGAAATCACCTGTTTCTTCTTCTTCCTCCGTTTAGGAGAAGGAGGAGGAGGAGCCTTAAGCTCCACCGCTGAGTCTGTGTCCAAGAAATCCTCATACGAATCCTCTTGGACACTCGGCCTACGCCGCTTCCGAGACACGGGCGATTTGGAAGTCAAGATGTGGCTTTCCAACCGTGCAAAGCGAGCCTCCCAATCTGGAGGCGCAGGCACATCAGGCACTGCGTCCTCGTCCGGGTCGGAGAGGATATGCGCCCGGGGCTGTGTCGACGGCCCTGCCGACAACACAGGTGAGGAGTCGTACTCCTCGTCCACTCCACTCGGAACACGCCCCTCGGCTGCTGCTGCACCGCGCTTACTCCGCTTCGTGGCCATCGGGAGCTGAAACAAAGATTTTTGGTCAGTCCCGGTATATATATATGTCACAATATGGTTGTTTCAAACTCATTTGGACATCTATTGGTGTTAGAGAACGTGTTTATACCGTTATAACACAGGCGTAATAAGCTAAATTTGTGCGTGGGTTGTGGGTCAAGCCCAAACCTTACGCGGGGTCGGGACCAGTGTATCGGCCCGCCCATCCCTCTGTTCCGCACACTTCTCCCACCTGTGACTACTACGTCAACAAGTTGGAGAAAATGCTACGAAACTCGGAGAAACGCCTGAAAAAGTTTTGTCTAGGGGAGTCTATAAAAGAAACCCAGGAGCATCTCCAACATTACTCTCTATTAGAGTACGAGAGAATTTCCACATGAGATAGGGCGAAACCCACATCTCTACCCATAGTCACACGGTGACCCGGGTGTTGACAGAACCGCTAATGACCGGTTTGGTTCCTTCGAGAAACCCACTCGAGTGTTCTATCCTTGGTTGTTTATAACCAAATAACTCGTCCAAATTGGACCAACGAAAGTCAAAACTTTCCATATTGATGCTCTAATGCATCATAATTAAGCTAACCACAGTTTTTATTATACTTACTGCGTATTTGCTTGTATGTAGACTAATTTTGCCGGAGCAACCCAACGACACGTTATCCAGTCGTGAGTTGTATATGCTAATTGCTGGTACCGGACGTGCTTACCTCTCCCTAGCCTGAGGCTAGCCTGAGGCTGTTTACCGAGGTAAAATATGCCATATATACTATAGATAAGTTATATATACTATATATATGCCATATATACTATGGATAAGCTATATAATGTATACTATGTATATACTGAGTGGCAGGAAACTACTCAGGTTAGTTAACCATTTTATTTATACAACTGTACACTCACTGGTTCCACTGCTTAGTCGTCGGGCCACCACCACCACTGTCCATCCCACCTCCCATCCCACATAAACAAGCTTGACATATTACATATGTTATGCCAAGAGTGACCATGTGATGGCGCGCCTACGCATCGTCGCCAAAAACAAGAACCCGTTTTGTATAGATACTTCCTCTGACACTGAATGTTAGTACTGGGACTGCTTGACTCAGTGTTCCGTTTTAGCGTGAGTGATATTTTTAAACATCATCCTAATGGCATGGTATCCCCATCAGGCAACACTATAAAACCAACCACCAGAGGAATGGGTTGTCACATGTTGATTTCTAGCATGTAAAACCCCCACTCACTAACTAACTATGGCTTCAGTCACACTGTGGCTAGCAACCACTTGCGACCAATTTGTGACCAAAAGCAGGTGACCTCCTTGTGACCTAAGCAAAAAAGAACAGGTGGGGAAAACAATGGTCAGTGACTGATCGCAAGCACTGAAAATGGTCGATGACCTCCTTGCGACCATTTAGGTCACAAGGAGGTTTTTGGTGCAGCATCTGCAACCTCCTTGTTGCGACCAATATGATTGGTCAGAGGTCGCTGACCACTTTGTGATTGCCCCTTTCGATGGTCGCAAGAGATTACAAGCGTACTGTGACTGGGGTATAACGTAAGAGTAATTAATGAACATAAATAGATATTCTAATACTGCGTACAAACTTGTTTCTCCACTGTATCCGATCTGTGGGTCACTTAAGTACACAGGAACTTGTCTCCCACACATATACTGCCACATAGGTAAACCGGAAGTTAACTCTCATAAATTTACAACAAACTAAAGCTGTATTCATACGGGGAAGTTAAATCGATTCATATAAATCGACTTGCCTAGTTCGACTCACATGTGCCATGTGAATGCGCGGCTGAGGCGTTTTAGGGCTGAATCGATTCATATAAATCATTTAATGTAAAACGCTTCCCAAGGTGGTCTACAGGAACCGATCTACGCTGAATCGTTTTATTTATGACATCACATGCATGCGCAGTCAAATGCGAATTGTCAAATGAACGCTCTCAGTTTACATGGCCATGTTCACTGGCAGTTAAGTGGGAAGTTCGCCATATTCAACAGGCTGCTATGAATGCAGCATAAGTAAGCCGTAACTTGCCCCCCCCCCCTCATATATAGCCACTTAAGTAAACCGGAAGCTCCCTCACACACATCCACCACCTACGCAAACTGGAAGTTGTCTCCCACACACTTACATTGTTTTGGGTGAAGTGCCAGTGTTGGACATGGTTCAGTCCACCGGGTGCAAAGTGGCGGGTGGAGATGAAAGGTAAGGCCACCAAAGATTGGTTGAGTAGTTCACTGTGAGTTATCCATCACTCCACGACACAATTCCACCACTGTGTCACAGTGTGTCTGATAAACACACACATTGGGCGGTATTGGACAAAGGTAGGACTGAACGTGAAAGTATTTACACTACCTGTAGAGATTGCTACTTCAACCGCCGCCATATTACAACCACTGTATCTACACGCCACTAAAGTTCCTTTTTTGGGGGTTTAAACCAACATTTATATATTTATATCAATGCCATACTGCGACCACTGTACTTGCATGAAGCTAATCACCTCATCGCCAATTTTTTTTTTTTTAAGTACACATTCATGCAATAATAGACAACAGTGGCCATTATCTTCTAATGACGCATGCACGCTTTTCACAAGGAAAGTCTCCAGTAATAAAGACATGCCAAGCAACAATTATTCCTGGTTAAAATACAAAACTTACAATCACAGACATTGTTCATTCTTGACTGGACCCACATACATCGTGATTGAATCACGGTTCCAGGACAAGACTCAGTTAATTTCTTATATTTGAAATTTACTTTCACAAACTATACAAGATAGACAGGCTTACATTTTTACTCCAGAACCTAACTCACAAAGTTGTAATATGTAATTTTGAGACTTCAGCGAATTTACCTAAGGTTAATGCTACGCATTAAAAAACCCATTGGTGTTTTATATGTTAATATACTAATAGTATTACAATTGGAGTGGTGCTGCTTGATTAGTTCCATGATTACTCACTAACCGGAACTGGCGCCACCTGTGGGTCAGACCCACATTTCCCGTCCCTCACAGGGCGCACCAGCATTCCAGCAGCAACCACCTCCCTGTAAACACCTCCGTTACCAGACTTTTGCTTCATGGATGGTCGATATATTAAAGGGAGCATTGCGTATAAAATGACAAGAGAAAGGGGACAGGAATGCAAAGTGGTGTGTCTTTTAACTAGGCCAACAACCTCCTGATTTATCCTACAAAATGAAGAATTATGGCGGTATAAACGAACCGTCACTGAATATGTGACTCAATCATACCATTATTTATAATTTAATTGATATTATTTAAATGCTTGGTTATCGAATATGAATGAACGTGCACAAGTGTTTCAATAATTAAATTTGCATAGTCCGATAAAAGCATCACAATTGAGAAAGCAAAACACTTATCAAGATTTGATTCTAGCTTCCAAATTATATAAAACTATATCAAACATACCTATATAGTATGATAGTTGGCATATTCAAATATTAATTATTAGTTCTTGAAGTGGCATAGTCCAATGAAAAACATCAAATTTTAAAAGTCAAAACACTTATATAATTTGATTCTAGTAGTATGTGTTGCTGCATATTTAAGGGAATGCAAAGTCAGTTTATAGTTGCATGGTCCGATGGCATTTAAATTTGTTTGTTATATTTTAGATAAATAGCTCAGGTTGACCATTATATCCCAATATTCATTAGTCCTGAGTAAGTTTGATGAAAAATCGCTAGTTTTGGAGCAATTTGAGCTTAAAGGCCCTGTCACATTACGACGTTTCTCACCAATGCGCGCCAACGTGTTGCCTTTTTAGGCGAAACGTCGGCACGCGTCGGGAAGCATTACGCGCGCGTAGGTACACGTCAGTACATTTTGGCGCGCGTTGAAGGTTTTGTGCATGCACAAAACCTTCAACGCGCGCCAACGTATGGGTGCGGACATTCCAGACCTTCCGGGGTCATCAGAAGCATGCTAGGCAGACATTGCCACACGTTGCGCCAAATGATTGCTTTGTTGTTTTACGTCCCACCAACATCTAAGATCATATGAGAACGTCGCGCCAAACCTTTTTTTTTTCCACACGCGTCGTCGACACGCGTTGTCCATGCGCGATGAACGTGCCGCCTGGATGCTGAACTTTCTCCCAAACCGCCGAAAAGTTGAAAGTGTCTCGACGCATTGATAATATTTTGCGCGCTGGCGACACGCCGGTAAGAAGTGTCATAGTGTGACAGGGCCATAAAGAACCCACAATAATTTTGCCAGTTTGCCAAAAGTCCTGTGGCTATGACCCAGATGGTCATCTCGCAGTGACCACATGATGTGAAATGACCTACTAATCCTGGAACCTGACAGCGCTGTAGGTAGGTATTTCTGTTTGGGAGGAAAATTCTGCCAACGGATTGGTGCCATAGGTCCGTGCCACTAGGTTTTTAACAAAATATTATTTTGTAGAAAGGTTAATTTGATTTATATCTATCGAATTGACCAAGTAGCATCGAATATCCAACATCACATATATACATCGGTATATGATTGACATCGTCCCAATAGCAGAAATTTCAAAACATCAAACTATGCAACCACCGACCAAACTGCACATTCTATGATTCAGCCGGGCCTGAGCATTAATGGTTTGACAGGATCCACCGCCATTACGCATGTTTCTGGGTTCAATGCTATGATTGCAGCAGCCGTCCTGGTCGTGCCTATGTGTTATCATTTGGACGGGATCCATTGCAAATGCGCCGTTCCACAGTGTATGTGTCAGAGGACGGCCTGGGGTTGTAGCACCATATCAGTTTCTACACTCACCTATGACAAACTGCATGCTCTGTGATCCATCTGCTGGGGCATTCGCTGCAGAATGGCTGGTGCCATCATAGCGTTAAGCCCAGAACCCGGTGCATTTGGGATGGATCCCATCCAAACTATAACACATGACCAGAACAGTTGCTGCCATCATAGCATTAAACCTGGAAATCTTAATTAATTTGGTATGTTTTCACTTCAAATATCTCCAAAGCTAGACATTTGTAATAAAAGTTACTGTCGATTAAAGTAAGGTATATTATCATGATCACCTTAATATGACAGAAACTCAAAACCATCGGACTATGCAACTTTAAAAATCAGGCGCAGATTCTCCCAATTGTTCATTTGCGGAGATAACAATCCCTCATGAGACAAACGAAAGGTTTCTGCTACAACTGACATCACAATGGGATGCGGTTGCCATAGCAAACCAATCATAATCAATTTGCTTAGGAGTTGTTAACAGGGAGATATGTAGTACATTCCAAATGTGCCATACTAACCAGTACTATGTTGCCATAGCAGCAACACTGAAATTAGCAAAGTAACTACACCACTCCCACACCGTCCAAGAAAAGCACACTTTTGATTTATTACAGAACGGCGATACAATATATTTTGAACAGACTTTATATAAATTGGGTCGTTCTCAGAAGTTGTGTACCAATAGTGTGACATCAGTACCACAAAATCAAAATGCTGCCAAAGTCCTATAAACAAGTTTCCTCAATGTGTATGTCCTTTTGCATCTGAATAATTGAAAATATTCTAGCATTTTAAGTAGGTCAAATGATGCTCACACCCAATAAATAGCAGTATAGCATGGAAACCAATCTGACTCCAAAATCAAATATTTTCCACACAAAACATTTTTAGGACATTTCACATACCACTTGCTTTATAAACAGTAGTAATAATAATTTGCAACCTCATTGCTATGGTTTTGTCTTATTTGTGAATATTAAAGAGAAAAGCACAAAAATATTAGCAAGGTAACAGTCAAAGTGGAAGCAACAATTTTACACAAATGTTTGGCTCAAATTTCAATGTTTAGGGGCAATTTCATGATTTATCTTTTACTATACCATAACTGGGTCCATGCATAGAGTGTCAAATGGTGAAAATAGTTCCTGTACTGATTCTGTACTCAGTGTTTGATACAGAGTTTCATAGTACTTGCAAGTGGAAACAAAATGTTACGATGTTAATGACTCCAGAAAAGGTTAACTATTTCATAATTCTTTTTTAAAATTTAGAAATAAATGTCTTCAACTTAATGAAGACATTGTATATGACCATTTGAAGTGAGATGAGCTGTTGTTCAGAGGTTTTCATTAAGTGTGTGACACTTTATTTTCAATGCTGTTGACAATGTCACAAATTAGTGATGTAATTTTGTTATGTATTTAGCTACATCCATCCCAATAAGATACATAATACACAATATTAACATTTACTTTTGATCTAAAATATCTCCCACATTATTGGGCTAAATGATGAAATCTAAATGTTGACACTCCAATAATGGGTTTCTTTGAAATATGCATTTCAAATAGACTACCTCAAGTGGTACACAGTTTCTGAGAATGACCCATAAATTTATCTTTTCGACTATTTTTTTCGCTCATGAAATTGTAATATTACCTTGCATTATAGAATATCCAGCAATAATTAATATAAAGTAAATTAAGCATTAGTTGTCTTTGGTTCGTCTCATTTTTAGTCATTCCACGGAAAGACTTAATTTACTAGAATACGACGTGGCAAGTTTGACAATGGTCTCCAACTGTATAAAATTATGGTTTCAATTCTCTCTATTACCATTAAAAATAAAATGATTTCCATCTATCTGTAGATGCATTTCTCCATGTTAAAAAAAAATTATATATATATTAAGTTGATGAATATAGTCTATTTTGCATTAGTTAGAAGTCACTTTTATCTTAAAGAATTAAAATTGTGGTATATTTGAAGTAAAAACATGATAAATTAATTTTGGCAAGCAATGTATGTAAAATTGTTGGACACCATAGGCTTCAGCTGTGATTGCTTCAATTAAATTAACTCGGTATTCCTTATAAGCAGTAGCAGTGCTTAATCAGTGGACGTGGATATATAGAATGAAATCCACATAAGTGTTTTAATTTCGAAGATTGTATGCTTTTCTCAGACTACGTACCTTTAAAGATCCAGTTATATGAAATTTACATGTATTCTAACCATGCACTGAGGCACATTCACTTCATCATAAAATACTCATTCTAGAAATATCAACTGCACTGCACCAAGAATAGCCAAGGTATACTTGGTCTAATGTCCCTGAATGGATCCGTCCTTGTCTACAGGGTTGGAGCTCAAATTGCCCAATCTGTGACGTCATGCAAGGAATGAGTAAGTGGAATTGCATAGGTCACAGGTCACAGTCCAAGGGCTTAAAATTCACGATTACTTTTTTAGTCACGGTAGGATTGGTGATACTGTCCTGGGGGAACTCTATTGCAGTGAACTGTATGTCTTAAGCTGTGTTCACATGTACATCGTTAAATCGTTTAAGTTAAGTGGACTAACTAAACCGATTTATCAACTTAAGCTGACTTAAGCCCCGTTCACACTGGCGAGTTAAGTCGGCTTAACTAGTTTGGCTTGTCTAGTTTGACTCAAATTGGTGGTGTGGACGTGATGTTGGGGCGACTTAGGCGTGAGCCGACTCAGTTAGTTCGCTTCAACTAAACCACCTCTCGAGGTAGATTAGACGAAGCGAACTAGCTTAAGTCGGCCCAACTAGCTTGTGTGGATGGTAGCGGTTTACTTGAAGTGGATTAAGGACGTCACACTATATAATATATTTTGGTCTATGAACCGGCTAGAGGTGCACAGATATTTTTTTCATCATTTATTTTTAGGTTTTCACTGCCCAGCAGAAGTTTTGACCGTTCCAAAACAATACGATTCAGTTAATACATATCTAGGTCGAACCCACACTCTCTCGTGGTGATGTCGACGAACCGAAACTGGCGCTGGTTAGTATGGACTTGCTCATGCGCAGATATCGATTTCCGCCTTAAACCGCCCCAGTTACTGCATGTGTGGACAGGACGCCTCATATGCCTCATCTAGTTCGGCCTAAAGTTGTGCCGTGTGAACGGGGCTTTAGACTAAGTCAGTTCAACTAATGAAACAAACTAGTTGAGTCGACTTAACACTAAATCGATTTAGTGCCGCGTTCACACACACAATTTAAGCCAGCCTAGTTAATTCGATTTAGTTAAGCCACCTTAACGTGTATGTCATGGGGCTTTAGTCCCTTTCTGTAATTAGTGACGCATGAGTTTGAACCTGTTTCAGTCCTATTTTTTATAGCTGGCCTATGCAACTCAGCATTAAGTAAGAGCTTGTCCACGACAAGTGAAAATCACACCAGACTTGTCCATTGGACAAGTGAAAAATTTGGCTTATTTCTATCACTGTATATACAGCATATACATAACATATATATAACTCAACGTTCAAAATAGGAGTTTGTCCGCTTGTCTGAGACAAGTGAAAATTCAGATGGACAGGTGAAAATCACACCAGACTTGTCCATTGGACAAGTGAAAAATTTGGCTTATTTCTATCATTGCATATATATAACAGCTTTCGAAATAAGAGGTTGTCCGCTTGTCTGGGACAAAGGAAAATTCAGACAGAGTAGCGAACAGTTTTGCTTATTTATATCACTGCAACTATGGAAGCATTCTCCGGCCTACGTCACACTAAGTGACCAACAACTGAGGAGGGCTAGTACGACCGAATAATTATAATACTAGTAATAGTGACGACTGGACCACACAGGGTCCTAGCCTTCATCGAACCGTACATAACTCCGAGAGAATAGGTTGTTTTAATTATAAACTATAATGTCTTATTCCATCGTAACATTTCTGAAGCTATAATGGTCACGTGCTCCTTTATCTTTAAGGCCTTGACAATAACACATAGGCCAATAGTTGTTGTAGTTCTGACTGGTGCTATGTGCTATTTACAAAAACCGAATCCAGTATGGCAATGTACAACTGATAAGAAGGTCTCATATAAAAATGCACATTGATAATGTATCAGTGTTCCAGTATGGTACAACATGGTTGTTAGTGTTAATGTAAAAGGATGCCAAAACTATAATGGCCAAGCAAATTGGTACATGGTCTAAACCTAAAATAATGTGTCCCTATTTCAGTCTAGTCTCAAACAATCGGTGTGTGGGTGAGGATTTGGGGAGGAGGGATCCCTCGTTACTCGATTATGAACCGGTATGTGGACATTATGGGATGAGGCTGATCTGGAACATAACTTTAATTTTTTACCAAAATCAGTTCACTTTGGATCACTATAAAATAATGCAATATTTTAATTTTCATATTTTACTAAACACATATCTCAGCCAATGTTTATAATGCCATGGCGACAGCTAAAGTAAAACACCAAGTGAATAGAACTATATGTCAATGAATAGAATTGATACATATATGTATACAAGTATATATAGCGACAGTTGAACTTGATGTAACACCCAATGAAGGGTACTATATATTGCTATGTATATATATATGATATACATATGTATAATATATACACATGTATGAATGTTCTTCTTCATCTGTCCTCAAATCTGTTGACTCTATCAACTAGAAGTTTAATGAAAATTACTCTGAATTCTTTAATTATTTTCGTTCATTTAAAACCTTTGCAAATCACACAAATTTTAAGATATTCTTCGGTGAAACTACTGTATTCATTTTCGCATACCTGTTTTCTACCTATCATGAGTTCACTCAAAGCTCTTCCCCCTGCTTGCTCGAATTTGGGTCACAGCTTTTAGCAGTTTTACTATAGAACAAAGGGGCCAAAATGATACAGATTTCCCCCACTTCAAATCAACATAACTTTCTTGCTATTTACTTTAGAAAGAGTATATGGCTACCGTTCCAAAGTTCAATTCAAGCTCTTCCCATTCATATATGTTCCATTGAGATAAAATGCATTCTCAAAAGATTCATGCATACCTACATGAACATCTACAGAGGACAAACCAGGTTATAACGTCATGGGGAGAGTTAAATGTAGCACACCTAACGAATGGTAATACATTCCAATGAATCGAACTGATACAGACACACACATAGGTGACACTAACCAAGGTCAAATCAAGGTCACACCAAGGTGGTGATCTCATTCACGTCTATAATAGCCTCGGTTCCTACTTCTCCCGAGCAGAGTCCCTCAAACCGAAACACCACCTGGCGGGCGGGCCCATCCGAGTCAGACTTGTTCTCAATGACGCGGAAGCCAATCGCCTCCTTTCCACTGAGCGCGTCCACGAAGCTAGCTGATACCTCATGCTTCTTCCACTTCTTGCCCTTCTTGTACCCGCTCACTTTCACAGCGCCCGAGATATGCACATCCGTCGCAAAGACGACATCACGCAGTCTGCAGACACGCACCCTCGTGCATGCGCAGGAGGAAGTGTAAGGCGCCACTTGGACCTCCTTATGCAGACGCCATGTCGACTGCAGCGCATCCGACTTGCGCTTCTGTTCGACCAGGTTGGACGTGGCAAATTGGACCTGCAGTGGGGCCTTCCCCTCCTGCGTCACCGGAAATGACAGGTCAAGCCGCAGCGGAAGGTGCTTGCTCGATTTGAAAGCCTTCATTATCGCCCAAGTTACTTTCGAGTTGAACGGCACTGTCTGAGAGAAGGCCCATGTGACCGGACGAGGTCCATCGTTGTCGAAGAACTCCTCCGGGGACAGGAGCTCGGTGCTCCACCAGTCTCCAGAGCTCTGGTAGGTGACACTCTTCTGAACCACATCCACCTTGGAAGTGTCAATCTTGTCGACGATGTAGTCTGCGCCCAGCTTGCTGGTGGCCCACTTGTCCAGGATTTCATCAATGTCGATAATCTGGTGAACATCCATGATGATGGTGATCTTACGCTGGCAGAACTTCAGAAGGGTTTCCGGGGTTACAACCCAATCATAGGATTAATTACTCGCGCTTGCTATGCACACACATATATAGGCTATATATTTCCTTCCGGTTGTTCTTTCTTAACGGCATGCAGTAAGTTTAGTTGATTTGTGCAATTTCCTTCGAGAGAGACAGATCTCTTTCCACGTTTGAATGTATGTAAACAAAGACGCATACAAATAACAAACAACAAATTTTAACAGAAAAGAAAAGAGGGGAGACCCCTGAATGTGTATGTATTAGCTGGCAGATGCCATAAGCCCTCCTCAAAGAATACACATCAAATCCAAAGCTTCCTGCATTGGTAGAATATATCCTGCATTGGTATAATATATCAAGCAAACGGTCCGAAGATCACAGCGATGAAATAATGTTATCTCAATCAGTTGGGGGATACAGTAACTAAGTTAAGTATACTATATCGGTCCCTCTTTCAAATCTTTGGGTTCTGAAGCAGAGACTGAGAGAGGAGAGAGGAGAGAGGGGAGAGGGGAGAGAAGAGAGAGAAAAGAGAGAAGAGAGAGGAGAGAGGAGAGAAAGGAGATAGAGAAGAGAGAGGAGACAGAGAGGAGAGAAAAGAGATAGAGAAGAGAGAGGAGAGAGAGGAGAGAGAGAGAGAGAGAGAGAGAGGAGAGCGTGGGAACTTAGTGGGCGGTAAGGAGGCGATCGGCGGCCTCACCTCCTTGCCGTGCATTGACCCTGGTGGTGACACATACCTGCCGACTTTCACGGCCTCAAGATACTGTGTTGACCTAGTTCTCAGTCAGTGGCCGAGTTATCGGGACAGGACAGCGGCAGGCCCTCCTCCCGGCGGCGCTTTGAACGCTGGTATCGGGCGCTTTGAACGCTGGCACCGGTCGGTCTGAATCACTGACTGGTGAGTGAGTTGTGAATGTGGAACTGGAAGGTCAATCAAGGTACCCAGTCAGTCATTCACTTACTCCGGCAAGCAGGCAACTCGATCAGCGGCATGGCGATTCCCGAATGGACATGTCAAACTCTCCGCCGGCGCCGACGTGTGTTGGTTCCGTCGCCACACACAGACCTGCGTGTGTGTGTGTATGTGTGCGTGTGTGTATGCATGTGTGTGTGCTGGCATATGCAACTACAAACTGCAGTTCCGGTTGAGAGTGACTGCTCCGTGCGTGTGTATGCATGTGCGCATGTGTGTGCATGTGCTACTGCTGCTATTGGGGTCACATAGATCTAGCGTGTGTGTGT
The DNA here is from genome assembly GCA_030323885.1 of Branchipolynoe longqiensis. NCBI lineage: Eukaryota > Metazoa > Annelida > Polychaeta > Phyllodocida > Polynoidae > Branchipolynoe > Branchipolynoe longqiensis. Next base: position 31,677,790 of record CM059199.1, read on the forward strand.
GTGTGTGTCACAGGCCAGTTGACGTGTTCAGACAAACACCACTGACCTAGAGACATCGACAACATACAGGTGTACTGACCATCTGCACCCACTTTCCTCTCCCTCCCACCCACCCTCCCACCAGCGCAGACGTGACAACAACGCCCCCCCCCCCCAAAAAAAACACACCACACACACCACTTTCCCGCGCGTTTTTGTTAGCGTGATCGGCTCGGGGGGAATGTCGTCTGCGGCGCGCGCGCGCGCGCGTGTGTGTGTGTGTGTGTGTGTGTGTGTGTGTGTGTGTGTGTGTGTGTGTGTGTGTGTGTGTGTGTGTGTGTGTGACAGCTGTCACGACGTCGCACGTGTCCCAGTGTAGTCTGAACTTAAGCAGCAGCAGAATAAGGATTATTATTGTAAGATAGGGGCCACTAGGGGCCAGTGGCTACTGGATGTCGCGTCGGTCGAGCTTACGTAATTTTTTTGTAGTTTCAATTCCTGAATATCAGTTGTGTAGGGCGGTGAATTAGTGTTAGGGTGGGCCTCTGGCCCCTCGTGGGCCCTATCTTACCATAATAATCCTTATTCTGCTGCATAAATTAGCAGAATTATATATTATGATGGTAATCAGGCCACGAGGGCCAGCCACTACTTTCTGGAATTCTGGAATTGTTTGTCGTTATTTAACATTTGGTAACATTGTTGTTATTTATACATTAAATAAGGTTGACACATAATTTTGTTCAGTGTTATCAATCAGTTGACTCTTAAGTCTATCACATTTATAAATGGTACCTTTTAACCTCAATCTTTGTGACCCTCTGGTCTCGAGTGGTACCCTTTCTTGGATGTTTTATAGTATAAATTGTCTTAACAGTTCTGTCCCTGCTCCCAAATGTCTGGTATCAGGTGTGTAACTGGGTAGTTGTTGTTGACTGGTCGGTTGTAGAACCTTCTGAAGGTCCCGTCACCCGACCACCCTGCTGATAAGAGGATCGTGGCCAGTGGCACCTGCCTCCTGGCCGCCGCGCTGGTCGCAGCGTGCCTGCATCAGTAGGGTGTGTAGTCTCCCATGTTTACTCCTGCCTCTGTCATCGTGTTCTTCACGTATCTGGTTAATGTGTCCTGTGAGGCCTTTACATGTGGCGATCTGGTTGTTGTGAACACAGCCGTGGCCGCCGCCATAAGGTCGCTCCTTCCCACATATATTTTGAGGTGGTTATACACACACAGCTCTCGTACCTCAAATTCCCTGAAATTCAAGACCAACAGGTTCTGGGATCGTTTGATTTTAGTTTTGTGGTGTAGGTCAAGGTGCACGTTCCTTGCCCCCACTTGAAGTCTTTGCGCTTCATTAGCCCCAGTGTTTGTAGTCACTGGCCCGTCGCCAGTAGGAATAAACACAGCATCCTCTTCTTGAGTTTATCCATACTTGGTTGTTCAGTAGGTCCCCACCTCTGCAAGAACTCTAGCAGTGGTTTTGGGTCCCAGATCATTGTGTATTTCGGATTGGATGTTTTAGGTTGCCAATCCCTTTGAGTAGTATGTTTACCAGTTGGTGTTCACCGAACGGCACACCTCCCACCATTACGAATGTGGACAGTAGCGATTTAACCGTATTGATTGTGTTGCGCGCTGCCCCACCTGCAGGTATGCTATTCCCTACTGTATTGTTGGTCTCCTGGGGTTGATCAGTTGCGTCTCACAGTGCGTGACCCACCTCCTCAAGACCAACGTGTATTGTTTTTGGGTGGCCCAGGAGGCTGTGAGGGTGTGCACGGCTGCCCTGTTCATCCCCATAGCCTCGAACATGCCACCTAGAGTGGTATTATCCTCAGCTACATGCTGTCCGTTAGAGGAAATCATTTTCCCTCGTTCCCCTTCAGTAATAGCGTGCCTAGCTTCACTGGGATGGCCCTCAGTTTGTGCAGCAACGGATACCATGGCTGTGTTGGCCACTCCGGTGTCACCAGGATGCCCCTCGGTTGATCCTGGATGATCTTGTTGATCACTCTCGACAGGCAACTGAAAGGTGGAAACACATAAGCATTAGTATCCTTCCAACTCAGCGAAAGTGTGTCTGTGCCCCTTGCCTGTCTATCATACACCCTAGTAACATATTGTTCTAACTTTCGCTTCTCCCTTGAAGCGAAGAGATCCACTGTGGGCTTCCCCAGTAAGTTAAATATATCTCTGACTGTGTCATCCTCTAGCATCCTCTCCCCTGCGTCTGTGAATACTCGTGAGGCCCAGCCCGCCTCAATGTTTTCTACTCCTGGGCAGAATCTGACAGATATCATGATGTTATTCTTTTCCGTAATTCCCCATATCTCCTCTGTCTCCTGCTGACATGTCTTGGATCTCCCGGATCACCCTTTACCTATCCATGCTACCATTGTGGTGTTCTCTGCGGACACCCTTACATGTTTCCCTACCAACTTTCCGCCCAGGCATTCTAATGTGCGCCTCACTGCTCTCAGTTCCAGTATGTTTATGTCTGTGTTTTCACTGACTGCCTCATCCCATTGTTCCCCATAGAGTACCTGGTGTGTCTGGCTGTAATAGCCCCAGCCGTGCGAGGAGGCGTCCGTGTACACGCACACGTCCACTGGTGATGGTTTGTATGCCCTCATGGCCTCTTCTAGGTTGTCAATCCAGTATTGGATGCATTCTCTCACCCTGCGTGTGAGCGTGCAACCTTTCTCGTAGTTCCCCTTGGTGTCCCATAGGTTCCAGTTAAGGGCCCTTATCATTAATCTCGACTTGATTCTGGCCCATTTGTTGCCCTGATCTGTGGCTACTAGTTTGCCAATCAAGGCTGCCAGTGTTTGAATTTTTAGATTTCCCTCTTGCAACAATTCCCTGGCAAAGCTGATCAGTTCCCCACATTTCTTCCTAGGCAGGTCTACTCTCATTAGGTTTGCATTTATTCAGAACCCCAGGAACTGCAGTTCTCGTGTCGGTTTCAGTACCGACTTCTCTCTGTTTATCATGAACCCTAGTTTTGTTAATAGTTCTAACGTTATTCTTACTGCTTCTCTCACCTCTGCCTCTGTATTACCTATCAGTATTGTATCGTCTATGTAGAAGCAAAAGAGTATGCGGTGCTGTGACCTCAGGTCACTCATCACTGCCTTCATGATTTTTGTAAATACCCTAGGCCCCGAGCTTTGTCCGTTTGGGAGGACTTTAAAGCGATACCTGTTCCCCCCATGTAGAAACCGTAGCAGGTCTCTCTGTCTGCCTCCCTAATTTCTAGACTGTGGTAAGCTTGTGATATATCTATGCTTGCAAGCCATGCCCCTTGTGTCACTAGTTGCATCACCGTGGATAACTGCTCCATCTTGAAATGCCTGTAGACTATAAAATCATTCAATTTTGATAAGCTTAGTATGGGCTGAAAGTCTCCATCTTTCTTAGGCCTTAGGAATAGGTGTGATACAAAAGTGTGCTTAGTTTGTGTGGCCATCTCAATCACCCCTTGTGCCCACATTTCTTTTATTTTTGCGTTTAGTATTTTATTGTTCCCCTTACTGTCCGACACCGGTTCTACTGTCTGCCCGGGCAGGTTGGTGATCTCAATTTTGATGCCCTTCACCATTAGTTTTACCCACGCGTTATCTGTGATACTCTCCCATTCTCTAGCTCTCTCAGTCACGCCCCCTGCTTTAAAGTAGTTAGGACTGTTACTCACTTTGTTTATTGCCTTACTGGTCTCGCTCTGTATCCCACCCCTCTGCCACGCCCCCTCTCTGTGGGCGTGTCTGTCCTCCTCCGCTTTGTCGGTGGTGGTCCTGTCTGTGGTGCACGGAATGAGTTGTTCTGGGAAGAGTACTGGGCTGGGCGGCCTCTCCCCTAGCTGGCTCTGTAGTTTCCCTGTTTGTGCTCTGGTCTTGTATAATGCCTGCCGTTGCCCCTCATTATGGCATTGGCCGTATTCTGGTTTGTCTCCAGCGTGGTGACCTGTGCCGCCAGGTCCTCTCCTAGGAGGTACTTGAAGCCCCTGCTCCCCTCCCTCCTGCTGGCCTAGCGGCATACTGCTCGCCCCACTGGGCGGCTGCTAGGGCCGAGTCATTGTGTCCCTCACTCTCTGCTGCAATGTATGCTCCATCTCCGGATTCATCGTGGTTTTGTGGAGCACTTCCACATTTCCTAGTCTTGGGAGCAATCCGTATAGTTCGGTGACCTTGGCTTTGGTCATCGGGTTACTCCAGAGTGCGGTTAGCAGTTTGACATTACCTTTGTAGATTGGTGCTCCGATATATTTATTTGTTTAAGGGTGTGGTACATTGAAGAGAGTGGAGGCCCCTCTTCTTGTTATTCTATTTGTGCGGTCAATGAATTTTTCGTCTTTTGCGTGTTTGTCCATTAGTGCCATCAGGTGTAGGTCCCTTCATTCTGAGAAAGTATCCAATTTGGTTTTCTTGTGCAGTTCAGCCACACTGAGTGTCTTGCCTTGGTAGACTGTTCTCAGTGCTCGATTCTAAATTCTTTGCAGTTTGGTCTTTTGTTGTTTTGGTAAGAGCTCATATATGATGTCATTGTAATCTATAACGGGCAATATAGTAGTCTTGTACAGGAGCAGTGCAGTATTTTCACTTATTATTTTCCTTAATTTCCTAAAAGTTGTTAGTTTTAGTGCCAGTGTTTGATTCAGTCTTGCCAATTGTCGGTTCCCATTTAGTGTGGAGTCAAGAGTTGTGCCCAGGTATTTGTAGGAGTCCACTTCACGAAGTAAGGTTCCACCCATTTGTAGTCTGATTTGATGGGCTCTTGTTTTTCTCATTTTCATCCCATAGATCATGTATTCGCCTTATCTAGTACCATGTCTGTCTGTGCTGCAGCTGCCACAAGATCTCTATTGTGTACTGTGAGTGCTGCGTCATCAGCAAATAATGTAAATGTTGCTCTTTCAGATACTAGTGGTAGGTCATTAATAAAGATTAGGAATAGCAGGGGTCCTAGGGTGGAGCCCTGTGGCACCCCGGTCTTGACCCTATGGGTAGCGGACTCATTGTTGTTTAGTTTTGTGCACTGCATCCTGTTCTTGAGATAATTTGTGAGGAAATGATGTGCTTTGTTGCCAAATTCAGCTCTTGCTACTTTCTGCATCAGGATCTTGTGGTCAATTGTATCAAATGTCTTCTTGAAATCAAGGAAGACAGTGATTGTTAGTTCACCTTTATCCATGTTGCCCAAAAGTTCATCCAGTAGAGATGCCAGAGCCCCTGTTGTGGATTTCTTTTTCCTAAATCCATTTTGCTGGTAGGTCAGATAGTTGGATGATTCAAGGAATGCTTTAACTTGGTCATGTATAATCTGTTCAATAATTTTTCCTGGAAGTGGAAGGATTGAAATTAGTTGCAGTTCACTGCAGTATCTTGGGTTATTGATCTTGGGGATTGGGGTGACTGTACCTACTTTCCATGCATCAGGGAAGATGCCTGTTTTAATTATTAAGTTGTACATATGTATGAATTCCCTGATTAATGTTGTTATTGCCATCTTTATCAGAGCAGTACTGATGTCTTTTATACCAGACGATTTATAGGATGATATTTGATTTATTCTGTCTAGGATTTGATCACAAAATGTTTCTTGGAGATCATAGTTGTGCTTATTTAGTTTGGCTTGGTAACATTTTTGTTGGGCTGTTACTCGGTTAAATTTACTGGCTAACCTTTCTCCTATCTCGATGAAATCGTTATTGATTTCTTCAGTAAGTAGGTTATCAGGTATCAATTTGCCAGATTCTTCATTGGAAAGGCTGCTAGTTTTGGTCTGCTTTGCTTGTTCAATCTGTTTGAGTACACACCAGCATTTGTTGGCATTGTTTCGATGTTTGTCTAGTTGGTCTTGGAGAAATCCTGCTTTGGCTTTTCTTACTTCATTTCTTGTTTTACTGGTCATACATTTGGCTATGAACTCATCACCAGGGTATTTTGATATTTCAAATTTGTGTCTGAAGTAGTCTTTGTCTTGTTGTAGTTCTGTTAGTTCATCACTAAGACAAACTAGAAAGTAGAAGGGGTGCCCAAATGTGTTGAACGCCCACTTCCCTTCTTGGTAAATCATGGGATTTGAACCCCTGGTTTTCAATCCTGATTGTGTTAAACCGATGACTTAAAAATTGATTCTTGTCGCTACCTAACCTGGGGTTTGGCATTATTAGGATAGGGCAAGTGGAAAGAGAAAGATCAATAGTCTGCAATTGAAAATTCCCCTCCTGAAACAACTGATGTGCAAAAATCCCCCCCCCCCAAACAAAAATTCCAGGGTACCTTCAGATTTTCAGTCTAACATTGTTCCATCTGAGTTGGAAACATAGGATCAAATGTAAGTATGTGGTTTGGCATTCAAAAAAAAATTATGCTTCATGAGCCCATGCAACTTTAAAACAGTTCAGGCTATGGTGCCATCAAACTTCCAGTGGGATATCCTGGAACCTGACTAGGTTACATATGGTGATTGGAATGAAGGCTTGGCTAATGAGGCCACGAGATTGACCTACTTGTTTAATCAGTGTTGTGCTGCATAATGACTGTCTCAAAGTAGGTGTCCAAGGGGATGAGGTAATAAATTCACTGATTATTCTGTATAGGCGGTCCTCAATCCTTAGCTAATGCACTAGTATCTAAGTTGGATATATAGAACCAAATTGAGATAAGTGTTTTGGTTTTGAAAAAAAATAGATTTCATCGGACCATGCAACTTTAAGCATTTGTTGGTGCATATAATTTAGAAGGGGACACTGGGGCAATTTAATAGAAGTTGTTACTGTTGACGCCTATGCTGTCAAGAGTTTTAACATCCTTGCCAAGGTTTGGCATTTCCCCCCCCTCAAATATCTTCAAAGTTGCCATTTGAAATAAAAGTCACTTTGAATTAAAGTAAGCCTTAGTAGGTTCTAATAATTACTCTAATATATTTATCTCTGAAAAATTACAGAAACTCTAAACCTATGCAACTTTAACATATTAAAATATATAACATTTAAAGCCGCGAGCACCTGGTGAGTTTTCTTCAGTGGTAACTCAGTCAAACCGGAGGCGGTGGCCGAATCGGTAGAGCGCAGGCTTCCAGTACGGAAGGTATGGAGTTCGAATCCCAGCCGAGTTAAACCAATGACTTATGAAATTGATACTTGTCGCTATCTAGCCTGGCGCTCGGCATTAAAAGGATTGGGTAGCACGGATAATGTGACTGTGAGGGATATTGAGTCATGGTGCCGGCAGCCTGGTCTCTCAGTGGGCCAGCACTATGAAGTCACCATGAGAGTGCACTGTCATAAGTCGGTGCCCATTCTGATATGACCTTAGACGTTGCTAGGATATAAAACAACAACAAAACAAACAAACAAAACAGTAAATGTGAGGATTAAATTTCTTTTTTTTAAATTCGTATATATCTTTTGTCCGTGCCATAGCACTGGTCTTCTGACCATAAGTGTTACAGGTATATAGTTATTTACACAATTTTCTTTATGTGGTTTACATATTAAATCGAAGTGTGAAGTAAATTCTGAAATTAAAGTGTACACAATGCAATACGTAATGACCATGAGGTACATCAAATTACTTTACATTTACATGAAATGTTTTAGTTGTTGGTTTAGGATTTCCAATTCAATAATTACTAATACCTTTAATTAGGCCCTACTTAGTCTTAGTTCAATGTGATCGGATACACTTTCATTTATTATGTTGTATTTTATGCAGTATCATTTGGGTGTTAGCTGGGGTAATAATAAGTAACAGGAAAAAATATGATAAATAAGCCATACACGTAGGCAAACATGATAGTCCTCACAGGCGGACAGGGTGATTTCAAAAGGGCCTGAAGTCGAAGCCGTTGCCGAAGCAAAAGCCCATATGAAACCACTCGGATATCCGGGTCCGTACACATGTGAAGTAAGGAATTCAAGGCTATTTCAAGGTTATTTCAAGGCCGTTTAAAAAGAATAGGAATTCATGGGAGTTTTATCATTTTAATGTGTGTAGGTATATTGGAAAACCTTATGCCAGCCAAATGGCGAATTCGGACTAATTTAGATCAGTGGGGACAGTTCAATGGAATTCAAGGCTTTTCAAGACTAATTACCAAAAATAGGTTAAATTCTGAGCCTTTTCAAGGCCTTGAAATGGGGCAAATGAAGTTCAAGACTTTTCAAGACTTGCCATGCCCCATGTGGACCCTGCGATATGCTTTTTTTTTTTTTTTTTTTCAAAACCAAGGAGATGCACCACAAATAAATGTTATTGATGCTACACAACAAGAGTTGGAATATCCTCTGGGAAATGAAGGCTGGTGGGGATTTGGAGGAGAAGGAGGAGGAGAAGGGCGGCCAGCACCCACCTCCCGGTGTCTGTCTCATATGGCCCCGCCATTGATCATCCAGTGCGTCACTAAAGGCCCTGTCACACTACGATGTAACGATGTCAGCGTAGGGAGAACGTGAAAAACGTTGAACTTCTCGGCATAGTATGCAAATTTGGGCACAAGTTGAACGTGGATGCAGCGTAGTTGACGAGAGCGTAACATCGGTAAAGGGTAGTGATAGCGTCATTCAACGAGAGAGGACAACGTCATTACGCTGATGGAACGTTATGTACGTTATTCCATCGCCAGAACTACGTTACGTGACATTACATATGTCGTGACACGGTGGCGAAATGCTGAACGTATGTTGAACATATGTTGGACGTACGTTCGGTGTACGTTCTCCTGACATTCCCATTACGCCACGTGGATGTTTCCACCGGCTTTAATGTGGGTCAACGTAGTGGAATGTAGTGAGCAGCATTTGACTAACGTCCGTTTAACGTCACTGACGTTCACCGAACATGTACAGAACGTTCAAGTTATATCGAAAGTTTTGAACAGGTTCAAAACCTTGATGCGCGCCGATGTAACACGACATAACGTGACGTAGCTCGACATCAGTCTAATGTCATTCTGACGTCATCATAACATATCCCAATGTACGTCAACGTAATGACGAAATGTGAGCACGTCAGGCTTACGTTGGCTCATTACGTCGTAGTGTGACAGGGGTTTAACATGAAGGTGACATCGGAATGTTATAATTAAATGCTGATGTAAGTTGGGGGAGGAGGAGAGGGGTGGGGTGGGGTGGGGGAGCCCCCATCCCCAATCTAAAATCTGCCTCCCTCTACGTTGGTGTCCAGCGCTGGAGCCACTGTGCGCCTTGTGTCGAAAAACAGGACGAGCACCCTGAAACGAAATAGTCAAAGCTGATTATTTCATATTTATTTATATATTCACCTCACGGTTTTACACATTTTGTTGTAATTCTTTTGTTTTGGTTTTACATATTTAATTTCTTTTATTTTGCCTGTTTGTAATTTTCTGCGTCCTACTTTCGCATGATTTACTGCGACATCTTGTTTCGCTGATCCCACCTGAAGATACTAATATACGCCGATGTCATACTGCATTTCTCTTGTCAGTTATTGTCATGTCCTTGTATAATTAATTGTAATTATGGTCATGGATTAATATATTCATCTAACTTAGGCCTCAGTCACACTATGGCTAGTGTTCACTTGCGACCGCTTTGCGACTAAAAGCTGGCGACCTCCTTGCGACCTCCTTGCGACGAAAGGCCCTAGTCACACTATGGCTAGCATTTGCATGTGACCACTTTGCTGCAACTTTGCAACCAACAGCCGGCGACCTCCTTATGACCAAAGCAAAAAACCCCAATGGTCAGCGACCAGTCGGAGCGATCGGTGACTGGTTACTGAGCGGCTGGTCAGCTGACCAAAAGGCACCTATTGGGTGTGCAAGCGGTCGCCGACTAGTCGCTGACCGGTTGCAAGTGCTGAAAATGGTTTTGATCGCACGGTTTTGGTGCAGCAGCTCCAACCTTGTGACCAAAATGGTGTAAAATGGTCGGCTACTGGTCGGCGACCGCTCGCAAAGTGGTCGCAAAGTGGTCGCATGCATAGTGTGACTGGGAAGGGGGTAGATAAAAGATTCACCCGGTACTTGTAGTACACGAGTGAAGACCAGCCTTATATAAATACGGGCGAAAATAGCGTTAGTATGGAACAAGAAGTAGAATGCCTGGCACCAGTGTCAAATGGTTACTTATATCAGAACAGAGTTGGTGAAATGGGAGAGAATGCAAAAAGACAAGATGGCGGCTGCAGAACGCCACCGATTTCACTTTTAAATCTTATTAAACTAGATAATATATCAATAAGAGATATGTAAAGAATAATTGTCCCTTCTTAGATTGTGAAATTAGGCTCTCAATTCTTTAACCCGCTTTTTCGACCGTTTTTACATAGGGTTGGTATTCACCAGTGTACTACGAGTACTGGGTGAATCCTTTATCTAGGGAGGGGGGAGTAAGCATAATTCTTATCAGCATCAAAATTAATGCACACCTTTCAAGGCTGACCCTGAGTTGTTCAAACAGCAACTCGGCGAACTTTCCCCCGTAAAACCTTTTCGACTGCTCTGTGATCTTGTCGTCGGAGTGGTAGATGTTCAGGTTCACCATGCGGTCACGTGACCCGTTACGGAACATCTGGACGTTCGTGTGCAGTTCAACCATCGTCAACTGAGGACAAGCAGTGAGACCATTTTTAATTGTCGGCTGCAGAGTTGTCATTTTTTTGCTGCGGCAAAATGTCGTCTGTTTATGTTGAATGTATGCCGAAATGTCGTAGGATGCAACATCAATTCGTCAGGTATGATGAAGTTTTGAATTGATTAAATTTCGTGTGTTGTGACGAAATGGTTGCGAAATGTCAGGATATGTCTGTTCTGATTAAATATCGTCTGCTGCTAGATTTGATACTGGCGTTTAGTATTTGGCCAAATTAAAGTTGGTGATCATCCTTTTAATTATACATATCATGGTCGGGCGGGCGTTCTTTTTTTTCTATTTTAGTTTGTTCCTTATATTTTATATCATACAGCTCTAGAAATCAATTGTGGAAATCATATATTTTAATTTTGATATATGTTTGAGGCCTCGCGACATGTTAAACAACCATACAGTTATGTAATAGTATCTAAAACTTACGAAAGTTGAATTAGTGCTATCCTGACACATTTTTAACAGTGTTTAAAACGTATTAACAATATTTAAAAATCAGGGGCGGGCGATTTTTTTCAGGCACGGGCGGGGGACGATCACCAATTCTTTTTTTTAGTTGGCCTTATTAGGACTAGGACCGCAAGAACTGATTGCTTGTGTGCCAGGATAATGTGACTGAGTAGGATATATAATAATAGTCCTGACACCATCTTGTTCCGGTGGGGCGACATTTTAAAGTCAACACGATTGCTTGCAATCATAAATCGGTATCTGTCCTGATATGACGGGACGTGTTTCTAGGACATAAAACACCAATAAACTAAAGCAAACCATCCACGGAATGTCGCCTGATGTGATGTATTGGAATCAGACAACATTTCATTGTTCATAACATTATCATCATCATCATCATCATGCTGTCGGTCGCGATGCGACAAAGACTGCTTTCATTACTTGACTGCCGCTCTCCATTTAGCTCTCTCTCAGCTTCAGGTAATACATTTCATGAAAGCTGCCTGCAAAAATGTTGAAGTGCTGCTGGCTTTTGCAAGTTACCAGCGGCACTCTCTCGGGGAGCAAATAGAGGTCTCACACCCGCAAGAACATGTCAAGACGGGCGCAAAACTATTTGTCCCTGCATTTGTCCCAGATAACACGATACTGGCATAATATTAACGCTTATATCAACCCGGTGACATTGACCTAATTCCTGGAGTTTGAATCCCTTTGGTGGTTTACTCCTGTCTTTTTCTTTTATTAAAAAAAACTAGTTTTCTTTCCCTATGTGTTCGTAATTTATCGCTGCATGTAAATTATGCAATAGTGGTAAAAAAATATCTTACATTAGATCAAATATTATTTCTAGAACTGGCTCTGCACCCCAAACAAACAACTGCTTGTCATTAACCCCCCCGCCCCCTTGTCACCACCACCCACCCACACACCATAATACTTATTTTAAAGCCGTACTCTTCTCTGTCACCACTTCTTCATAAAATAAAATCTGGGAGAAAGGATCTCCACACACACACATCTCAAAAGACAAACCTTCCTACTAAATCGCACGCATATAATTATTTCGCGAAAGAAATGAAAGCGAAATATTTCTGTGTATGGTGTGGTGAGCATGGATCCGGTTGAACACGCACGATGAACTAGTCTTTACAATTACAGTCGAAGAAGTGGTGTATTCACTCAGTCATACCATCCTCAATACACCCCCCCCCCTCTCACCCACACAAATAAATAAAAGATTCACCCCTATCTAGTTATTTTTCATCCTACCAACATCTAAAGTAATATCAGGACGGGTACCGACTTATGACAGTGCACACTCATGGTGACTTTATAGTGCTGCCCCACTGGGAGACCAGGCCACCAGCACCAGGACCTGATATCCCATTCAGTAACACTTATCCTGGCACTGAGCCAACCAGTCATTGCCCTATCCTAATAATGTAGAGTGCCTGACCGAGAAGTGACAAATGTAAATTTGTATGTCATTGGTTTGACTGGATCTGGGTTAGAACCCATGGGTTCGAATCCGATGATCTACCAAAATGGGAGACGGACGCTCAACTCATTCAGCCACCCCGTCTGGTCGATATTGCTAAGATAAGATTCCGTACAGGCAGTTGCTACTCACAACATTAGTTCTTGCCACTGCCACCAGAGGGCAAGTTTGTGGTGGGAATCCGCCATAAGACCTTTTTCACAGAGCAAGCTGCACCTTGGGATGTAGATAAAGTATTCACCCCATACTCGCATCGCAGTACATGGGTGAATACCAACCCTATATAAAAACGGTCGAAAAAGCGGGTTAAGGAAATGAGAGCCTAATTTCACAATCTAAGAAGCAACATTTATTCTTTACATATGTCTTATTGATAGCCCGCTACCTTTGAGTTGAAAAATATAATATAATATCTAGTTTATTAAGATTTAAAAGTGAAATCGACGGCGTTCTCTGGCCGCCATCTTGTCTTTTTGCATTCTCGCCCATTTCACCAACTCTGTGGCAATATATGCAGCCATTTGATACTGGAGCCACAGTTTCTAGTTCAGGTTCCATACTAAACCTATTTTCGCCCGTATTTACACTACGTTGTCCTTCATCCGTGTACTATAAGTACCGGGTGAATCTTTTATCTACTTGGGATGCTACTCACTATGTTAATTCTTGCCACTGTCACCAGAGGGCGAATTGGTGGTGGAGATCCTCCATTAGACATTTTCCACAGCACGTGTTGTGCAATGCATTGCTATCCACAATATTAGGTCTGACACTGACATCATTGGGTGCGCTGGTGGTGGGAATTATCTATTTGGATTACAAATTGTGACTGTGTGTCACATCACGTCATTACATGTCTTCTCTTCCTGTGCGGGTGTATTCGCTTTCCAAAATAAGTCCGCCAAACATTCAACTGGATTCTTGATAATCAGTAGTTCTTGAAAATATATAGACAATGGAATTCGCGATGCCCTGTCGGTGGGTGTATGCTTGCCTTTAACCCACTGTGAAGAATAAAACATACAAAAAGTGTGCGTATGGTACTATTAATCGGAGTGCCAATAAAGGTTCCGGCGTGCAGCCTCGATAGCTCAGTTGGGAGAGCGTTAGACTGAAGATCTAAAGGTCCCCGGTTCGATCCCGGGTCTGGGCAGCTGCTTTTTTTTATTGCATCCATTTGCAATCTTTGTTTATTTGTGTTTAATTCAATCATATACTTAGCCATATGCAACGGGGACACCCTATATGTGCTTTAATATTGTTGGTAATTATTATATATTGCGTATATACACACATATATGCTTGTACATATATGTGTGTGTGTATGTAAGATTGATGATTAATTTATGGTTGCATAGGCCATATTCACGGCGAGAACTGTTTGTTTTTTATTCAGACCATCGCTTTTACATGAGTATGTATGTATGTATGTATGTATGTATGTATGTATGTATGTATGTATGTATACACACATACAAATGTATATGTGTGTATATACCTATACCTACATGTGAAGTATTATAGCTACCAATAATATAAACATAAACACATGCACATTGCCTACAGGGGCCTAGCTTCCATATACGCAGTTACGTAGCTGTCTTCCGCCTAAGATAAATAGTATATATGAGTCAGGATCATGAAAAGAGGCCAATTGGGGGAAGTTGTCGGCGTCGATCATAGGATGTCGGCGTCGAACAGTATAATTATAGTCTAGCATTGACAGAGGTATTGGAAAGTCCTTAAATTTATCCTGAATATAAAGGTAAAGAAAACACAACAAATTTAATATAAAACAAAGAAATGCACTACACTTTAAGAATTGCGACACTGACATCTGTTAAAGTTGTCGGCATCGATCATTGGATGTCAGCGTCGATCGGCATACTTATAGTTTGGCATTGACAGAGGTGTTGCAAAGTCCTTAAATTTATCCTGAATGTAAAGGTAGAGAAAATACAACAACCTTATTTGTTTCTAGGATAATTTAATATAAAACAGAAAAATGCACTACACTTTAAGAATTGCGATGCCAACATCTTAAATAAACCACCAATTGGCCCATTTTCGTGAGGCTGACTCATATATATATATGTATATTTCTATTATTAAAATATATAATGTTTTATACCTTTTTATTCCATCACATTTTATTCCAATAGCATTTTATTCTTCGCCGAAAAACTGTGTGTACCACCTGAAAATGTCAAGCTAGGCCCCCTGTGTATGTGATTAGATAGTCTTATATATTTATACATATACAGTAAAGCGTCTCTAACCAATCACCTGCACAGATCGACCACTCCTCTATATCGATCACTTTACAGTATAACCCCATTAAACCAAGCTCGGTTAAACCAAACGATCGGTTAATCCAAACTTTTTTCAGCGGCCCGGCAAAATACTACCATTAATCATATAAGAAAAGTTGGTGAAACCAAAGTCGGTTAATCCAAATTATCGGTTAATCCAAACAAAATTGTCAAAGCCCAGGCCACTTCCGGTATGGCTAAAGCAAATTTGTATGTGGTTAAAAGGTCATCTGAGACCCCTTCCACCCACCCACCCCCAACCTCATCTCCCACCCACCCCCACCCCCATCTTCCACCCACCCCCATCCCTATCTGCCATGCACCCTATCTCCCCTGCACCCCCACCACCAAATCCTACCCCACCCCCATCTCCCACGCACCCCTATCTTCCACGCACCTCCACCTCCCACCCCCAAACCCCACGCCACCCCCATTTCCCACCCCACTCCCATCTCACACTCTCCAACTCACAGCCCACCCCATTTCCCCCCATCCCCAATCTCCCCCCCCCCCCCCCCCCCCCAGAGGAGGATGCCAAAGTCCCAGAACATCCCCCGTGGTCGTTGAGAAAGCCATCGGTTATCCTCCGACTCACGGAACTGAAGAAGTCTGGGACACATCCACTCGAGTACCAAGGACTGCATGCAGAGATTCAAGGCCAGTTTGCAGACCACCTCTCCATATACACTGATGGTTCGAAAGACCAAAGCCGGGTAGCTGCTGCGGCAGTCTGCCGACGGGAAATATTTGGTGTACGTTTGCCCGATCAGAGCTCGATTTTCACTGCAGAAGCCCGAGCACTCCTTCTCGCTTTGGAGTGTATCGAGGTATCCAACCACACTAACTATGTTATATACAGTGATTCGTTCTCTTGCCTCCTGGCTGTTGCTGGACT
This sequence comes from Branchipolynoe longqiensis, assembly GCA_030323885.1. Taxonomy (NCBI): domain Eukaryota; kingdom Metazoa; phylum Annelida; class Polychaeta; order Phyllodocida; family Polynoidae; genus Branchipolynoe; species Branchipolynoe longqiensis. The sequence goes on from CM059199.1 coordinate 31,693,563, forward strand.
GAAAACGAATCACCCTATTCTAGCAACGGTCATTTATAAAATGAACCAACTGACAACGGATGGGTATGATATCCACCTGTGCTGGGTGCCTGGCCATGCCGGCATACAAGGAAACGAACGAGCTGATCGGGCTGCGAAGAAGGCCCTGAACTGTGATCTTGAACCGTGTCTGATCCCTCACTCTGATCTGAAACCACTAATAGCCACCCACATAAAATCCAAATGGCAACATGAGTGGGATGAAAACATTAATAAACTTAAAGAAATTGAACCATCTGTGGGAAAGCCACCACAGACTCATGCGGGAGGTCGGCGGGACCAAGTGGTCCTTGGCCGCTGCCGTATTGGCCACTCGTGGCTTACACATGCTTTTCTGCTCAAGGGGGAACCTCCCCCTGAATGTATTGGTTGTCAGTCCCCACTGACACTGAAACACATTTTACTAAGTTGCGTTGATTTTTTGGCCCTGCGCCAACGGTTCTACACTGCAGACAGTATGCATGACCTTTTTACTAAGGTAAAAACAGGAAAACATTTTAGCCTTTTTGAGGGCAGCTGGACTGTACCACCTTATATAGTTTACTAAATGGATTCTATCAATTATTAATAAAACTTTTCTTTTTCTATGGGAATTTGTTTCCCTTGACCACAAATATATGATTGTGAGCTTTCTAATTTAATTAGTGTCTATTGGCACATAATTGACTGTCTGCTTTTACATGTAAAAGCAATGGTTTGAACAAAAAACAAACATTTCTCGCCGTGGATATGGCCTATGCTGCCGACACGGCGTAAAGCAACCACCAATCAATCAATCAATCACCCACCCCCCAACTCCCTCCCTGCCAAGTCAAAGTCGAAGCCACAGACTCGGTTAAACCAATGATTGGTTAATCCAAACAAATTTCTAGGGTCCCTTCAAGTTTGGTTTAACGGGGTTATACTGTATGTTGGTCCCAAACGATCGCCCATATTTATTTGGGTCCCAACAATACCATTGTAACCATAATGTAGCTCCCTAAACCAACCACCTCCATAAATGGACCACTTAAAGTCGGTCCCAAGGTCGGTCGATTTAGATAGGTTTTCCTGTACAGTTCGTGGGGGTGATGAAAATGAGAAATATTGCGCCTAGAGCGGGACTCGAATCCACATCTCTTTGCATTCCTGTGTGCTAACTAGTACACCACCGAGGCTCCCTGCTGTCACCACATGCACTATCCACGCTTACCTGTCTATGCGGATCCTTGCCCGAGAGGTCGGTGCAGACTATTACATATATATATAGCCTGTCTTATAAGGTGATAACTCTCTTTTTTTTTGTCCATTGTAACGATTGACACAAAACCGCCCAGAAACAGTTACACTGAAAACACAAGGATATTTGCTTCAAATTAATGTGTATTCTATAGGGATTATGAAACACCACGTAAAAAACAAATCAGTTTATCCTGAGCAAATGCATAAGCAGATAGTATGTTGATAGTTACAATGAACAAGGTTTTGTCCCATATTGGTTAGCACCTTTTGAGACAGTCCCATTATATATATGTGTGTGTTACAATGAATAACATCTGTCCTTCACTGTCCCTTGTAATCGACGAACCTCTGCCTTATGTTGACAATTTTTTCCATGTACAAACTCTCTTTGTTTCATTTGACTGTCCCTCTGCTTAGTGGACGCTTGCTTTGTCAGAACAACATTGGACATGGTGCAGAGTTGTCCGTTGAAGACAAGTAGTACAGTATAACCGTGGTAAACCAAACTTGAAAGGAATCTAGAAATTTGTTTGGATTAACCGATCATTGGTATAAATGAGCTTCGACTTGGTTTTGGAAAAAATGTGAGTGCATTATGAATGTAATATACAATGTATGTGGACACTTTGATTATTGTTTTTTTATGTATATACAGTATAACCCCATTAAACCAAGCTCGGTTAAAGAAAATGATCAGTTAATCCAAACTTTTTTCAGCGGTCCAGCAAAATACTACCATTTATCATATAAAAAAGTCTCAGATGACCTTATAACCACATGAAAGTTTGGTTTAACCATACCGGAAGTGGCCTGGGGCCCGACAATTTTGTTTGGATTAACCGATAATTTGGATTAACCGACTTTGGTTTAACCGACTTTCTTATATGATAAATGGTAGTATTTTGCCGGGCCGCCGAAAAAAGCTTGGATTAACCGATTGTTTGGTTTAACCAAGCTTAGTTTAACGGGGTTGTACTGTACTTCTCCTGGCTGGCCTGGTTGGCACTCGTTGCGCTGCTCGGGAGGGGGGAGGGGGAGTGGGAGGGGGGAGGGGTGGGGAGGGGAGGAGGAAGGGGAGGGGGAAGGGGAGGGGGAGGGGGAGATTTGTTTATTTGTTTTTAGTTTTTAGTTTTTATTAAGACGCTTTGGCAGGCTTAAATGTGAATTCAAGAGAATCGATGTGGAGCCAACCTGGGCGAGAGACGGAGAGGCCGAGAGACTGAGAGTGTGAGAGACCGGGAGACCGAGAGACTGGGAGGCCGGGAGACCGGGAGTTCGATTCCTGGTTTAGTCAAACAAATGACTTATAAAATTGATACTTGTCACTTCCTAGCCTGGCACTTGGCATTAATAGGATAGGGCAAGGACTGGGTAGCTCAGTGTCAGGATAATGTGACTGAGTGGGATATCAGGTCATGGTGCCAGCAGCCTGATTTCCCAATGGGGCAGTACTATAAATTCACCATGAAAGTGCACTGTCACAAGTCAGTGCACATCCTGATATACCCTTAGATGTTGCCAGGTCGTAAAACTACCAACCAACTACATGTCGGTTGGAGGTTCTGCTCTGACTGACTTCAGTGTGAACATTGACGACTGAAATTACGCAAATCTGCGCGGTGAGCTAGATCCTTCTTTTTCCTTTTTTTCTGTTGTAAACATTTATTTTCATGTTATCTGTTAGTGTTGCAATAAGTCACACCGACCCTTTGTTGTTGTTGCTAAGCGAAGCTAGTCCTTTAATATATATATATATATGTATATGTAATTATATATGTATATATATATATATGTATATATATGTATATATATATATATATATATATATATACAGTAAAACCTCTCTAACAGACGACCTCCACAAATCGACCACTCCCCTATATCGATCGCTTTACAATGGTAAGGATATTCTAACTCCCGAAACCGACCACCTCCCTAAATGGACCACCTAAAGTCGGTCCCATGGTCGGTCGATTTAGAGAGGTTTCATATATATATATATAAGCGGAATTAAGAAATATATAAGCAAATAGAGAATAAAGCTCTAACCTTTTTATATATAATAAAATAGACATATATTATATACATATATATATATACTGTATAAGAATAATATGAGTATAATAGCCCGGGACATCCCTCCTAATCCCCTCCCCAGCACTCCCACAATCATCGTCTGCTGGAGTCTGCAGGCCTACTAATCATCTGCTGCTCCACCCTAGTCAACCTCAGCTTCGATCGTGGCGCCACCGCCCGCTTCACACTGTAACCACGACTCACTATACGGTCGGAAAATTAGACATTATGAATGTAGAACATCATGAAGTGCTTTGGAAATATATCTAAACAAAATCCAATTATCCAGAATGAGACCATCCACCACACATCTAACAAAATGACATTGCAATTTATTTTGTGGTTCAAACAATTGGCGTTGGCGTCGCCACTGAACCAGTAGGCCTAAAAACATATTGGAAGTATAATCCTGTGTACTGACTACTCCTGTGTACTGACATACCGATTGTATAGTCCTGTGTCCTGATTGCTGTCTGGTGTACATTGTACTTACGTACTGATGTTATAGTCCTGTGTACTGACTACTCCTGTGTACTGACATACTGATGGTGTAGTCCTGTGTCCTGATTGCAGTCTGGTGTACATTGTACTTACATACTGATGTTATAGTCCTGTGTACTGACTACTCCTGTGTACTGACATACTGATGGTGTAGTCCTGTGTCCTGATTGCAGTCTGGTGTACATTGTACTTACATACTGATGTTATAGTCCTGTGTACTGACTACTCCTGTGTACTGACATACCGATTGTATAGTCCTGTGTCCTGATTGCAGTCTGGTGTACATTGTACTTACATACTGATGTTATAGTCCTGTGTACTGACTACTCCTGTGTACTGACATACTGATGGTGTAGTCATGTGTCCTGATTGCAGTCTGGTGTACATTGTACTTACATACTGATGTTATAGTCCTGTGTACTGACTACTCCTGTGTACTGACATACCGATTGTATAGTCCTGTGTCCTGATTGCTGTCTGGTGTACATTGTACTTACGTACTGATGTTATAGTCCTGTGTACTGACTACTCCTGTGTACTGACATACTGATGGTGTAGTCCTGTGTCCTGATTGCAGTCTGGTGTACATTGTACTTACATACTGATGTTATAGTCCTGTGTACTGACTACTCCTGTGTACTGACATACCGATTGTATAGTCCTGTGTCCTGATTGCAGTATGGTGTACATTGTACTTACATACTGATGTTATAGTCCTGTGTACTGACTACTCCTGTGTACTGACATACCGATTGTATAGTCCTGTGTCCTGATTGCAGTCTGGTGTACATTGTACTTACATACTGATGTTATAGTCCTGTGTACTGACTACTCCTGTGTACTGATATACTGATTGTATAGTCCTGTGTCCTGATTGCAGTCTGGTGTACATTGTACTTACATACTGATGTTATAGTCCTGTGTACTGACTACTCCTGTGTACTGACATACTGATTGTATAGTCCTGTGTCCTGATTGCAGTCTGGTGTACATTGTACTTACATACTGATGTTATAGTCCTGTGTACTGACTACTCCTGTGTACTGACATACTGATTGTATAGTCCTGTGTCCTGATTGCAGTCTGCTGTACATTGTACTTACATACTGATGTTATAGTCCTGTGTACTGACTACTCCTGTGTACTGACATATTGATTGTATAGCCCTGTGTCCTGATTGCAGTCTGGTGTACATTGTACTTACATACTGATGTTATAGTCCTGTGTACTGACTACTCCTGTGTACTGACATACTGATTGTATAGTCCTGTGTCCTGATTGCAGTCTGGTGTACATTGTACTTACATACTGATGTTATAGTCCTGTGTACTGACTACTCCTGTGTACTGACATACTGATTGTATAGTCCTGTGTCCTGATTGCAGTCTGGTGTACATTGTACTTACATATTGATGTTATAGTCCTCTGTACTGACTACTCCTGTGTACTGACATACTGATTGTATAGTCCTGTGTCCTGATTGCAGTCTGGTGTACATTGTACTTACATACTGATGTTATAGTCCTGTGTACTGACTACTCCTGTGTACTGACATACTGATGGTGTAGTCCTGTGTCCTGATTGCAGTCTGGTGTACATTGTACTTACATACTGATGTTATAGTCCTGTGTACTGACTACTCCTGTGTACTGACATACTGATGGTGTAGTCCTGTGTACTGACTGTAGTCCTGAGTAGTGACATACTGATGGTATAGTCCTGTGTATTGACTTACCGACGGTATTGTCCTGTGTACTGACAGTATTGTCATGTGTACTGACTGTAATCATGTGTATGGACATTATTGTCCTGTGTACTGATTAGTCCTGTGTACTGACTAGCCCTATGTACTGACTAGTCCTGTGTACTGACATACTGATGGTATGGTCCTGTGTACTGACATACTGGCAGTACTGTCCTGTGTACTGACATACTGATGGTATAGTTCTGTCTACTGACTAGTTCTGTGTCCTGACATACTGATGATATGGTCCTGAGTACTGACTGTAGTCTGGCATACTGATCGTATGGTTCTGTGTGCTGACTGTAGTCCGGTGTACTGACATACTGGTGGTATGGTCCTGAGTACTGACTGTAGTCCTGTGTGCTGATATATTGATGGTATGGTATAGTCATAAGTACTGACATACTGACATACTGACAGTATAGTTTTGTGTACCTAGATATTGATGGTATAGTTCGGTGTACCGACTGTAGTCCTGTGTATTGACTAGTCCAGTGTACTGACATACTGAGTCTGGTCATGTGTACTGACTGTAGTCCAGTGTACTGACATACTGACTGTAGTCCGATGCACTGACATACTGACACAGTGACAGTATGGTCCTGTATACTGACATCGTAATGGTATGGTCCCGAGTACTGACACACTCACATTCACACTCCACACACACAGTTAAATAGTCACACACGTTTCCAGTGACACTCACACACACTCACGTTGTAATATTTACGTTTAGGCCCACTAGTACCGATGCGCCACCTATCGTCGGGAAACAATAACTACGCGAAATATCCCCCATTCTTTTTTCCTTTTTAAGCATCATTCACCAAGACGTGGGTTCTCCCAGTCACTTGTAGTGTGGGTTTTTTTCACTTGTAGTCTGGGGTCTTTAGACTTTAGATTGGTATTCAAATACAAATCAACTATATGTGGCACCTCTCAGCAATATGGAAGCGTCAGAACATTCACTACCAAACACAGCATATATTTATATTTTGAATTTGCTTTGTGCCACCTAAATAAATACTGGCTCTACACAGACTGGATGGGAGCTGTTTGTCTGAGTGCGGAAGTGTCCATATCCACCAGGGTGAGTCGTGATCAAGGTACAAAAGTCGTTGTGTGTCCGCCATGTTGGAATGTCTCCTCGTCCCCACCCCCCCGGAATAAAAATATAAATAAAGAAAGACAAAAGGAAAAAAGAAAGAAAGAGAAACATCAGTTTCATAATTCCAAAGTGTTCACCCCCTAGAAAAAAAACACGAATATATAAATATGTGCAATACAAATAATGGCGTGCATGATATATATATATATATATATATATATATATATATATATATGGGGGGGGGGGGGGAGCGGGACGTAGCTCAAGCATGTCCACCTATGAATGTTTGGGACATCCGATCGAATCCTGCTCAGTGCACCCATTTGCAGTCTGGGCTATTTTCCATTCCAACCAACAATTTGGCATGAACCAGTTGTCCACCACTGGTTCATCAAAGGCTGTGGTATGTGCTGTCATGTCTGTGTGAAAGTGAATATAAAAGATCCGTTGCTGCTTATCGGAAAGAGTAGCCTATGTGCCAGGAGCAGGTTTCCTCCACAAAGATTGGGCCGATTTATCGGTGCCGCTCTATAATGCTGCAGTTCTGCAGCCGGTAACTGTCGTAAGGTTACAAACTAGCCGAGACACCGTCTATTGCATTGTGTGCGGTATCTGACCCGCATCTTTTTCTTTAATTTAATTCGGTTGGGCGGTTATCCCAGCTAGATATGGTTCTGTTCATTTAATAAACCGTATTACCCACACTAGTTCTTCGTTGTCGCTTAGTGGCCCTTACATATATATATATATATATGTATATATATATATATATATATATATTATATATATATATATATATGTATATATATATGTATATATATATATATATATATATATATATATATACAGTCTACTCTGTCTATAACGGACACCCATGGGACTGGAGCAAGATGCCGTTATAGAGAGAGATCCGTTATACTTATCAGCAGAGACTGACTGATGGAATGGGTTGAAATCAATATTTTTCTTTTATAGGCCAGTCCTTACAAAGTCATTTCTACAATTTGTCATTTCTACAATTAGTCATTTCTACTATTCATCACTTCTACAATTTGTCATTTCTACAATTTGTCATTTCTACAATTGGTGATTTGTACAATTAGTCATTTCTACTATTTTATAACTATATGGCATGTCGTTATTGACAGAGAATATTGATCAAATAGGTGAAAAAACAGCTCGTTGTCCGTATAATACAGTTGTCCACTAGACACAGAGGCAATGCTATTAAATTAAAGGGGTGTCGTCATGGCACCAGCACTTTTTTCCGTTATTGACAGAGATTCGTTATTGACAGGCCGTTATTGACAGAGTAGACTCTGTATATATATGTATATATATGTATATATACATGAAGTGCAATGTTTGCCAACTATGTGCGGAACTCGCTGATGATAATGCTGCTGGAGCGGTTCCTCAATACACGGGCAGTGATTAACCGCATCTTGTCACAGGGGTTGGAGGACAATTGCCGACGTGAGGCAGGTGTGCTTCCTCTGGCTCCTGTGGCTGCGGCGGCTCCTGTGGCTGTGGCGGCTCTGTGGCTGCCCCAGCGCCTGTGGCTGTAGCGGCTCCTGTGGTTTGTGCGCCTAGGCTTGGCCCTTCTCAGAGTGAGTTGTACCAGCCTCAGCCCCAGCAGTGGACTCACCATCTACCACCGGCATCACCCTGGGCGTCGCAAACCCAAGACTATGTCCAGCAATATATATGCTCGCAGCCGCTACAGTCTATGGTGCAGCAGCCACACCAGCTGCCTCTTCAGCCTCAGCCTCACCCTCAACCGCTGCCTGTACAGCCGCTCCAGATGCGCCATCAACCAGTGCCGCCTCTGCCTCAGCTGGTGCCACATCCCTCCATGTCGCTGGTCAGCTCACCATCTACCACCGGCATCACCCTGGGCGTCGCAAACCCAAGACTATGTCCAGCAATATATATGCTCGCAGCCGCTACAGTCTATGGTGCAGCAGCCACACCAGCTGCCTCTTCAGCCTCAGCCTCACCCTCAACCGCTGCCTGTACAGCCGCTCCAGATGCGCCATCAGCCAGTGCCGCCTCTGCCTCAGCTGGTGCCACATCCCTCCATGTCGCTGGGGCAGCTGCCTCCACTCTGACCACTTGGTGTGGCGGGGCAGACCATGGCCCCTCCAGGACCAGCTCCGCGCCCAGCTGTTACGACCCCTCTGAGTGTGCCCTGGGCATTGACTCCGGTTGTGAGTGGGAGTTCCACTCCCACACTAGTGGCCCCCGGAAGAGGAACTTTGTTGGAGTCGCGCAGCCACACCTCAGATGGACTATTGAACTTGTCGGGGCTGTTGGGATCTCGGGAGTGTTGGGGGTTTCCAACTTGGACCTCTTCCCCTCGTCAGCCCTGGTGTGACCAGCTGGGGTGGGCAACAACGACAAGTGATTGGAAATATGTGTAAATATGTGTAAACATGTGTAAATATGTGTAAATATGCAGTAATAGGTTAGTAAAATGTTCTTATGTTGTAATGTTTATGTTTGTATGTATATATGTATATATTTTTTGGGAGTGTTTTTTTTTGGTGGTGAGTGTGTGTTTATGCTGCACATAACGGTTAGGTCTAATGACGCGTTTTCACGGCTAGACAGTAAAAGTCTCGTGGTTCCCCTTGTTTTGTTACTTTCACTTGTGTAGCTATCCACTGCATGCATTCTTTTTTGTTAAAACATTCTCCCACATCTCCCTACGCTCTGCGAGTCTGTTAGTTCTATAATTGATTAGTTGTTTGATTGCCTATAATTATTTTCCATAACGCCCTTCACCTTGTTGTGTTAATGGTCATTAGTTTTTGGTTTTAAATTTAAAGTTTACTTCCTGGGTGCATCATGCCTAGCATGTACTGTATACTTTCTAAGAGTTTGCTTGAATTATCTGTACTTCTTTCTTCTACTCCCAGTGCATTCAGACCAGACGGGATGGCAGAATGAGTTAGAGCGTCCGTCTCCCATGTTGGTAGATAGTGGGGTCGTGGATTCGAACCCTGGTTGAGTCAAACTGATGACTTAAAAATTTATACTTGCCGCTTCCTAGCCTGCCGCTCGGCATTATTAGGATAGGACAAGGACTGGTTGGCTCAGTGTCAGGATAATGTGACTGAGTGGGGTATCAGGTCATGGTGCTGGCAGCCTGGTCTTCTAGTGGGGCAGCCTTCTAAAGTCGCCATGAGTGAGCACTGTCACAAGTCGGTACCGTGTCCTGATATGACCTTAGATGTTGCTAGCACGTAAAACAACAACAAACAAACAAACCCAGTGCATTCCATTCCCTTGCTTTCATGTACTCGATACTCATCTCACATGATTTGTTTTTGGCTCGGTTTGTTATCAGTCGGGGGGCATCACCCGGGTTTCTTTTCTTTTGGGGGGGGGGGGGTGTTACGTCCTAGTAAGATCTAAGGTCATATCAGGACGGGTACCGACTTATGACAGTGCGCACTCATGACGACCGACTTTATAGTGCTGCCCCATTGAGAAGCCAGGCCGCTAGCACCATGGCCTGCTATTCCATTCAGTCACATTATCCTGATACTGAGCTGACCAGTCCTTGTCTTATCTTAGTAATGTCAAACGCCAGGCTAGGAAGCGACAAGTATCAATTTGACTCGACCAGAAGTCTACATAGTCTAATTCACGTCACAGATAAAGAGGTGGTATTTAGTGCTGTGTACTTAAAGCTGCATAGTCCGATGAAGCATACAACTTTCAAAACCCAAATACTTACCTAGATTTAATTCCACATGTAGGCCTACTGATGCACTTATTAAGCACTTGTTGCCACATATAAAAGAATACCAAGTCGATTTAATACAACATGTTACTGCATAGGCATATGATGTAAGAATTTTGGCATGTTTACACTTAAAATATCTCAAAATTTAGCCCTTTAAAATAAAGGGTCCTCAAAACTAAAGTAAGGTAAATAATAACAATCACCCTACTATATTTATGTAATAGTCTGTACATGAGCTCTGCTACCATGCGGTAGCAGCAGAGACTACGTCGTACACCAGCGCAGTACCACTACACTGCGCCAGGTGGCGGCACGGGTAGCCACCGGGCAAACCCCGACTGGGTTGCCCTCTCCTGCGTGTGGCTGCCCCCCCCCCCCCACACACACCTATAGAGTCGATGTGGGATCTGGCGAGTCAGGGGGTGGGTCAGACAACTACTGACACCGCGGAGAGCAGATGGTTCAATAAACCAGGTTGAAGCGTACACTGAATCTAGGTGTTCTTCCGTGTGTGAGCGTGCGAGTGAGAGTCGGAGGGCCGTGGGCTATTACATTTACCTGAAAAGGTGATAGAAACTCAAAACTATCGGACTATGCAACTTTAACATGACCAGATCATTTAACCATTGTCACGATTGTGTATATAGCCAGTGTGATCTAGGTGGTCCAAGCAAACACCGAATATGCATAGTACTCAACCGTGAACCAAATTCCTCTCTGCACATCCATATATTTTACCGGACCACTTAACAATTTTTTTTTCTTCTCGAAGATTTATACTGCCTGTCATGGATAACTCTGAATAGACTTGTTTTCACCATTAGACAGTTTGTCGATAGAAAGCCCGGGCCTACACTTTTACCGACCCAAGGGATTTTTAACCTCCCACACCACATAGACATGGTATGAGAGCAACCGGCCTTTGATGATGCTGTAAGTTATACACAGCAGTGGAAATCCAAATTGGGAGAGGTGGGGGCACAGGGAATCAAACCACCGACCTTCAAATTAGGAGTCTGACCTCGAAAAAAGTCCGAGACTCTAACCACTCTGCCACAGAGAACACCATAAATGAATATCAAGCAGTACGGATGTTCATCCATCTGTAGAGACCAGACGGGATGGCAGAATGAGTTGAGCGTCCATCTCCCGTTTTGGTAGATCGTGGGATTCGAACCCACGGGTTCGAACCCTGGTCGAGTCAAACCAGTGACTTAAAAATGTATACTTGTCGCTTCTAACCAGGCACTCAGCATTATTAGGATAGAGCAATGACTTATATCATTGATACTTGTTGTTTACTAACCTGGCGCTGGGCATTAATAGGATAGGGAAAGGACTCGTTAGAGAGTGTCAGGATAATGTGACTGAGTGCGATATCGGGTCATGGTGCTGGCGGCCTGATTTCCCGGTGGGGCAGCACTATAAAGTCACCGTGAGTATGCACTGTCACAAGTCAGTACACGTCCTGATATGACCTTAGATGGTGCCAGGACGTAACACTCCAACAACCAACAAAACCATGTATAATGGTTTTGCTACGATGGCATCATCAGTGGAAAACCTGTCAACTTAGAAGTTCCAAGGACGTAAAACTCCAACAACAAACGCCCTTCATGCATTACTGCTGACAACGAGGTGAAACCAAGCCTACGTACACAGATCATCAGCCAAGCATTACCTTTCTGTGACACATGGCTGTATTATCATTATTACACACAATGTCTGTCCATATTGCACACACTTATTACTACTCCACCCCTTCATGTGTGCATCGAGAAATTTAAATTGCGGAAATTTAAATCACGTCGCATTGCCAGTCCTGATATGACCATAGATGTTGCCAGTAAGTGTAACACCAGGAAACACCAAACAATCATGAATCATATGCCTCCCCCCCAAAAAAAAACACACAAAAAAACAACAACAAAAAACAACAGTGTCTCAACTCTGTTTAAAAAAAACTAAATTGTTTGCAGATTTCTTTAGCTGAATAAACATTTTTAGCCAACAACAGCAAAATTGCCAGTGACGTCACTACTCACATCTGTGTCGCATTTCAGCTGTTTCATCATGGCGTTCGCGACCCGCTCCACAAAGTCGAACGGGATCTCGTCCTTCTCCAGGTTGGTCCGTACGACGGCCAGCGGCATGATTGTCGTCTGCTGCTGCTTGTCTCCACGTGTGTGTGTGTGTGTGTGTGTGTGTGTGTGTGTGTGTGAGGGGTGTGTGTGTGTGTGCGAGGGGGGTGTATGTATGGGTGGGTGCCGGACACAGTGTGTAAGCCTACTGACACACTGCAGGCTTTGTCAGTGATACACAAGGGGATGTGTGTGTGTGTGTGTGTATGTGGATGTGCGGGTGTGATTGGTGGGTAGAAGGGATGGTTGGTTATTGGAGTTTTACGTCCTGGCAACATCTAAAGTCATATCAGGATGGGTACCCACTTGTGAAAGTGTGCACTCATGGTGACTTTATAGTGCTGCCCTACTGGAAGATTTGTTCGCCAGCACCATGACCTGATATCCCACTCAGTCGCATTATCCTGACACTGAGCTAACCAAACCAGTCCTTGCCCTATCCTAATAATGCTGAGCGCCTGGCTCGGAAGCAACAAGTATAAATTTTTAAGTCATTGGTTTGACTCGATCAGTGTTTGAACATGGGTTTGAATCCCACGATCCCCCAAACGGGAGACAGGTACTCCACTGGGGATGGAGGGGTGGGGAGTGTGGTGGGTGTTAGGTTGGTTGTTGGAGTTTTACGTCCTGGCAACATTTAAGGACGGGTACCGACTTGTGACGGTGCACAATCCTAGCCATATGACATATAGGCGGGGTCGGTAGGAGTGTCGGGGGAGGAGGGGGGGTGTCTAAACACCTAGGCGCCCCCCCCCCCCATCACTCACCAATTTCTCTGACCACTACCCATCGGAAGCCAACTGCCGACCACATGGGACCGCTTTTAGCGGTGCCCATTCAGTCCTGCAGATTTGCAGCCTTCAGCGCACCAATGCGACTGAAAACTCCCTAAAAACAAAAACAATCTAGGCGTGGGAGGTACATGTATATATATATGCGTGGGTGGGTGGGGAGGGGGTTGGGCGTGGCAGTCGATGCACACTGCTCGCATTCACTGTCAACAACTGCCACCGCTCGCGGGAGGTGGCAGCGTCGGAGGGGGGAGGGGGAGCAGAGGAAGCGCGCGGGTGGGAGGGGGTTGGGAGGGGGTTGGGGAGGGCGTTGGGGGAAGTTATCAAGAACCGGCATTTTATTTTACGAAAGACGTGAGTTTTACATAGACGTAGGACCGAATCGGTTAGACTTAGAGCTGTTGTGGGTTCGAATCCCAGCCGAGTCAAACCAATAACTTATCAAATGTACGCGTGTCGCTACCCTGGCTGGCGTTTGGCATTGTCAGGATAGGACAAGGACTTGTTTGCTCAGCATGAGGATAATGTGATTGAGTGGGATATCGGGCTATGGTGTTGGTTGCCTGGTCTCCCAGTGGGGCAGCACTATAAAGTCGTCATGAGTGTGCGTTCTCCAAAGTCGATACTCATCCTGATATGATTTTAGATGTTTGCCCGGATGTAAAGTCCCAACAAACAACCTTACAAACAACAAAAACGTGCATTGTGTATAATATAGGAGTAAAGCTAAGATTCCTTACACGCGGTGTGCGGTATGCGAATGCGGCAAAAAATCGAAACGGCTTGAAGTCAATGGGCTACATCCCTTACACGTGGTATGCGAATGCGGCAACTCGATCAGTCCCTCTAGCGATCAGTGCGGCATGCGGCATGCGGTATGCGAATAGAAACCTCAGTCGCACTTGTCCATTAGTTTTAGACGAGGAGAGGCGACTGAGCATTACGGAACGGTCACACACAAGGGTGCAGAGGGGTATGGTAGTGGTGGTGTTACGGGTTCGTAAAAATGCTACCATAGCCACAGAAATATGAATACTTATCTATAATTTGGTAATTATAAAGGTAGGAACCCCCATGTGACGTACCAAGAGGTACATAGATATAAATGCCATATTAGGCCATATACAGTGCAGTATGGAGTATACTTGTTTATTTTTATTTTTAAAATATAGCCAGTCATGTGCCGCATGCCGCATAGAAGGAATCCTCCCATTCACATACCGCATAGACGGAATCTTAGCTTAAGTCTCTATTAAAGTTGCACAGTCCGATGCTTTTGAATTTCTGACATTTTCTGAGATAAATACATTATGCTAATCATTATAGTCTATATTAGTTTAGTTTGAAGTAATTTATATTTTAAATGGCAAACTTTGGAGATATTTGATGTCAAAACATACTAAATCAATTTTGGCAAGCATGCCAAAACTCTGGCACCATAGCCTTCAGTAGTAACAGATTCTATCAAATTGACTTATTACGACCTTTTATGCAGCAAAACATGCTTAATAAGTGCACCGGTATCAAAGTTGAATACGTAGAATTATGTCTATATAAATGTTTTGGTTCATCGGACTATGCAACTTTAACAACTTGATGTTGGTTCAAAACAAAAAAAATCGGAGCCCAAATTTATGCATGTTTGTGTTCAGATGAAGATTTAGAAGCTTATTCAGGGTGCTCGTGTGGTGATCGGAATGTTACTAATTGTTAGAGATAAGGGCCTACTCCTTGTTTTGGGGATTTGTTGGAGGTTCTCAGCAAAGATTGCTTCAGCTTGAGAGTATCAAAGGCATCCATAGTCACGCGTAGTATTGTTGATATTAGCCATGGAGTATGCATTAAATAGTGATGCTATACATTTACAGTAAAACCTTTCTAACCGACCACCTCCACAGATCGACCACTCCCCTATATCGATTGCTTTATTTGGGTCCCAAACGATCGCCCACACAATAGCGTTGTAATGATCAAAAAGACTCCCTAAACCGACCACCTCCCTAAATGGACCATTTAAAGTCGGTGTCATGGACGGTCGATTTAGAGAGGTTTTACTGTATATATACATACACATGCATATAGATACATACACATGCATATATACATGTTTATATGAAACAGTGACGATATGCATAGATATCTATATACATATCTGATTTTGTGTCATGATATTATGTGATTTGAACTCTGGAAAGTATATCACTATTTGTTGAGGGAAAACATACAATCGGCTTGTGGCTATTGGATTTTAACCGACATATGGTAGGAATGACAAATTAAAACAGGAGACACATCTTCTCCAACTTTTACATGGGGTTGTAATTCACCTTTGAACAGTCAGGCTTCCCATGCGGAAGATCGGGAGTTCGAATCCCAGTCGAGTCAAACCAATGACTTATAAAATTGATACTTGTTGCTACCTAGCCTGGCACTCAGCATTAATATGATAGGACAAGAACTGGTTAGCACAGTGTCAGGATAATGTGACTGTTTCCTTGTTGGGGTTTTACATCCTAGCACTATCTATGAACATATCATCAGGACGGCCATGTCGATGTTCATGTAATCATGTCTATGTCTCCATATTCACATCTTTGTCCGAAATTGCGATAGCCAGTTGGGAAAAAGGATCGAAGCAATAAATTAATAACTTATCGACATACTTGGATGCAACCGATATTTCTCCTACGCATTATATCGGACGCGGTAGCCGAATCTGTAGAGAGCAGGCCTCCCATGCGGAAGATCGGGAGTTCGATTCCCGGTTGAGTCAAACCAATGACTTTAAAATTGATACTTGTCGCTTCCTAGCTTAGCGCTCTGCATTAATAGAATAGGGCAAGGACTGGTTATCTCAGTGCCAGGATAATGTGACTGAGTGGGATATCGAGTCATGCTGCTGGTGGCCCGATTTCCCAGTGGGGTAACACTATAAAGTCGCCATGAGTGCGCACTGTCACAAGTCAGTACCCGTCATATGACCTTAGATGTTGCCAGGACGTTAAACTTTCAACAACCAAGCTAAGCATTGTTTATGAAACAGTAACATCGGGGCCTACGCCTTCTAGCCAGGGTTTCCACTGATTGCGCCACCTTAGCAAAACCCATAATAAACAGGAGGTGGAATAATTAGTTCTATCTCAATGTGAAGACATTGCCAACTCGCAATAAAACACCAACTAGCAGTCTCGTTGTTCATATTTTTTATTAAGTAAGGCCACCCTTCTTTAATGAACCTAATTTAAAACTATTCTCAGTTTCCTTAACATAGGACTAAAATTACTTTTGTTCTTTTAATAAGCAAAATATCTTAACAAACATCTTTAATGTTTATAACAGACATTTCTCACGGTGAAGATCCAAAATCAATTAAAATGTCAAATATAAGACCAGAAATGCTCAATTATTACACTCCGGGGTAAATTTTAATTAAAGCATGTGCATATCAACTGTCAAGTCCCAGTCAGACCTCACCGGATTGAGGAACCGTACAGAAAACGGACACTGTCTGGTGAAATACGGCAATGTACGGTTTATATACGGTACCCATCCGGCGTTTCCGTTCTATCTCCGGTGGTGTCCGGTACAAGTTTTGAACATGTTCAAAACTTGTACCGGACACAACCGGACTGACGTGTCCGTTTTAAGTCCGTTTTGTCCGGTTTATGTCCGTTACACATCTGTTACGTCTCGGGTTTGCTTCCTGCCAAGTCCGTTGATGGCGGGTTTTTTTTGGTTGTTTATTTGTTTTTTTTATTGTGGGAATTCGGTCAGTATGTTTTCAGCGCGTCCGTGAATATATCCAGTATGTCCATTTGACATTCGGTTTTCGCCCGTCGGTTGACCGTTGCATGTCTGTTGTTATCCGGTGTCGTCCGTTTATCGTCCGTTGTTATCCGGTGTCATCTGTTTACCGTCCGGTGGCTATTCGTTAATGTACGCTCCTTGTCCGTTGAAAGCGCAAAATTTCTACACATTTTGACACCGGACACCAACGGACTAGACAATTCTTTGTCCCGTGGTGTCCGGTACTCAGTCCGGTAAGGTCTGAATGGGCCTTAACATAGGATACTATTCTAAGAACGATGGGTCAAATTTAACATTCCAACACACAAACATCCTATCTGCAATACTTGAGTCATATCTGACACACACCTAACAGCTCAGATAATGGCTGAATTCTAAGCAGCATTTACACAGTTCGCGCAGATTTTCAAGACTGTAATTAATTGTTTAAGGTAAATTAGTATTAAAGAAAAAATATAATTATAAAATAAATTTAACCCAGGATTTTTAAAGATACTTAGCACTTGTCCTAGACTAATTAATCAGCCATATGATTGATCAGTCAACATAAACTGTTTTCAAACTAGCAAATTTGTCACTCACAATAGATGACAATATTAGTCAATATGCTATTCTGATTTTAACGGTATTCACCCGATGTAAGATGTTGCTAGGACGCAAACCCCAAATGACTCATGGTTGCTGGGTCATAAAACGGCCACATTAAGGCAGCTGAATGCTGAGAGCATCCTCCACCAGTCCATGGGTTCATTTGACTTTGTATATATAATGTTTTCGCTAATTAACTAATTACATTGAATAGTAGAGAGAAGGGCCGCCAAGTTTTTGTGGCTTAAAATAAAAAACACTTATCTTAAAGTGGCATAGTCCGACGGCTTTGAGTTTCTGCCATTTTCTGAGATAATACATTACATTGATTTCTATAATCTACCTCATTTTAGGTTGAAATAACTTTCATTTTAAATGACGAAATTTTGAAATATTTGAAGTTTGTCAATCACGTCAAAACTGAATTAAATTAAAATAATTGTTTTGGTTTCGAAAATGGTATGCTTTCATCGGACTATACAGCTTTAAACTACACCCTCTCCCCCTACCGCACACACACCTACAAATCGAATGTTTATTTACAGGAGATATATACAACTTCACATCAGGTCGGCACTATCTTGGCTATATTAAATCCCTATAAAATGTGCTTTATAAATATCAATAACTTATTGAAAACAAAATGTCGATAACAAAATAAAACGCAGAAACACCCGCTGTCCTTTCTTACTCCCCAGCAAATCCCCCCCCCCCCC
The DNA here is from genome assembly GCA_030323885.1 of Branchipolynoe longqiensis. Lineage (NCBI taxonomy): Eukaryota > Metazoa > Annelida > Polychaeta > Phyllodocida > Polynoidae > Branchipolynoe > Branchipolynoe longqiensis. The sequence continues at coordinate 31,712,049 of CM059199.1, forward strand.
TCTGACTACCACAACCTTCCCCCTCACTGCTGTTTAACCCAGCACCCCACCCATCACACCCCCACCTCACTACCGCAGCCTTCCCCTCACTGCACTTCAACCCCCCCACCCCTATCACACCCCCACCTCACTACCACAACCTTCCCCCTCACTGCGGTTTAACCCTGCACCCCACCCATCACACCCCCACCTCACTACCGCAGCCTTCCCTCTCACTGCACTTTAACACCCCCCCCCCCCACCTATCACAACCCCCACCTCACTACCACAACCATCCCCCTCACTGCTGTTTAACCCAGCACCCCACCCATCACACCCCCACCTCACTACCGCAGCCTCCCTCTCACTGCACTTTAACACCCCCCCCCACCACACCCCCCTCACTACCCACTCCCCTCACTGCTGTTTCCACACCCCACCATCACACCCCCCTCACTACCGCAGCCTTCCTCTCACTGCCTTTAACACCTCCCCCCACCTATCACACCCCCACCTCACTACCACAACCTTCCCCCTCACTGCTGTTTAACCCAGCACCCCACCCATCACACCCCCACCTCACTACCACAACCTTCCCTCTCACTGCGCTTTAACACCCCACCCCCCCTCCCCCCACACCTATCACACCCCCACCTCACTACCACAACCTTCCCCCTCACTGCGGTTTAACCCCACACCCCACCATACCCCCACCTCACTATCACAACCTTCCCTCTCACTGCGCTTAAACCCCCAACCCCTATCACACACCCCATTCACTACCACAACTTATTTACAATTTATGGGTTGTATATCTGCAACAAAAAGCATAATCTTCACACACATCCCCACCCCAGATTTTGATAAATAAATACAGAAAATAAAGGCATTATTAATATTATGTATGGTGTTGCACTCCATATGAAAAAACCGCAACCAGGTCTGCTAGACTGAACTCTTGGCATTTTTCAGTTAATTTTGGCAAGCATGTCAACATTCTGACACCACAGGCTTCATCAGTACAAAGTTCTATTAAATTGGATTGGTATGCCCTTCTATGCAGCAACAAATACTTAATGATTGCACCAGTACATAAGTGTAGGATTAAATCTAAGTAAATTTTTTAATTTGACTCTTTCATCGCACTATGCAGCTTTAATATAATTAACATGAGTGAGGTGTCACAACCTGTGGGTGAATGACTACGTAGTCTAAATACGGGCGAAAATAGTTTTAGTATGGAACAGGAATTCCTGGTTCCAGTATCAAATGGCTACTTATATCGGCACAGAGTTGGTGAAATGGGAGAGAATGCAAAAAGACAAGATAGCGACCATAGAATGTCATCAATTTCACTTTAAAATCCATTAATCTACATGTTTTATTATATTTTTTAAATTAAAGGTAGTGGGTAAATATTAAGATATATGTGAAAAATATATTTTGCTTTTAAAATTAAGAATTTATCTGCTCATTTCATTTATCCAGCATATTTTCGCCAGCTTTTATATAGGGTTGCTCTTTACCCCTACTCAGGTTACTGCAGTACGGGGTGAATCTTTTATCTAGACAAAGGTGTGCTTGGAAAGAATTTATCGGAGTACATCTGCAGGCTCAGTGGGCTATACCGATCCCTCTATGGTGAGACGATCCATGGAAAAGATACCATTTCAAAAGACTTTCAAGTCCTGGAAAATTGATTAATCAAGAGATGAAATGTTAATGATTTCTTAAGTATCCATGGAAACCCATTTACTCCAGTAACGAGAGAGGCCCAATATGAGACACCTAACTCGGGCTGACTCCGAACTGGGGCAGCAGAATATCAAAGTTATTTTCCCAACCGTTGGGTCTACAATTAAGGAATTTGGCCTTGCGTACACAACTGTAGTGATAACAAACTTTGCACATGTCTGTTGCCTGAATTGATTCAATTTCCACTAGAATTCAGCAAAATTACAAACTATAATAACACACTTTGCACATGTCTGTTCCTTGAATTGATTCAATTTCCATTGCAATTTGGCAAAAGTACCAAACATTTTCATCCCCCGTCCTGATATGACCTTAGATTTTGCTAGGACGTAAAACAACAACAAACAAACCTGGCCATCAGGTCTACACTGAAGGAATTTGTCCTTGCGTATATGGCAGTCATGCCCAGAATTGAGGAAGTTCGGTATTATTTATCCGACCATCATGTACCCAGTGAAGGAATTTAGTCTGTGTTCCCTACCGGGTGCGGTAGACAAATCGGTAGAGCGCAGGCCTCCTGTTCGGGAGATCGGGAGTTCAAACCCCGGTTGAGTCAAACCAACGACGTACAAAATTGAAACTTGTCGCTTCATAGTCAGGCGCTCAGCATTAATAGGGTAGGGCATGGACTGGTTGGCTCAAGTGTCAGGATAATGTGACTGAGAGGGATATCAGGTCATGATTCTAGCAGCCTGGTCTCCCAGTAGGGCTGCACTATAAAGTTGCCAGGAGTATACACTGTAACAAGTCGGGACCCATCCTGATGACCTTAGATGTTGCCAGGACATAAAACTCCAACAATTAACCAACCTTTTGTGCCCACGACAGTCATGCCCGCAATTTCATTTTTATTACTCGGGGCATGACCGTCATATACGCAAGACCAAACTACCCAACTGCGCACCCGGTGGCCAAACAAATAATACCAGCCTTAGAATATAGGTCTAAATTATCAGGGACGAGAGGGATCGAAAAGAGAAACCAAGCGGAAAAAGACAGCGAGGTAGCTGATAACAAGAGCCAACAATCACAGCAGAACGCTCTCCAAGCAGAGTCTGTAATGTCATGATTGGTGATAGGCCTGGTACTAAGACTCCGCTTGGAGAGTAATGTATGATTTTTTACTTTCGGTTATTTCCCCAAAGTTCCCTCACAGAACTAAGTCTAATAACTGCGTAGAGTGGTTAACAAGACTGTCTACACTGCCACTGTACGAATCTGGATGTGGCGATAGTGCTCCCCATACCTGCCAGGGTTTCCACCAGAAAATAATTTGAGGGTATGCAGAATGGGGAGGACGAGAGGGGCCTGGTTGTGTGGAGGCTTTGTTGTCTCTGGCTCCTTGAAGAACCTTTAAAAAAGAATTATCCCAACAATTTGAGGGTACTGAGTCGTACACTCATACAATTTAAGGGTACGGAACTTTACACATTGTACCCTCTTGCAAGAACCCTGCCTGCTTAATCTTGGTTTCGGTTGGATACCAGAAGAGGAGCTGCTGAGTAGGGAACCGGAAATATTAAGCTGCTGACTATAAGTAAACAGGAAGGACTAAGTAAACCGGAAGGATTAAGTAAACCGGCAGGATTAAGTAAACCGGAAGGATTAAGTAAATCGGAAGGATTAAGTAAACCGGAAGGATTAAGTAAACCAGAAGGATTAAGTAAAACAGAAGGATTAAGTCAACCGGAAGTATCATGGCCCTAATGTATGTGTAGACTGCCCAAAGGGTGCCCTTCCGTTTATTTGAGTGAGGCATTCTCTCTATGCTGCTGACTGCACTGCCTTTCGACCTGAAACTAAAGCTGAGATTCCATTGACGCGTAGTGTCGGACATGCGATGTGTGTGATGCGACATGCGTTACCCGACATGCGTTTGTAAAATTATATATACATACACTTGGCAGTGACTTTGTCTCGAGATAAAACCATTGTGGCAACGTTGAACCCATCCTAATATAAATTCCCTCAGGTGTTGCTAGGATATAAAACACCATTCGCCCATGTGCGTTGAAAGGTCATGGGTGCATGGTCGGACGGATTTGAGTTTCTGCCAGGTTTTAAAGATAAATATAATAGGATATTCATAATAATCTACTTTAATTTAGTTTGGAGTATTACTGGCTAACTTTGGAGATATTTGAAGTGAAAATATGCAAAGTAATTGTGGTATGCATACCGAAATGCTAGACATCACAGGCTTGTATGATTTCCAGCAGTAACAGGTTCTATTAAATTAATCTATTATTCCTTCTATGCCGCAATAAAGACGAGATGGCCGAATGAGTCGAGCGCCTGCTTTCTGTTTGGAAAGTTTTGGGATAGAAACCCTGGGTTCGATCTCTGATCGAGTCAAACCAATGAATTAAAAGTTATACTTGTCAATAACTAGCCTGGCATTCTGCATTATTAGGTCAGAACAAGGAGCAAATGGAATCGGGAAGACCAATTGTCCGTGGTTGAAAGATCTCCCTCCTGCTTAATCAACGACAGCAAAAACAAAAATAAATAATTTTAATTACAAAAATTGTTAATAAGTGCACTTCAATGGATGAGCAAGCATAAATTATTTCGTGTGATTTCACTTCAAACATCCCAAATTCGTCAATGACTATGAACACCACTCCAAACTAAAGTAGAATAGGTTACAATGCTCACATATTATATATATATATATATAAATATATATCAAATATATATTATATATATAATATATATATAATTTAATATATATATATATATATATATTTTATATAGTGTTTAAATTAATGGGAAAATCAAATTAAAAACCATCGGATCGTTCAACTTTGATGTCAAATGTCGGAGGGATCAGAACAAAAGGTGGGAAATGGAAACATTGTTGTCTGTGGAAGCCACCGTGATTGGGAGTCTCCTTAGAGCCATGCGTTACTCAGAGTCAGGGGACTCCGGCTCAAAATGGAGAGAGACGCTGTTCACACAGAAGCGGTCCCCGGTCGGCTGAGGCCCATCCGGAAACACGTGACCAAGATGCGCGTCACACTGAAAAAAAACAAAAAGTGCAATCAATTAGAGAGGTGGCCGAATCGGTAGAGCATGGGCCTCACGTGAGGGAGATTTGGAGTTTGGTTCCTGGTCGAGTCAAACCAATGACTCATAAAATTTATATTTATTGCTTCCTAGCCTGGCGCTCGGCATTAATAGGATAGGGCAAGGACTGATTAGCTCAGTGTCAGGACAATGTGACTGAGTGGCATATTGGGTTATGTTGCCGGCAGCCAGATTTCCCATTAGGGCAGCACTATACAGTCACCATGGGTGAGCACTGTCACAAGTCGGTACCTATCCTGATATTACCTTAGATGTTGCCAGGACGTAAAACTCCAACAACCAGCCAAACCAACCAACTAAGATAATTTCATCGTAAATTAAATTAAGTGTTGTTCACCGGACACCCAGACGGGTAATTACTCCCACAATACTGTCTCCAGGACAGGGCTGCTAAAGAACCGATTAGAAAAAGTGTTGGGGAGCTGGCTTATGGATTATGGACATAACCACATAAATTTGGATTCTAAAGCGCTAAATATATGGGTCAAATGCTTATTCATTATAGCGCGTTACTTTCAGGGTGAATAATTTATGAAATCATGTAGATCAGTGGACTTTCAAATTTGAATTGAGAGCTTTCTGTTGCCGCCATCTTGTTGGATTTTTAGGTTTTTTTTGCATTCTCCTCCAATTTCCCAACTTTATGCCAATATAGATTATAAACACCGGAACGACTAGCTCTACAATTAATTCCCACTGAAGCAGTTGTTGCTTTGATTTAGGCATGGTTGCCATCCACCTCTATTCTGGATAGGGGTGAAGCTTTCATCTACCAGACGGGACACCTTTGTGGGTTGGCTGGCCTCCTGCTTCTTGTGTGGGTCAATACCCTAGATAAAAGATCCACCCAAATCCAGAGTAAGAGTGAATGACAACCCGACCTAAATCCGAGCAAAACCCGCCTCGATATGAATCAACTATGAACAAGCTGTAGAGGTCATTGTTCCAGCAGTCAGTGTTTATCTGTATTGGTGTACAGTGGAGGAACTCAGATAGAATCTTTTTTAGACCAAGATGGTGACCACTGGACGCGATCGACTTGACTTTTAAAGTCTATTAACCGACATGATTTAATCAATTTAGCGCTTTACAAGTAGCGGGCTCTGATAGATAATTATCTGAACAATATACAGTAAAACCTCTCTAACCGACCACCTCCACAGATCGACCACTCCCCTATATCGATCGATTTATTTGGGTCCCAACAATGGACCACTTAAAGTCGGTCCCATAGTCGGTCGACTTAGAGAGGTTTGACTGTAGTTAGCTGTTTAGATCAGGAAATCATGTGGATACGTCCATAACCCAGCCTCCAGACACTTTTTCGATAAGGTTATTTTGCAGCCCAGTCACAGAGACAGCGCTGCGGGAGTAACTATCAAACCCTCAGCCGAGTCGAACCAAAGACGTACAAACATTTATACTTTGCTACCTTGCCTGATGCTCAGTAATACTAGGACATGGCAATGACTGACTGGTTGACGCATTGCCAGGATAATGTGATAGGAGTGCCAATGGTAGAGTATTCCAGTAGGGCAGCACTTTAAAGTTACCGTTGGTGCAGACTGGCACGCTAAGTCGGGACTCAGTTCCTGTTCATATGCAATCTGGTAATATTCTATTAAATGTGTTGCTGTGTTTTTTTTTTTTTATATATAAGAGTTGGGGTGCATTTGAATGGTGTGGGGGTGGGCGGGGGAGGAGGTCCTAGAATAGACAAACATGAACCTACCTGTTTACAGACAACCTCGGTCCGTCTCATTCCGTGGGAGTTGTCATGACAACGGAGAATATTGGTCATCGAATCGTCCTTCGCTTTTGCGTTCAGGGCCTCGCAAAAAGAGGGCCAACCAGAGCCAGAGTCGAACTTGGCATCGGAGCTAACCACGTGCAAAATGTAGAAACGTACCGAGTCTACCATCTTGTTGTATCAATCATGGTAAGCATTGTAGGTCATCGGAATAAGTCCTTTGTCAGTTCCGAAGCACTGGTATTTGCCATATTTGGTATAGGTTATTTCCACAGGTTATTGACATAAGCTATTGACACAGGTTACTGACGCGGGTTATTTCCATAGGTTAGTGACACGGATTAGCTACATAGTTATTCATGTAGGTTATTTCCACAGGTTATTCATGTAGAATATTTACACAGGCTATTGACACAGGGTGGGAGAGAGAGGGAAGGAGGGAGGGAGGAAGGGAGGAAGGGAGGGAGGAAGGGAGGGAGGGAGGGAGGGGGAGGGAGGGAGGGAGGGAGGGAGGGAGGGAGGGAGGGAGGGAGGGAGGGAGGGAGGGAGGGAGGGAGGGAGGGAGGGAGGGAGAGACGTCGATTTTGGGGAATACTGATTGAGTTGATCGCCCATCTCCCGTCGTGGGTTCAAATCTCGGCCAAGTCAAACCAATGACTAAACACAAATTAGGTCAATTATTTATTAGCACTGGAATGAGGAAGACCAATTTTCCGTGATCTAAATGCTTCCTCCTTAATTAATCAAATTCAATAACTAAATTAAATATTTAAAAGGGACATACCTGAACAACTGGGCACCACAACAGGAGCAGCAGTAAATTCCCGCCTCGTGATTATTAACTAGTTCCCCGGAAAATGGCTGCAACAACACAATTCAACTTATTTATTTTACTTCTAAAGCCCCGTTCACATATACAGGTTAAACCGGTTTACCTAAACCGCATTAACTAATCCAGTTTAAAAGGTGTGTGTGAACGCGGTGCTAATCGGTTTAAGTCGACTCAACTAGTTCGCTTCATGTAAACCAGTTTGTGAGGTGGATTAGTTAAACCGGTTTAACTAATTCCTTTTTACATCCTGGCAACATGTAAGGTCATATCAATCCGTGGTCTCACAAAAGGCATCCAAAATATGCTTATATGATTTTGTGCTAAAGTGAAAATACGAAAACTTTTTTCTTGTAACACACAATCTTATTTTGCTTAACTATAATCAATAGAATCTTGTATAAATTTGTACATAGCTTTGGAGGCATTATAAATATAATATTCCTGGTGGGCGAGCGGCATACTTTAAATTGGTTCCAATTCCTCCACCCACCTGTGATATATGCGTAATAGATGTATAGGCATGTGGCTAATATATGATAATGAGATGCAAAGGTTTGGGACAAAGGATTATGTAAATGAGATGACATCATGGAAAGTTTAGCCGGCGGGTTCAGCGATCCCTGGGGCGTGAATAAACCATTGAGTATCCAGAAGTCAAAGTGTTCAGACGTTGTACTTTCACACCACCCTCTCGGATTATTACCATTGTATTGTAGTAGTCTGCACTGACGTCACATGCAATGAGCTACATAGGAAGGGGGTATGGTGATTACATCAGGGAGCCTATATAATCCAATGAATCAGACGCTAGCCCCAAAATGACAGTACTGTTGGTTCGAATCCCGCTGTAAGCACAATGCTCACATTTTTCCATGTTCTTTTGCACCACCTCCTCAACAATATACCTAGGCTGTGTGTGTGTAAAAATTGTGTCCTTCGATTACAATACCAGGACAAATAGTAGACGGATAGTGACGTCATGAAAGCGTGATAATTGGCCATTTTGAAAGCATGATAACTGTCCACGTCATTCATATGCTATAGCCTAGTAGCAAGTGTGACAGTGTTTACAGTATCTATAAGACTATATAGTCCACCCTCTTATGATATAAAATTATGGCTGTTCTGTAGGTTCATCCTGCAAACTCAGCTCTCAACTTCGGAATGAATCTAAACAAAGCAAAAAAAGTTGTAACCCCAACTACTAGTACTAGTAATAGTAGGCCTACTAGCAAGAATTTTATGTTGCCCCTGTCATCACTCATTATCACACTTCCAATACGGTGTACATATCTTCAGATTGCAAGCTGGGAGAGTTTCAAATAACCTCGCTTTACCATCCTTCTATTAAAAAAAATCGTTGATACCAGTACATACCAGTTCAGTGCCCTTCTCACGACATACGTGGTATTGCTCTGGCGACATGCGCTCCTCCCAATCCTTGTTGCTCAGCTTCAGGGGGTCCTCGCCAGACCGCACGAGACAGGGGGAGCACTGAACTGCACAAGCAAACAACAATTTGGTGACCCATTGAAGGCACCATTTGGTGGCGTGAGCCTAAGGATGTGTATCCTTTTTGTTTTCTAGAAGAAAACTAACTTTAACACATTCAAGGCAACATTTGGATTAATGCATCCCCGCATTAAAGTTGCATAGTCCGATGGTTTTGAGCTTCTGTCATGTTTCTGAGATAAATGGCTAAGTTTTGAAATACTTGAAGTGAAAATATGTCAAATTACTTTTGGCAATCTTGTCAAAGCTCTGAGTCTGACACCATATATGCTTCAGCAGTTACAGGTTCCATTAAATTGACTTGGTATGCCCTTCTATGTGGCAATAAACGTTTAATAAGTGCATCATTATCTAATACCCCAGTCACACGAGAGCCAGCATTCGCCGCCAACCTCCTTACGCCCAAAAGGACGTCAACCTCCCAGCGTCCCACTCGATACATTGATTCAAATATGTTGTCGGCACCAGGGCAGCGCCAGGTTGGGGAAAGGGCCGCGCTGAGTTGGCGACCTGGCACCAACCACACTGGTGAGTGCGGCATCACATGTGTTGGCGCCACCAGGTCAGCGGCAACTCGCCAACCAAGAGGTCGATGCAAGGTCGGCGCCAACCAGTTTTGAATGGCTCCGCCAGAACAGGACGCAAGGAGGTTGCAGGTGCAGTAGCTGCAACCTCCTTGCGTCCAAAATTTCCCAAATGGGCGCCGGTAGGTTGGCGTCCTCATGGCACCAGCACTTAACGAGGGCGCAATGAGGATGTTTTGACATTGCGAATCGATCGTAAGTGAAAGCAGGCCTCATGTGACTGGGGTATAAGTTAGATATGTAGAATCAATTTGAGATAATTCTTTCCGTTTTGAAAATTTGATCCATCATCGGACTTTAATAATACGTCAATAGACTTTACAGTCAAAACTAATCCCCCCCCCTTTTTTTTTTTTTTAGTGCTGAGGAGCACACTGACACTTTAGTAACAGCTACATACACATACGTATCAATACTATCTAAAGCAAGTCAAAGAATAGTTTTTTTTAGACATATCCCGAGCATTCTGAAAATAGTTTTCAGAAAGCCACAAACTACAGATTCGGACACATTTACTGATTTAGTAATTATAACCGGAAGTAAATGTTGGATTGCCGCTGATACCAAAATAGAAATCTACATGTAAACAAAAGGTTCTGAGGTCAAACTTGTAGTCGCGTGTGTATTTTGCTATTGATTGTTTATGCTGCTTTTATTATCGAATGCAATGAGTCAGGTAAAAACTTCTAACAGCGGCAATGTTATCAAGTGTGGATGATTCTAGATCAAAGACAAAGTGAAGAAGGGTTTGCTAGATACTAAGATAGTTGTGCGACCAACCAAGAAGTATCAGTTTCAAAAGTTTATGGTTGAATTTCAAGTTCTACTTTTCTCCACAAAATCTTAATCAAATCACTCAAAGGGGGTTAAATTATCCTATCGAACTATGAAATTATTGTTCCTTCATTAGTTGTCTACATCTTGTGAAAGTTCAAGGATGTTTGATCGAATCCCAAAGAAGATATTTGATCCCCTGGAGTTGATCAATTTGACAAATGATCAATTTCAAGTTCTACTTTTCTCCACAAAATCTTTATCAAATCACTAAAAAGGGATTAAATTATTTGATCAAACTATGAAATTGTTGTTCCTTCATTAGTTTTCTATATGTTCTGAACCTTTAAGGATGTTTCATCGATTCCTAAAGGAGATATGTGATCAATTTGCTGTAAACATTGATCTAGTGTGGTTGAGCTAAGTGACACTCATACTGTGGTGCCACTGATATTCAGGGTCACAGCTAGTGGCTGGTTTACTATAGAACAAAAGGCCATGAATGATAGCTTGATTTTTCCAAGTTCAAATCAATGTAACTTCCTCCAGCTTTACTTTAGACAAATTATATGACTAGCATGTTTAATGTACCTTCAATCTCTTTCCTTTTATATATATTCCATTGAGATCAAATGCAATCTAAAAAGAATACTCACGTACCTACAAGAACAAGACTACTGACTAGACTTTCAATTTGACAAACCCAACACTCACCAGCCGTGGCGCCTAGAAACCTTCGTGATTGACTTTGATATAGATTTGTCACTTGTCGTACGCTCTGACGTTGTAAATTGGTGACTAGCCGCAGACAATATCGCAATAGCCCTGCCATGACTGAACTCTCTTTTGACTAACTCCAGCTCAGCTGGAAGAGAAAAACGACTGCGCTTCGGTGAAAAGTAAACTTGGCTAACAAATGAAGTGCAGATAATGCTGCCATCTGGCGGCTTTACGGTGAACTAGGGAGCGGCAACCTGGTGCAAGATATAGGTACTATTCAGACCCGCCTGTTCGGACCGCCCCTCCACATGAGAGAAAACTACTGTCGTATAAATGAAAACTAATGTATACTATGATGGGATTTCCTCACTTCAAAATTAATTAAGTAAGCAAAGACGTGCGAGTTTTAAAAGACTTTCTTCTATAGGCAATGCTGCACAACTGTTAATACATTTTCTAATATTTGAAATTAAAAATCTGAATCGGTTGTATTTCTGCAAATAGTAGTAATACTGGTCTTAGGACTTAGCACTGTTGTAAACGCTCCATTGGGATACTTAATAGGAACTATTATATTAGTACCAAATTTGTAATGAGTGGCATAACATTCTTTGGTTAAATGTTCGGGGGTAGTTTCTTTCCTGCCAATTAGTAGTAAAAGACATTTCTTACACAGACTCCACCCACACCAAACAAATATTGATAAATATGACACAACATATTCGTACCGTAAAACAATTTATTGAATTCACATGAGTGCGCATCATCTGATTAACATCGAGAACAAATTAAGGGAGATTTTCAGCTACCACATATTAACAATAACGGACAGGCAACGCCTACATATTAATGGCTGTTCCATTTCGACAAAAATCCATCAACCCCCCTCTCCCACTTAAAAGAAAAGAGAAAAAAAGGCTAATTCAACTTAAAGGATAGCTAAATCGTTCTTTTTCATAAATTCTCATGATAATGTATTCAGTCAAGAATATTTATGATACAAGAGACTCATCCCTAACATAATATGTGCTATAACGTACATTGTAACATAATGCTCTACGGCATTTAGTTATTTTCTTCAGGGATTATGCAGTGAAAGAGTTGTAGGTTATGAACAGATACGACATATCCATTATCCTCACAAACTAGAGGAAGCAGATTTTAACATTTGGAATGCAGCTTCTTTTTTTTTCTTCGGCCCCTATCTTTGATTTATTTCTATTTGAAAAAACCCCACCAAAACATGATTTAAAAACAAGCATTTATTAATTAAGCAAGGGCAATTTCAATGTCTTCCTCACTTTATTGTTCTTTGCCGTGCCCTAATAATGTTGAGCACCAGACAAGGTAGACTATTTTTAACTCCTTAGTTTGACTCAGCCAGGGTTCAAACCCCACGATCTGTTACACGGAAAGCGAGCACTCAACTCATTTGGCCATCCCGTCTGGTCGATTTCAATTTTATTAATGTTCTTTGGTCAATAAAACATGACTCGCAAAATCAATGAGGCAGGTAATGTTAAGCGAGTATCATGACGCTTTCACCAAACTAAATTACCACACAGAATTGTGACAAAATATAACGTCCAATAGCCGATGATGAAAATCAATGTGCTCTAGAGGTGTCGTTAAATAAAACAAACTTTTTGTTAAAAAAATATTACCTGTGTAGAGTTGTGGAGAAGATTCCACCAACAACAGGCAGCAATTCGACAAGGAACCCCACTCATTTCATTCACGATATCTTAAAAATATACTTTATAAGGGTGAGGATATTTTAGCAATACGGGTCCCAGAGAGGTACAAGTAAATATTCACCATCATCAATAATGTATCACCACTATCAAATTTTAATTAGTCTCATTCTACGGTAATATTTAAACATAGAGCTTTGAGTTCACAAGAATTTACCTATATGAAAATGTACTATTTTTCTCGCACCAATTTTTTTGTCTGGTTTGTTTCTTGTGTTGAGAACCTCCATACTGGATACTTGCTGCCAATTCCATACATATTTACATATACACGCCTTAGGTATATAATATAAAGAGGTGTTTTTTCCCCCACGCAGAATAGACTGGCACAGCCTGCTATAAACATACGGAGGACTCGTACCGCCTTCTGCGGTAGGCTACACACTATATATACACTATTCACAGATACCTAAAGAACTGCACTATTGCCTTGCTTAGCAGGCAGATATAGACACCACACCCGTCACCAGCACCAACCTGTTTCCTCTTATCGCAAGCCAAGCCTAGTCATTGCAAAGAACACACGCGCTAAATGCAGAACGAGGCCATACAGTGGCACCTGTGTTCAGCGACCCCGGTGATTGGCGGACCCCTGCCATGTGTGGACAAGTCTCATTTTCACATGACTGCCTATGGTGAGAGGACACCAATGCAGGGTCCGTACACATCTGAAGATATGCAATCCAAGGCTATTTCAAATCTGTTTTTGATAGGAATTCAGGCGAGGATTAGAATTTTATTGTGTGTAGGTATGTCAGTTATCTTATACCGAATTGCAATTTCAGACTAATTTAGATAAGAGGGGACAGTTTAATGGAATTCAAGGCCTTTCAAGACTAAGGTTAAATTCAAGGCTTTTCAAGGCCTTGAATTGGGGAAAATGAAGTTCAAGACTTTCCAGGACCCGGACGGACCCTGCCGATGTCAGGACAACATTGGTCTGGATGTGGCGTTGTCCATTGAACGCAGGTACTACTGTTCACATTCTCGATATGAATCCTAAGTTATTAAATGTACATGATCAATACGCCACCTGCTAAATAAATATGAGGTGCTGTAAACATCCGATCAGTGGTAGGTACATAACACACTACGTGCAGTGCTGGCTGGCTGGCGGGCAGGCAGTGTATCCGCTGCGGCTTGTTATTGGAAGGCCTCGGGCGGGATGGAGCCTTTCTCCTGAAGGTCAATGAAGATGCGAGCTGCCGTATCATAGTCCCACGCATTCTCCTCCAGGCACCTGAAAGCGGACATCCTGTTAGTACGCAGTTCCAGTCTAGTCACCCAACACCGCACACACGTACAGATCCAAGCAGTAGGCCATCATATACATTACACATAATTGGGGGCGGGTGGAGGCGGATATTCAATTTGTTAAAATTGTTAAAAAGAACAAAATTCCTCCTGAGTAGGCAATGCAAAGGGGGGGGGGGGGGGAGGGGGGCACCTGGTTACAAAACATCGACCTCTCCCGGTGGGGGGCGGGGGCACTCCACCAATGCGTCAGGTCAGGAGAAAGCCACAACATATATTTCCCTCAGAGACAATTATACTTGTATACATTATATATAATTTTAAATACCCCTCGAGTGCTGTTTCAAATGGAAATTATATTGACAGGATCACCATTCGTCTTATGTTAAATTGTAGGAGAAATACTGAGTGGCTGAATGTTGAATGTTAGCTAAAAATACAGAAAAATGTCATGATTTAAAGACTTCAGAGGCTACTGTAAGAAAGACCCCCGACTCAAGATTACCGAATCGAGATGTTCTACACCTTAAAGACTATTCCATATCATGTATTGTTTTAAGAACATAATGAATTAATTTCATTATCACTTTTCTCTCTTTCTTGATCACGGATGAAATTGGGATTCGATTTTTTTTAAACGTGGAAATTGCACTCAGATCATGGCATCACCTAACGGGTTCAGGCAGAACCAAGCCGTGATTACACTGACGTCGAATTTCCGTGAAAACGCCCCCCCCCCCCCCACACCATATCATTCGCAGTCAGGGAATGGCGGGAAAATGTTGGAAGTCAGGTTTCAACTATCGCCCATACCTAACTCTTTCTTCATTGGGTTTTATGTTCTAGTAACATCTAGGATCATATAAGAACGTAATTCAAACTAACCAATTGCGGTCATATGTATCCTACACTGTGTTTAACATTAATCGGTAAATATAAAAAATCACGGAAATCTGCGAAAACGGAGATTTTTCATCCCTGATTTGTATTAGCTGGCCCGTCCGCCCGTCCTGACCTACTGACCTCTGAGAGAAGGCCTGGTTCATCCGTGACTGCTGGCTGAACTGGGTGACCATCTCCATCTTCAGTTCGGGCGTCAGCGTGCTGGGCAGGGCCGGGGGAGCCGTCATCACCGGGCTGGAGGACGGCGTCGGGGCGGGCGTCCGGAACGCCTCCTGGTGACATCAGACACACAATGAACAAGGCGCCACACAAGTCAATGCCCCTCTGTTAAGGGCAGTCGGGGGCAGGGTGGGTTGCTATCATCCAGGGAGGCATATTCAAGTAACACATCCACACGCACGGGGGATGAGGTGGGGGGGGGGGGGGGGGCAGTCTACATCATGAACCAGACAATGAATTTGGTATCATCCAGGGAGGCATATTCAAGTAACACATCCACACGCACGGGGGATGAGGTGTGGAGGGGGGGGGGGGGGGCGGGGCAGTCTACATCACGAACCAGACAATGAATTTGGTATCATCCAGGGAGGCATATTCAAGTAACACATCCACACGCACGGGGATGAGGTGTGGAGGGGGGGGGGGCGGGGCAGTCTACATCATGAACCAGACAATGAATTTGGTATCATCCAGGGAGGCATATTCAAGTAACATATCCACACGCACGGGGATGAGGTATGTGGGTGGGGGGGGGGGGGGGAAGTCTACATCATGAACCAGACAATGAATTTGGTATCATCCAGGGATACATATTCAAATTAAAAACACCCACCAAAAAACCCACACACCAAACACACCACCACCAACTCACACACACGGTGTACAAGGCAACGCCCTTCTGCTAATCACAGTTGGGGGGGGGGGGGGGGGGGGGGCACATTCTACATCACGAACCAGACAATGAATCTGGTATCATCCAAGGATGGATATTCAAGCATCACACACGTACATACACATACACAGGTTACAAGGTGCCACACAAGTGATGCATATTCAAGTCATTTCCCACCCACCCACCCATCCACCCACACAAAAAGGAATTAAAAACAAACAAAAACACAACCAGAAGATACTTCCTTGCTAGAGAATAGTTTCTCCGCATACTGCCCACACAGATCCCGCTGATGGGCAGGTGGAGGGATAGGCAACCTATAGGATTTCAAATTTGATAGGAAACATATCTTCGGTTGTTCCCAGGGCTCATGAGAACTCATGCTTAACAACTTTTATTATTCTGATGGGCTCCGAGTCGTGATAGAATACTTATGGAAACTGAAATTTCGGTTTCATCATTTTTTTCAGCATGGCAATGACATGTAAAATATTCCGATAATGATGCATTGGCAGGGGAATGCAAATGTTCTATTTGTGAAACAGGTATACATGGCCAAGTGCATAAATGTGTTTATGTAGTTGCTGGTGGTGCTTGATTGATAGGTAAATAGACATTGTGGTGATAGTAAGATAGTGTGTAAGGGGCACTCAGAGCCCTACACACTACCCCCTCCCCCCTCTGCTAGTCAGGATCACCACACGCACACTCAAGGCAGGTGGTGGCCAGGGGAACCACACAGCTTGGTGGTGGTGGGCATATCACTGTAACCATGGGGACCAGGAATGCTTGTTTCTCATTGGTGGAGCTAGATATGCTTGTTTCTCATTGGTGGAGCTAGATATGCTTGTTTCTCATTGGGAGAATGGGGTGAGGTGATACACTATACTGGATCCATGTACCACATAAATAATAAACCTGAGGGCTTGTCTCTCTCTTCTTTCACCCTTTATACTCTTTCTCTTTGCCTGTATTATTTCACTATATCCTACCTACACAACCACAGATTCGAGCCGTGGACTTTACAGACACATTGTCAGAAACTATTGCTACTATGATATCCTATAGGTTCGGTATGGAAAGACTGGAGCAGTTTGCGTAGTTACACAATACTTTTCATTACAAACAAATTATTACTCTGGGAAACGGAGAGGGATGGGAACCAGACGAGTCATTTTCCTATAACGAATAAATAATTAATAAATAAATTCCAAAAGGCGAAGCGACGAATTCCCCTCCCCCCTAGCTTAAATAATTACCACACGGTTGGCTAAATACCCCACGTGTAAATTAAAACAACAGGAGACCTGCATGTATAGGTTGCTTACCTTGACTTGTTTCTGGGAAGCTGGAGTTATGGTGTATTGTTCGTTTATAATGACGATTCTGAAGGGTACAAAGTGTAAGACTATTTAGAAGTTACAAAAAATATAAACGGAACAAAATTTGGGAGCTCCCCGATTTTACACCACAAACAAGTTTACAGAAAATATTGATAAATAAGTTTGTTGGTCATATCAGGACGGGTACCGACTTGTGCCAGTGCGCACTCATGGCGACTTTATAGTCCTGCCCCACTGGGAGACCAGGCTGCCAAACAAAAGAATACTGCTTTTCTACCCCAACAAAGCAGCATACATCGGAACGTCATCACAGAATGACAGTGGTTTCATTTTTGTTTAAAGCTGCATAGTTCGATGAAGTATCAAATTTTCAAAACCAAAACAATTATCTAGAATTGATTCTACATATCTAAATTAGACACTGATGTATTTATTAAGCATGTGGTGATACATAGAAGGGAATACTGAGTCAAATCATTATATAACATGTTACTGCTGAAGCCTATGGTGCCTGAGGTTTTGAGGAGTGGGGAGGGGGGAATGTGTCCTGTATTTGAGTTACAACAACATGCCCAAAGTAGATCGGCATGTAGGTGCCCCCCCGCCACCCGCTTGGCTACAATATACAGTGTTTTTGTTGGCTTGTTGATTCTCACTACTCACCCTGCACCCTGTGGTACCGTGACGAATGTCCGACTGAAGTAGCGAATCGGGGGCCCATCCATCCGGGAGTTGGCTGCGACAAATGGGAAAAGACAACATCAGCACATGGTGGCACCATGTACAGCATGGAGGGTGCACAACGCTCTTCTGTATTTGAGGAGTCAAGTCTACAATTACTCAATCAGCGCATGGTGGCACCATGTACACCATTTACAGCACAAAGGGTGCACACCACTCTTCTATATTTGAGGAGTTGAGTCTACAATTACTCAATCAGCGCATGGTGGCACCATGTACACCATTTACAGCACATATGGCGCACAACACTCTTCTGTATTTGAGGAGTCGAGTCAACAATTACTCAATCAGCGCATTGTGGCACCATGTACAGCACAGGCAGTGCACAACACTCTTCTGTATTTGAGGAGTCAAGTCTACAATTACTCAATCAGCGCATGGTGGCACCATGTACACCATTTACAGCACATACGGCGCACAACACTCTTCTGTATTTGAGGAGTCGAGTCAACAATTACTCAATCAGCGCATTGTGGCACCATGTACAGCACAGGCAGTGCACAACACTCTTCTGTATTTGAGGAGTTGAGTCTACAATTACTCAATCAGCACATGGTGGCACCATGTACACCACAGACGGTGCACAAGACTCTTCTGTATTTGAGGAGTCAAGTCTACAATTACTCAATCAGCGCATGGTGGCACCATGTACACCATTTACAGCACGGAGGGTGCACACCGCTCTTCTATATTTGAGGATTAGTCTATAATTAGTGAATCCGTGCATGGTGGCACCATGTACACCATTTACAGCACAGAGGGTGTACATCGCTCTCAATAACCAAGTTCCAGGCCAACGTCTGTCCCAATAATCAAATAGAATGCCTAGAACTGGCTCAATCTGGCTCAATCCCTTTTATAACTAAGCCCATTCACTTACTTTCTCTGAACAGTCCGCGCAGCGTAAATGACATCAGGTCGGTCTGGAAGGAATATTCACATGTCTGAATAACAATACTTTTTAGGAAAACTATTAGCATAACTTAAATTTTGTAATACATGAATTAATCAACTAAAAAAACCCACAACGCTAGGCACATTGGCAGTTTTTATAGGGATCTTTTCTGTTGAAGGTAATGTAATACAAACCATAAAACGCCAATAAAATACCCCCGTTAGATCGTTATTAATCTGAAAATGCTGCCAGTAAATCTGAGGCATTTATACAATTAATCCTTTCCCGTCAATTAAGATGGATTTAATCTATGAATAGCTTTAGCCTTCACTTCTTGAACTCAGTAAAAAATAGGTAGCATCTTAGTGCCTGCCATCCCATGATGTCTTACAGATAGTCGGCACACCACTCAGATTGCGATATGACAGCACTATAGACATATTTCAATGTTTACTAACATCGTGTATGTGCGCGCAGCTTGACTGCAGAACAAAGGCACACTGCCATTGAGTTTGAGGGTATGCGCAGTGAAAAACATCAGTTTTATTCAAAATTAATAGAAATCCAGAAGCCTAACCATATCAATTTAATATAATCTTTTTATTAAACATGTTTTCTATATGTGTTCCAAGCGGTTTGTGTCTAGGTGGTGTTGTTTTAGAAATATTTAACTTTTTCTGTATGAAGATTGCTCACAGCCATTGACAATGCATTGAGTTTGCTGGTACGCGCATTGCAAAACGTCAGTTTTAGTCAAAATTAATAGAAATCCAGAAGCCTAACCTTATAAATCTAATATAATCTTGTTGTTAAACATGTTTTCTATATGTGTTCCAAGCGGTTTGTGTCTAGGTGGTGTGGTTTTAGAGATATTTAACTTTTTCTGTATGAAGATTGCTCACGGCCATTGACAATGCATTGAGTTTGCCGGTACGTTCAGTGCAAAACGTTATTTTATTCAAAATTAATAGAAATGCAGAAGCCTAACCGTATAAATTTAATATAATCTTTTTGTTAAACATGTTTTCTATATGTGTTCCAAGCGGATTGTGTCTAGGTGGTGTGGTTTTAGAAATATTTAACTTTTTCTGTATGAAGATTGCTCACGGCCATTGACAATGCATTGAGCTTGCCGGTACGCGCAGTGCAAAACGTTAGTTTTATTCAAAATTAATAGAAATGCAGAAGCCTAACCTTATAAATTTGATATAATCTATTCATTGAATATGTGTTCTATATGTGTTCCAAGCGGGTTGCTTCTAGGTGGTGTGGTTTTAGCGATATTTAACTTTTTCTGTATGAAGATAATTCAAGATTGCTCACGGCCATTGACAATGCATTGAATTTGCCGGTAAGCGCAGTGCAAAACGTCTATTTTATTCAAAATTAATAGAAATGCAGACAAGTATCAATTTGATAGAGATGGGTGTCGAGAAGGGTGTAGATTGGTTGATTGTTGGCATTTTACGTCCTGCCAACATCTAAGGTCATATCAGGACGGGTACCTACTTTTGACAATACGCACTCATGGCAACTTTATAGTGCTGCCCCATTGGGAGACCAGGCATCCAGCACCATGACCTAATATCCCACTCAGTCACATTATCCTGACACTGAGCCAACCAGTCTATGTCCTATCCTAATAATGCCGAGCACCTGGCAAGGAAGTGACAAGTATCAATTTTTAAGTCAGTGGTTTGACTCATCTAGGGTTCGAACCCCACGATCTACCAAAACGCGAGATGGACCCTAAACTCATTCGGCCATCCCATCTGGTGTAGAGACGGGTGTAGAAATGGGTGTAGAGATTTAAAGCTCACCGTTGCCAGCCCTACGTCGACAATGAATGATGCGAGGTCGTGCTCGGACGCTGGCAGTTCACTCAGTGCGGATACGATGCTTAACCGGCCTGACTTTAAGTACTTGGACCGACGACCTAAGAACAAAAGCAACAAACTCACATTAGTGAACAAGGAACACAACACAGGACTAACCAATTGTTTGCCTGCATGGGTAGGGGTGATTTAAATTTCACAGATGCAAATCGCATCAAAATCCGCCCCCTCCATCCAACACCCAATAACTGGCATATACAGACCAGACAGAGTGCAACTTCTATATGGGTCACTCTCTGAAACTGGACACACCCGGCTACATAATTGGCGTTTCACTACGACCTACTATAGGAGGTACATTGTGTAGTCCCAGTAAAATGTCAACATACTTTTTAGATTTTGTCACAACCTACTTAGTATTATCTACTACCATTAGGAGACATAATGTACATTTGTGTTCAAATGTTTGTTTATATTATTTACTGCCGTTGGCTACAGGACTTTTCTGCACAGCCTACTTAGTACTGTCTACCACCTCTATACATTGTATACTTCCGGTCAAATATCTGCATGTACTTACCACTGTCTGCTAGGCGATTTAGGTTTCGGCTTGTCTCCATATACTGTGAAAGATTCTGCCTGAAAAATTTAAGATGCGCTGTTACTAGTTAAGTACGACAAGAGTAAACACACACCACTTACTAAAACCACTCCAGGATGAGTGGAAATCTGGGAAAACAAGAAATTAACCCCGCCCACCAGATCATCATTACCTGCAGATAATATTATGTCACAAAGAGAAAGAACATTTATTTGAACAGCTAACCACCCAAATTATTATCAGTAAATTAGTACAAACCTTGATTAGCATAACTCCAGTAGCTTAGACCAGGAGCGAAACTGAAATATTATTTAGCGAGATGACAAAAAGGAACCGTGACTCTTACTTATGTGGGAGCAGCTTGTTGTAGGACACGGTCATGGAGTACACTGCGTTGTCGTGGTACGCATCAAGTAATGACTGGCGGTCATTGCTGTCGTAGATCTTGATGTACCTGCAAGACGCATGGCCATGAGTGCACCGTAAAACCACCACCACAAGCCATGGCACAGAATAGAGAGCCTTATGTGGCCAACAGGATAATTACAGGATAGGAAAGTGTCTTATACTAGTTGGTTGGTTGTTGGGAGTTTTACATCCTGGCAACATCTAAGGTTATATCAGGACAGGTACTGGATTGTAACAGGGCGCACTCATGGCGACTTTATAATGCTGCCCCACTGGGAGACCAGGTCACCAGCACCATGTCCTGATTTACTTAATATTCCTTCTAGGCAGTAATAAATAATTAGTAAGTACATTAATATGTAGGATCAAATCTAGGCAAGTGCCGTTGTTTCAAAATTTGCTATGCGTTCATTTGATTCAAGAATGACAAATCTCTCACCAAAAAAACAACAACATAAAAACTATAACGAGCGATAATAATGTCACAACACTGACAGCTGAACATTCTCCAAGCAGAGTGTGCTGAATTTGTTTGTTGTTATACGTCCTCGCACCATCTAAGGTCATATCAGGACGGGTACCGACTTGTGACAGTGTGCACTCATGGCAACCTTTTAGTGCTGCCGACACCATGACCCGACATACCAGTCACATTATCCTGATACTGTCCAAGCCACCCCTTTTGTCCTATTAACGCCTAAAAACAGTCTGTTAAATAAGTTTACTTACTGCTCAAGGAAGGCGCAGACCCGCTTCTGAACATCTTCACTCATGAAGTAGCTCCCCTGAAAAATACAATCATTCGGTAAGGAAACCATGCCACTGGGCTCCTGGTGCAGAATATCTACTGGGGGGGGGGGGGGGGGGGGGGGGGTCAGGGTAGAAGGGGTTAACGGGTAAGGGGGCCGGCCAACGTTGTCAACATTTTCACGATCGTACAAAGTGTACAACAGGACGGGGAGGGCCGTCAGTAAAACTTTTATGTTTTAATAAAATGTACACATTTTATGGCCATTTTGTTGTTGCTGTATAAAACCAACAGATTATGCAACTTCGCTCTAAATAGCTTCAAGCTAACCGAATAACAGAAGGAAGTCTTAATATATAATTATAAATGATTGATTGCTTGATTGTGGTTTAACACCGTGCTGGCAGCAAAGGCAATAATTCATGGTGAGAGGGGATTAGACTTTATTCTGTTGTATTATTATGCTTACTTAAAGCAGCATAGTCCGATGAAAACATACAGATTTCAAAACCAAAACAATTATCTAGATTTGATTTTACATACCTAACTTAGATATTGTTGCACTTATTATTTGTTGAACATAGAAGGGAATACTGAGTCAATTTAATAGAACCTGTTACTCAGAAGCCTATGGTGTCAAAGAGTTTTTGCATGCTTGCCAAAATTAATTTGGCATATTTTCACTTCAAATATATCAAAAGTTAGCCAATTAAAATAATTGTTTGTTTGTTGATGGTTTACGTCCTAGCAACGTCTAAGGTTATATCAGGACGGGTACCGACTTGTGACAGTGCACTCATGGCGACTTTATAGTGCTGCCCCACTGGGAAACCAAGCCACCAGCACCATGACCTGATATCCCACTCAGTCACATTATCCTGACACTAAGCCAATGAGTCCTTGCCCTATCCTAATAATGCAGAGCGCCAGGCTAGGAAGTGACAAGTATAAATTTTTATGTCATTGGTTTGACTCGACCAGGATTCGAACCCACAAACTCACGGGTTCGGATCTCCCAAAACAGGAGACGGACTCTTTACTCATTCAGCCATCCCATCTGGTCAGCTTAAAATAAAAGTTACTTCAAGTAAAAATAGGTAGATTATAACAATCAACTTAATATTTTTATCTCAGAAAATGACAGAAACTCGAAACCATCGGACTATGCAACTTTAATTAACTTGATAAAAGTGTGTGAACGTGTCAAACTGAGGCTTCCTCACCTTGGACGGTGGGAGCACAGCGATGTCATCAACGTCAAATGTCACTGGAGGTGGCAAGTCGTGGCCGTCCTGGAACAGAAATCAGGCGTGCACACACTGGTCACCACTTCCGAATCGTCAACATGCAGTCACAGTTGTGGTATTCAGGTTATTTTGATTATTTAATACTATAATAGGGTCCGTACACATGTGAAGATATGGAATTCAAGGCTATTTTGAGGCTTTCAAGGCTGTTTTTGATAGGAATTCAAAACTATTTTAATTGGGATTTCAGGAAAAACAACAATGGCAATTTCAGGCTAATTTAGATCGGTCCCGACAGTTTCATGGAATTCAAGGATTTAAGACTAATTACCCAAAATAGGTTAAATTCAATGCTTTTTGGGGCCTTGAAATGGAGCAAACAAAGTTAAAGACTTTTGAAGACATATGGAGCCTGTAATAGCCTAAAGATCAATTTAGAGTTAATACAGGCTCGACAAATAACCCCATTTATACCACCATCAGAGATAAAGCAATAATTGCTGAGTTGGGCAATAACAGGCACAACGATGGCAGCGGAATGATCTCCAGTCAGTGTCTTGTGGTGCTAAGCCTCTGTTTGGGGTTTTCGACTTTTGGTGATTTCCTGTGATTGACTGACTGCTAAGTCTATGAGAGAAATCTGCACGTTTTTGCAGAAATTCCCTGTTTGTTAGGATACCATTGTAGGTCTACAAACGGCCACCAACCATCACTGGGAGCTTGAGATATGGAATAACATCAAAATATGATTACCATTTTGTAATATTTAGAGAACAGACATCAAATGTGAAATTATCCGAATAAATGTATATTAGCATTTTTTTGGTTAACACACACATCTTTTGTCCCTACATGAAAATTGCTTATTTCGAAGAATTTGCAAAACATAAGCAAATAATATTTGTGGGACAATTCTACTCAAAAAGCCAGCTTAACATGATATCAATATTCTCTTCCACTATGAACATTACAATTCACTAGGACCAGCATCATATAACTTTGAAATGATAAGAAAATTGTCAACTCATCCCAACAAAACAGGTATTCCGAGTTCCACTGGTCACTCAGTAAC
Organism: Branchipolynoe longqiensis; assembly: GCA_030323885.1. Classification (NCBI taxonomy): domain Eukaryota; kingdom Metazoa; phylum Annelida; class Polychaeta; order Phyllodocida; family Polynoidae; genus Branchipolynoe; species Branchipolynoe longqiensis. Next base: position 31,736,738 of record CM059199.1, read on the forward strand.
AGGTCCGTAGATGGAAGATGGAAGATCTAATTCAAGACTATTTTCATTTGGATTTAAAGAAAAATCAATAATGGCAAATGGTGATTTCAGACTAATTTAGATCAGTGGGGACAGTTTAACGGAATTCAAGGCTTTTCAAGACTAATTACCCAAAATAGGCTAAGTTCAAGGCTTTTCAAGGCCTTGAAATGGAGAAAATGAAGTTCAAGAATTTTCAAGACTTTCCCGGACCTGTAGGACCCTGCAGTAAGAATTGAAGCTGCATCACGCCAGGTCACAGCTACACCTTACGTAGCCAAAGCTGTGGGGAGTGGTGAAAAGACATACACAACCGAATGAAAAATATTTGCTAAGATTGCTAAGCCAATTTCATTGCAATGTATATTACAACCAAATATACGACAAGAATCCTACCAAGTTTGGTAATCAGGAGGCTTGTGGTTACAGGTGAGAAGTGAGTTTAAAGTATAGGGCTTATAGTAGCGGATAGAGCCCCAACTTCTGGTGTGTAAACTGAAGCTGCGACCCGGCAGGCTGGGTCGCAGCGTCACTCCTTCCTGAAAAGACCAGTAGAACTAGAATTCCTAGAAGGAATGTCTGCATTCAGATATGCAAACCAAAGCCATACACAGAGGCGTGGAAACACTTACCAAATGCGTAATCTTGGGAAACGGCTTGCGCACGGCACTAAAACCAAAGCAGAGTCAGTGGACATGCCAATGAACAAAAGCACAATGCTAGCACATATTTAGCACAGAATTATCAGTGTTCAATTTACCACCAAATTACCAAAACCAGTTTTTCCCATATAGATATTTTTCCTATATATCAGCCATATTTTCTTCACCTCATTACCAACAATGATTAGGCTCGTGAGATTCTCCGCTAAAAAAAGGACAAAACATTTAATTGACTGCGCATGGGGGTGCGGTGGCAGTGGGCGGCTGGCCATACCAGGCATAGATCTCTTTGCGTCCTCACCGAACTGACCATTTCTCCGCCGATCAGACCAGCACCCATGGCTTCCGGACAGCACAACAACTTGCACTTTTGTTTGTTTGTTTGCATTAATGTAATTAAAATGTTAAAAAGACAACTTAGCGTTGTGAATACTGGAGTGAAGGCTAATAAGAGTGAAAGCGAGAGGCGGAGAGCGGAGTGTCCATAGTGGTGACAAGCTGATGGAAGATGAGCGGGGTGGGAGGGGACTCCGGTAGAACTGAACACTTGAGTGTTCTAGCTGCATGCGACACCCAGTTGTGTTAAAGCACCGACTCCTTTGCGTATTGGTGGCGTCTGGTGAGTGGCGGCCACAAATGCAGGATTACTAAGCAGAGCCCCGACTGAGGATGCACTGAGTGGTGGCACCAGGACTGACAAGTTGTGGTTCTACACTGACACCGACGAGTTGTGGTTCCACACTGACACCAGCGAGTTGTGGTTCCACACTGACACCGGTGAGTGGTGGTTCCACACTGACACAGCCGAGTATTGGTTCCATACTGACGCAGTGAGTTGTGGTTTGACACTGACACCAGTTAGTTGTGGTTCATGTATTGAATGATGTTCCACACTGACACCGGTGAATTGTGGTTCCACAGTGACACCAGTAACTTGTGGTTTGAATATTGAATTGTGGGACCAAGGCTGCTGGTTCTAGATTGACACTAGTAAGTTGTTCTGGGAACCACAGGTCACCACATTACGATGCAATTCCAATAGTCTCGGCAGGAACCAGATGTTATAGTTCACAGGACAATGTCAGTTGCAAGATAGCAAAGCTGTCAGGTTCGGAGCAGTGAGCAGACTAATGGTCATTGGTTGGTTGTTGGAGTTTTACGTCCTGGCAACATGTAAGGTCATATCAGGACGGGATGGTCATTGAAGTGGGTACATGTTACAAGGTGCAACAACACATCCATTATTTACCATACCAGTCACGCAACCCATGGCACACCTCTGGCTGACAAGTTCTTCAAAGGCCATGAGTTCATAGTTAAAGGTTTCGACAGTGTAAATATGCTTTCTTTACATGGATCATTGGATGCCATTGGTGTAGAGTTCACCATCCCTCCAGTATGAATGCGCACTAGGAACCAGCTCAGTGCTACATCCGGTGCACTGACCAATAGTGACCCAAAATAGACAGTCATATCATGTTATTAGTCTCACATCCTAGGAGTTAGGAATTTGACAAGTGACTATGCTGTTTAAAACAGTTGTGTGAGCATCAATTTTGCCTTTCCATTTGCATCCTTGAGGCTTGCACGGATTTTGTTATTGTCCTCATCTTGGGTCCGTTGAACTGTGTGGACGCTCACCATGTCTGAATTCTGTGTAAGTCGAGTCAGGGCTGTGTGTCCCTAGCCTTTTGTGAGGCAAATAGCATACAGCGGGATTGATTGCGGAGTAGACAGATTGGTGCATCGTTGCAGCACATATGAACAATTATAGTCCGATTGGAACCATCACCGCACACAAATAAGAGAAAAAGGAAAAGACACCAAAAAAAAGATGGACGGGGGAAAAGAAAGAAAAACGGCCACTCTCAATTGGCCTACAAGTTGCGGTGTGGTTGTTTTTTTATCGGGTCTCCTTGCAGCCGGCTTGCGCCTGTCTTGAACTTCCGGCACGCCCACATTTCCCCGCCCCTGCCTTAGGAGGGACACCCTTGTGGAGCCCCTAACCCGTCATCAGGGCGGGGTGGTGGGCCAAGCACGGTATGTTCAGTGCACCAAGCAATAAGCCGGACCTGCCCCGAATAGCCATCCTCCAACACGCGACATGCACCAGACCACTGTCAAAGAGGGTGGTGGTCACCAAGTGTGTGGAGGGAGTTCATCTTGAAAAACCACATCATCGGTTTTGCAGAGGTTGCATTAATATGATGGATCACAAGTTATTTCTCCCATCTTGATTGCAAAAGCTGCCTTCGCTTATTTTCATAGGCATTCCTTTATATATAATGAAGTGCTTCATTGTTCATTGCAGCAGTCGAGCATAATGATAGGTACGAGACAGGGCTAGCACTATCTATTCGCGCTCTATGCCATATGCTCTCAAGACATATATGAATGCCGGTGACAATTAGGTATCTGGTCTAGTAGTGCACAATCTGGGTTAATTCAATCATTTGAAACATACTGCAGATGTTCAATGAATCGGCTGATACCAAATTAAGTCGGTCACTGGGGTATTTCCACATCCTTCATTCTAACACATCGCCACATCAACCATTGATTGAGTGATATTCCGGCATTACTTCCTCAGTTTACATGTGGTCTGGCATTTGCAGAATTCACTTTTTTCGTTGATGTAGAGTAGACAAAAAGATATCCTCATTGCCAAGAGCATCATTTGTAGAACTATACAGTTGATATCCAGGAAACAGTTAATCCAGAAAGGAACATACGCCTTACTTTGTGACTCAAAACGCATCAGGACACTCTATTTCAATTCATCCGATCACACCAGCTCATTTTCACTTGATATTAATAATTCAACTGCAGTCCACATTAAAAAAGTAGAAAGTAAATGCCATCAGAAGAATTGAAGCAAAGTTATTAGAAGAGCATGGAGCGGTCTTCCAGGGCAGGCGTACCGATGAGGTAGACGTAGAGAAATCAGACTTCTGACATCGCCAAGCTCACCGCCACCAACACCATTCGAACAGCCCATGTGTCCAGGTCAGTTTCACACAGCCCAAATAAGAGCAGCATCCCAATTTATGACAGCAAGAAGAACACGAGCAAAACCACTGCGATTAACAATTAACATCCCCATAAGCTACTGCGGTACTTTGATCAAATCGACTAAACTACTCAATCTACAATAGCCCGAGATTACTTCTGTATCACAAATACACTAAAATAGCATGCAAATAGTTCCAAGATATGCATGTGCTTTCGGCAGTGGGGTCCAGACCGCAGCCTCGAGCCCCTGAGTGATGCGAATTGGAGCAGCTACGCATCTTCCCTGCATCGCTCGTTGGTGCCATCGGAGCCGCCAGATGTCCGATTGACTACCATCTTCCTGCCTCAGCAGCATGCGGCAGTCAGTCTCCAACGAAGTGGCCCCAGACTCCGCCTGGGTAGGCGTCATCCCAACAAACGTCACCAGTTAACTATACCTGACATAGGATGTGTCATCCTTGAAGTGGTCACACAAGGGGTTTCCCTCCAGCTGCAGCGACACCAGTTTAAGGCCCCGGATCTTAGACAGCTCATGGATGTTCTTCAACTGAAGCAAAGGCAGACAAAGATGTTGTATTGCTACATCTGCTGATTAAACAAGGTAAATTTCAATCATGAATTGGCTTCCCTCATTCCATTGGGGCAATTTGAACTGAAAGAACTGTAGTTGTGACCCAGCTTTTCATCTCGCGATGGCCATGTAATGAGGGCTGATCTACTAATGTCAGTAGCCTAGTCTCCTAGCATTTTCTACTGACCGGAGTATGCAAATATTTTTTTTTAAAGAAAATTTTTATTTGTTTGGAAAGTACACAATTTCTTTTTATTTTCAAGGTACACAATTTTAGAAGACACCCCAAAAAATGCAAGTCTAAGTCCAACCTGCCCAGACTTAATACAGATAGTTAGGCTTAGATGAGCCTTACATTCAGCAATGCCAAAGTTGCCATCAAACTTCTACGAGACCTCCTGGAACCTGACTAAGATACGCATGGTATTAGAAGTTGTAGGAACTCACCTTGTTTTTACTGATGTCAAGCTTGATGAGGTTGGGCGCTTTGCGGGCGATGTCAATCATATTCTCCAACCCAAACAGGTGGTTATCACTCAGATCTAGTGACAGCAGCTGAAGCAAAAACAAGTGAGTGAGTGAGTGAGTGAGTGAGTGAGTGAGTGAGTTTTTGAATTTTAGCAACATCACATGTTATATCAGGACGGGTACTGACTTGTGATTTTGTTTGCTTGTTTTACGTCCTAGCAACATCTAAGGTCATATCAGGACAGATACCGACTTGTGACAGTGCGCACTCATGGCGACTTAATAATGCTGCCCCACTGGGAGACTAGGCCACCAGCACCATGACCTGATATTCCATTCAGTTGCATTAACCTGACACTGAGCTAACCAGTCCTTGCCTTATCCTATTAATGTGAGCACCAAGCTAGGAAACGACAAGTATCAATTTTGTATGTCATTGGCTTGACTCTACCGGGAATCGAACTCCTGATCTCCCACACGGGAGGCCTGTGCTCTACTGATTTGGCAACCGCGTCCGCTCAACACACCTTGAATGTACCCGACTGAGTTCAAATCAGGTAGACTGGGGTATGAGTAACACTGACCTCGGGTATGTGCTCGTTGATGACTTTCAGCAGGACATCCATCACAGAACGTCGGTTCATCACCAGCCGGATGCCTTCAGCGTTCAGCGCTAAAAAGTTAGTTATTCTCTATTTAAAGGGGTGGTAACATGACCAACACAACTTTATTTTTAGCCACAATTATCAAGCTTCATACAAAAAGTTTACCTCCACAGGAACATTTTCAATGGTTGGCGCCCTTGCAAACTCTAAGGTCATATCAGGACGGCACATTTTCAAGAACATATGAAACCTTTTGTTATACCAAACTTTGCAGACAGAGCGAACTTGGCAGCCGGGCAGGAGATGGGTTGGGGCTAAGTGGAGTGAGGGGAGGGGGATTTCTGAACACTCGAGGCGGAACATACAGTTAAATTCAAGAACATTCAAGACTTTCGGTGATGTATGCAAACCCTAGTCATATTCGATCATGACATATTTTGAAATAAACCTATGTCATAGGAGTTAACTCGGACAACAAGCAAAGCTGAGGGGTGTCTGTGGTGACTGCGACTAATGTCACTCAGCCCTAATGACCCTCCCCAGCTGTTAGAGTGACGTTGGTTGGTTGGTGGTTTTACATCCTGGCAACATCTAAGGTCATATCAGGACGGGTACCGACTTTTGACAGTGCACTCATGGTGACTTTATAGTGCTGCCCTACTGGGAAACCAGGCCACTGGCATGATGACCCAACTCAGTCACTTTATCCTGACACTGAGCTAACCAGTCCTTGCCATATCCTTCTTTTTTTTAAAACCAGGAACGCTTGTTTTATTTAACGACATCTCTAGAGCACATTGATTTTTTTCATCAGCTATTGGACATCAAACATATGCTCATTCTAACATATTTCTTTGGAGGAAACCTGGTTCCGCCACATCGGCGCACTCTTTCCGATAAGCAGCAAGGGGTCTTTTATATGCACTTTCCCTCAGACAGGACAGCACATACCACAGCCTTTGATGAACCAGTTGTGGACCACTGGTTGGAATGGCAAACAGCCCAAACTGCAAATAGGTCCACGGAGCAGGATCGATCGGATGACCCACACCATCACAGTTGGACACTCTACCGCCTGAGCTACGTCCCGCTCAGCCCAATCCTATTATTGCCGAGCGCCAGGTTAGGAAACGACAAGTATCAATTTTATACGTCATTGGTTTGACTCATCCGGGAACCTAACTCCCGATCTCCCTCATTTGAGGCTTCCGCTCTACCGATTCGGCCACCGCGCCCAGTATATTAGCACTGAAGGAATAGGTTGCAGTCTCCCTGATGAATTCTTACATGCGTCGTTGTAGAGGTTGGCGAGATTCATTGCTTTGCTGGAGGGGTCGTAACGACTGCTCATCACCACCTGGTAACCAAGAAGCACACATGATTAGCGACAAATAAGAAGCGCCACACAGCTACAGGAAACGTCAACATACGCCCTACCCATTAGACTTATGATGAATGCCACCATGAGTTTGTTCATTGTGGTTCCATGTTCTAGCAACATCTAAGGTAATATAAGGTATTAACGTGCATGCACTCATGGTGACTTTATAGTGCTGCCCTACTGGGACACGCCACCAGCACCACGACCAAATCAATATCCCATTCAGGTCAGATTATCCTGACCCTGACCCAACCAGTCCTTGCACTATCCTAGTGGTACGACCCACCCAGTCCTTGCACTATCCTAGTGGTACGACCCACCCAGACCAGGTACTGACCTTCAACTTCTCTTTAACCGAATCGTCCATATTGGTGCACGGTAGTTTCGGCTCGCCTCGTACAGAGACCACGATCTGAAAGCACAACAAATTCTCATTACATAACCATTCAGCCACAGGACAGAAGAGTGAGGGGTGATGGAAATTTAGTACGATCTACTAGCTTGTTTGTTTGCTTGAGTTTTATGTCCTGACAACATCTAAGGTAACATCAGAATAGCTGCCGACTTGTGACAGTGTGCACTCATGGTGACTTTATAGTGCTGCCCCACTGGGAGACCAGGCTACTAGCATCATATAATATCCCACTCAGTCACATAATCCGGCCAGTGAGCCACCCAGTCTATGTCCTATCCTACTAATGCCGAGCGTCTGACTAGGACGCGACATGTATAATTTTTTAAGTAATTGATTTGACTCGACTCATTCAGTCATTCCTATAGCTAGCTACTGCAACCGCTGAACCACCACAACCAAGAGGAAATATAAACAACCTGCACTATGATGGGTATAGTGAGGTCAGATGTACACGAATACTGCACCCAGGGTTCATACAAAAAGTAGCCACCAGATTCAAGAACATTTTCAAGGAGACAATCTGCTCAAAAGTATGCAATCTTGATAAAACAATTCCACAAAAGTAACTGACAGGAATTTTTTCAAAAACAAATTCATCTCAAATATCGCGTGACATGTTATAATCAGGGTTCATATAAAATATTTGGCCACCAGATTCAAGAACGTACAGTTAAATTCAAGAATATTTTAGGGTACTCGAACGCAAAAGCTAAATTCAAGACTTTCGGTGACCCATGTGAACCCTGGCTGCACCATTGTGCAACCACACAACCCCTTCAATGGCATGTGTCAGTTCTTGACCAAACGCCGTACCTCTCTGGGTCTGTACCGACAATCCAGTGCTCGTTCCTTTCTGTTGGTTCTGAGGTTCGAGTAGGGAGAACCAACCTAATCACAATACAACACACCACTCAGTCACTGTATCCCGACATCGATCCAGCCAGTCCATGCAATATTCTATCCAGTGCCAGGCGAGGAAAATACATACGCATTTATTCCCCCCTACCAGCCATTTCTAGACTTATATTTAAAAATAATAAAATCCAGGATTTCCAGGATGCGTACGAAACATGTCCGCATTTAGCACCATTGAAATACGCACCCAACGAGCCACACCCATCCAGAGGCCATCAGGCATCAAACCCCATATGGGGAATAACTGCGTATTACCTTAAAGCCACTGGGCATGGTGATCCTTCGGTTTACAGATTTGAGTGCTCTTGCCGTATTGATGTCATCCACGAAGAACACACCATTGCTCCCCTCCATGTAGTACTGAAATGACACAAACATCTAGGTCATGGCACTGGGGCCGTATGCACCAAGTTGTGCTAACGTTAACCGGAGCTAGGCGCTAGCTCCGGTTAACTAGCTCCGGGTACCAGGGGTTCCGTGAAAGATCTAAAGTGGTATGCATCAATGTCTTAGCCGGCCGGGGATAGCTGACCGTGAGTTTATTTATAGATTTGGGAATTCCCTCGATTCGACAACATGAATAACACCGCCAATGCTGCGGGGGCGTTAATATCGGTTCGAATTTAGGGTTAAATTGATAAGATTTCACTTATTGCGTATGTAATTCTGTTAAATATGACAGCATTGAATAGATTTGGGTGTAATATATTGCTGCCAATGCGGCGGTGGCGACGGCGGCCATTTTTAGTTGACGTTTGACAGTATGGATATCGACGTCGACACCAAGGCGGCGATTTGTTTACTTGACATTCGTCGATTCGAAAATATTAATATCGCCGCCTTTGCGGCAGCAGCATTAATCTAGGTTCGATTTTAGGGTTAATTTACTAAAATATCACTATATGACTATGTAACTCTGTTAAATATGATAGCATTGAATAGATTTACATCCATACACGCACACTAACCGCCCCGGCTAGCAGTTAAACCCGATTTGAAACTGGGGTAGCTTAGCCGAGGCTACGGTCGGCGGTTAGCGCTGGCACCGATTGATGCATACAAATTTTCCACAGTTAGCCCTGTGGAGATAGTCAAACCGCGCCGGGGTTAAGGCCCTAACTCCGATTGGTGCATACGGCCCCAGGTGTAATCAAAACATGAAATACACACGGTGTGCATGCCCGGGCACCCGAAGAGCAAACAATTAAATGCACAGAAGTGTTTTATTTCATGCCATATAGTGTTCACGTGCTTGTGTGCCTGGCTCATTTCCACCTATGTCACCATATCCACGCATACCTGTCTATGTGGTTCCTTGCCTGAGAGGTCACTGCAGACTACTAGTTCTACACTCGACCCCCCTGGAAAAGTCTTTTAAATAGTCATTTAATGCTTACAATTACATACAGGCAATGAACTTAATATATACATACACAGGGTAGGTTCAACAACCATACAGTGCATAGCTTGTAGAGGATCCAGGTCACGGCAACCAGTGTCCTGGGAGGTGATGAAAATGGGAAATATTGCACATAGAGCAGGAATCGAACCCACATTTCTTGCATCCCAGGCCAGTGTGCTTACCATTACACCACATAGGCTCCCTGATGGCACCTTATCAACGCTTGTCTATCTGGCTCATTGCCTGAGGTCAGTGCAGGCTACTACAATACAGTTTTTTTTTAAATCCCACCAAGACCACATAATGCAGTACATGTATATTCTGAGCCTAACGACATGGCAGAATAGAAACGGCTATAGCCATCACTCACCCCTACAGGAATGAAGGGAACAGTCATGTTGTCGTTGAGCATTTGAAACAGCGTCTTCATGTCCAATTTATCCATATGTGAAACCTATAAATATAAAGCACATGTAGGATGATACAGGGATGAAAGTGGTCTACAGCAAAAATCTTGGAAATTACACCGATGGCGAATTTCCGTGAAAATACATAATGCATAATTGTTAATCCCTGGGGGATGGGGATGGGGATGGGGAGGAGGAGGGGAGGAGGGGGTGAGCTGTGAAAAATGAGTACTCACCGAAACTTTGAACCATCCTGATCGCGGGTCCAGTGACCCTGACTGGTTAGGGACACGTCCCCGCCGCCCGCCACCCCCGCCTCGAGCACCCCGCCCACCGCCACGCACACCCCCACCGCCGCCCCCACCCCCACCCCCACCCAGCCGGGGAGGGGCGGAGCGGTAGTCGTCACCCCCGCCCATATTGCCAGTCTTCCTTCCGTAGTGCGGTTGCCGCTTGGAGTAAGGCAGGCTGAAATGACAACACATAACATTGAAGATGGAAACAAAAAGAACCATAGAAGAGGATGGTTGGTTGAGTTGTATGTCCTGGCAATATCTAAGGTCATATCCGGACAGGCACAGACTTGTGACAGTGCACTCATGGAGACTTTATAGTGCTGCCGCACTGGGAGACCAGGCCACCAACACCATGACCTGATATCTCACTTAGTCACATGATCCTGAGCTAACCAGTCCTTGTCCTATCCCATTAATGCCAAGTGCCAGGCTAGATAGCAAGAAGTATTAATTTTATAAGTCATTGCTTTAACTCGGGAAGCCTGCGTTCCACCCATTCTGCCAACGCATCATAGAAAAGTACTTATTTCCTAGGGCCTCACCCAGGCTTCTCATATGGCAAGATTTCAGAAACTCCAATCAAACTGGTCACATATCAATTTTAAATTGATCAATAAATAATAAACCTGTGGTCTCCATTTCTCCAGTTTGAAGTAAGTTTTATTTTAAATGGCTAACTTTGGAGATATTTTGAAGCGCAAACACGCTAGATTAATTTTGGCAAGCATACTAAAGATCTGACACCATAGGCTTCTGCAGTATCAGGTTCTATTAAATTGATTTAGTGTTCCCTTCTATGTGGCAACAAATGCTCAAAGTTGCATAATCCCATGGTGTTGAGTTTCTGACATTTTCTGAGATAAATACATTAGGTTGATAGTTATAATATACCTGACTTTAGCTTGAAGTAACTTCTATTTTAAGTGGCTAACATTTGAGATATTTTGAAGTACAACCATGCAAAATTAATTTTGGCAAGCTTTTGCACTAATATCTAAGTGAGATATATAGAATCAAATTTAGATAATAGTTTTGGTTTCGAAAATTTGATGTTTTCATCGGACTATGCAGCTTTGTTGGTTGTTTTACGTCCTAGCAACATCTAAGGTCATATCAGGACGGGGCTGTGCAGCCTTAATAAATACATCGTATCTAAGTTAGATATGTAGAATCGAATTTATATAATTGTTTTGGTTGTGAAAGTTGATGCTTCATCGCTCTATGCAGCTTTAGCACACCCGGACACCAAGCTGTGTGCAGGACTCGCACTTACTATCTGTCCCTATACTTGGGGGCACCGTCGTAGTCACCCATGTCGACGTCATCGTCGTTACCGCCAAGACGAGACCGGGGGTTCAAGCCTCTGCCTACAAACCAAGGGACATAACTTATTAACACAGTTGATTGTTGGAGCTCTACATTCTAGCAACATCAAAGGTCATATCAGGACGGGTACTGACTTGTAACAGTGCACACTCATGGTGACTTTATAGTGCTTCCCCACTAGGAAATCATACCACTGGCACCATGACCTGATGTCCCACATTATCCTGACACTGAGCCAACCAGTCCTTGCCATATCCTATTAATGGCGAATGCCTGGCTCGGAAGTGACAAATATAAATTTTTAAGTGATTGATTTGACTCGGCCAGGGTTCGAATCCCACGATCTACCAAACGGGAGATGGACGCTAAACTCATTCAGCCATCCCGGCTGGTCTACGGCAGAAGGTACGATGACTTCACAGGCCCCACTTGTATTAGTTCATCATTTAAAGTTGGCCGATAAAATCAAATCTGAGTACCTATGTTATTTTTAATTTCGCTCATTTTTAAAACGTCAGCTGCCTGATTTACAATTTAAAATAAAATAATAGAAGACTCATACAAACCTCGTTTATAGAAGCCGCCTCTGGCATTGTTTCTGCGGCTCTGACCACGACGCATACCGCCGCCGCCTCCTCCTCCTCCTCGCCCCCCGCCGCCACCGCCACTGTCATACCTTTCTCGGTCGTCATGTTCTGAAAAGGTAGGCAGGTGGGTATCAGATTAATGGGTCACTCTCCTCAAATCTGGTCATCCTGGGACGAGATGTTAAACCATCAATAACAAACGTTCTACTCATTTATCATATTCCCATTCAGATTTGATACCAGGAATAAAGGAAATAAAATAAGTTACATGTGTGTTTTGTGGTGAGGTGTTCTAATGCCAAAAAAAGCATATTTCACCAGTTGCCATTGTGACCAGTGTACTGCATTATCATATCCAGTGGTGCTCCTTAAAATCTATTAATAAATCCTATGCAAATAACGTACCGCAAAGAATGGCATTATAATTGACCAATCACAATCGTGTTTATAAATATCTGGACCAGTTTGTAGTGCATTGTGGGAAAATACAGCGGTTTTACAAGCTGTTTAACACACTTCCGAAAAAGGGCCTAAAGCAGGCAAACAAAACTTTAAAAAAACACTAATACCTGCAAAATGTTAATATTTAGTTATCTACCTTTCATTAGAAATACATATTGTGTGTTAGTGTTGGTTAGATTTGTCACAACAGCACTTGGAAATACATGTAGGTAGCAGAATTTTCCGGTGACCAGGTCTAATAATAGAGACTATAGTAAGTATGCGCGCAGTCGCGAGGGGCGCCACCATCGCGATGCATTCAAAATACAATGTAGTGTGAACCTATAGCGTACAATATCAATTACACAATTTACTATGTTTAGTACTCTCTGAATGCAAATTATATAAAGTTACTGGGCCTATTTATAATTTTTGTATCATTATAATCAATAGGACAAAATGTTGATTTGTAGGAAAGCAAAATTGTAAATAACTTTGGAACGAATAATGATATTGAAACGATTCCAAGTCGTGTCCACACATGCAGTACTTGGGGCAGTTTAAGGCGGAAATCGATATCTGCGCATGAGCAAGTCCATACTAACCAGCGCCAGTTTCGATTAGTCAACGTCCCCACAAGAGAGTGTGGGTTCGACCTAGATATGTATCGACTGAATCGTATTGTTTTGGAATGATCAAAACTTCTGCTGGGCAGTGAAAACCTAAAAATAAATGATGAAAAAAATATATGTGCACAGCTAGCAGTTTCATAGACCAAATTATATAATATGCGCTTTTGATCGACCGGAAAATCAACAAACTCAGGTCTCGACTGCGCATGCGTGTGACGTGCTTAAGCCGCCTCAAAGCAAGATGGGCCAACTTAAGCTAGTTCGCTTCATCTAGACTACCTCGCTAGGCGGTCTACTTGAGGCGAACTAGATGAGGCGACTTAGCCCTAATTCGCTTCAGCGTAGCGTCCACACGACCAATGTGAGTCGAACTAGACAAGGCGAACTAGTTGAGGCGACTTAACGCCCGTGTGTGAACAGGGCTTATGACTATGTCTGTCTACCAATTTGGCATTTTGCAGTACTACTGTCAACTGTGCAACAGTTCTTCAAATGTCATGTTAGGTACACGTGTAGTCGCGAGGGGCGCCACCATCGCGATGCATTCAAAATAGTGTTTCCATGAAGTACAATCTTTGTACATGGCCACAATTAACTTACTCCCTGTGCATCCTCTGTGGGAATAATTGATGAGATACTTCTGGTTTTGAAAATAATGTTGATTCAGATACATTTTTATGTGTTTTTTCTTAAATTTTTCCAACTGAAGAATTGACTGAAGTTTTCAATCTGCTAAAAAAAGAAGGCAAGGCACCATTAAACTGAATTTTAAGGACATAAACCGATTTATCATACCTTGTTTCACATAAAATCGGTCACTCTGGTCAACTGATTTCACCCGTGAATTTCAAGCAGCCTTCCAAAAATATACAGTGTGGATTGTTCTACAACCATAGCAACCATGAAAACTGTTTGTATTTCATGAATTCTGATTGCACCATGTGAAAGAGCACCCCACAATACCCGCCTGCGGCGGCCGTAAGTCGTCGCATCGGCCAGACCGTACGGCGACCGCACAGTCAGTTACGGTCGGAGTATGGTGACCGTACGTTTCTTTGCTAGCCGCAAGGTGCTGCGTTTATTTAAAGTTGGAGTTATCTTAACTTCGAAAAATCGCAACACCACAGGCGCAATCCTGGCAATCCAGACTCCACAACACTGTACGATCACGTTTGTTGACATCAATAAAAAGGTTGTAAAATGAATATCAATATGGTACAAAATTCATGTTTGTGTGTTCAATATTAAGAAAGTTATGACTTTTTTTGGTATATATTCATGTATATATATATTCAACACAATCCGTACGATTTGTGAAGAGATAAACGGCAGACCGTAACATTTCCATAAACCGCAAGACACGCCGCAGACCGCAGCACCCTACGGCGACCGCAGCATTTGTAACCTAAGCATAAGTGCAAGCATTAAGAATATATGATTTATATCAACATTTTTCATCCAATTCTATTAACAAAAGTTGGCTCTGTTGGCCTACCCTAATTACTTCACCATTGTCATACAAAATTGGTGTCCCATTTGGCAATCTTATAATCGTCGTAACTTTGGTTCTAATACTTCTATTGAAGATATTGAGATAATTTAAACTGTTCCGAGTTCTGGTTTAGTCTAGCTACCTAACTATCATAATTGTAACTGTAAGTGTAAGGCAATATAATTTATTTCAATATTGTATGTATCATACCTAGTCATGTGGTATACCTAACAACTACTGAGGTAGGTGCCATCCTATCCACATGTGGTGCCACTATCGCCCAACCAGTCTTTTTGTGACCACACCTGCAGCAGAGTGCTCTGAACCCGGAATTCACAGATAAGGAGCCAAGAAAGGGCATATTAACTCAAAGAACAGCACCCTTTAGCATTTACCTTCTTAAAAATAAATATAACATCGACCGCGAATGTATAGCACGGCCCGGAATTGTATCTTTATAGTGATTTAGCATAGTTTTAAAGAGTCATTTCCATCAATATTTTCAATGGTAAATACCCTCCATCAATTTTCAAAGGGGTCCAAGCATTACAATTATAATTTCGATAGAAGCTCCAATGATTCAAAAGCAATATACATTTTGAATTTTAAAAATATTCCAAAATTTGAGTGAGATATATATGCATTTGAAAGTTGTTGTCTTTTCCAATGTAGGTACCCTCCTTAAATGTTCAAAGTGTTCATGTAGAAACTCAGAAGAATCAAGAGCAATATGATTTTTGAATTGTTTAAATATAACAAAATTTGAGTGAGATATTATTATATAGGATTATATATGCATTATATATGCATTTGGTAGTATCACTCTATGTAGGTATGTGGTAATTTTTGGAGA
This sequence comes from Branchipolynoe longqiensis, assembly GCA_030323885.1. Lineage (NCBI taxonomy): Eukaryota > Metazoa > Annelida > Polychaeta > Phyllodocida > Polynoidae > Branchipolynoe > Branchipolynoe longqiensis. The sequence goes on from CM059199.1 coordinate 31,752,221, forward strand.
ATGCATTCGATCTCAATGGAACATATATCAATGGAAAGAGCTTGAATTGGACTTCGTCATGGTAGCCATATCATTTTTCTAAAGTAAATACCATGAAAGTTATGTCAATTTGAAGTTGCGAAAATCTGTATCATTTTGGACCCTTTGTTCTATAGTAAAACTGCAAAAAAGCTGTGACCCAAATTCGAGCAAGCAGGGCTAAGAGCTTTGAGTGAACTCAGTGGCTGGAGTGAGAGACTTTGTTGACATCAACTACTGTGCATCCTCGAAATGCATCTGTTAATTATTCAATCTTCATGAAAATTGGCCAATACATAGAAAACAGGTATGCGAAAATGAATACGGTACGTTCAAAAATGAATATCCTCAAATTTTTGTGATTTGCAGAGGTTTTTGATAAACATTTTTTTTCTTTAAATTGAAGTCATTTTCATCAAGTTCTAGTTGACAAATTCAAAAAGATTTGAGGACCCAGATGAAGAACATTTGATCTACATTGAGTTTATTATAATGGTGAATCCAGATTAAATTTAACAATTAAGCCGACATTAGAAATGCCATAACTTTCTCCCCTATAGAGGGAGTGCACGTGCCATCATCACTCAGCGGTTAGCCATCTTGGATTACACTTAATACCACCTATGGCACCCCCTGTCTTATACCAAGAACACTACGTCCACCACTGGGCCTACCTGTAGTCAGGGCTGCTGAAGTATGTGGCGCCACCTAGCGAGTACTGCCTGAACCTGTCTAAAGTTGTGTTCACACCAGCGCGTTAAGTCGCCTCAACTAGTTTGCCTCCTATAGTTCGGCTCACATTCGCCGTGTGGACGCGACGCTGAGGCGGATTAGGGCTGATTCGCCTCATCTAGTTAGCTTCAAGTAAACCACGTCGCGAGGTAGTCCAGATGAACCGAACTAGTTTAAGTCGGCGCATCTTGCCTGTGTGGACGGTAGCAGTTTACTTGAAGCTGCTTAAGCACGTCATGCGCAGTCAAGACCTGAGTTTGACAATTTTCCGGTCGATCAAAAGCGCATATTATATAATTTGGTCTATGAAATTGAATTACAGCTTCAACGAGCTTGGCTTTATTTAAAATATTTCAATTTGGTCAAGTTTGGCTATTCCAATAGCAACTTCAAAAGTTTCACTCAATTTCAACCTGTAAATTCCCACTTTTATAGGAATCTGAAATATTTAAAAAGTAGACTGTAGTGATTAATCTTTAATATTATCTTATAATACTGTTGAGTTTGAGGAAATTGTGATGATTACATGTAGGGATGTGCCAAAAAATGTCAAACCCCATCAATAATAAAACAAAAGGCACCACTGGAAAGACCTTGAAACGCCATTCAACATGACACAAAGATTATGGGAATAGGTGGAGTATTAAGGAAGTTATGGCCTTTTCCAACTCTGAAATTGGTAATTATTTTCTTACATAAAATTAAGGTATAAGCACTAGATTTCTGTGACCGAAATTGGTGACTCATTCTCTGACCAATAAGCCACCACATGTAGCTCCTCTATTGCATTCCGCCTCGCGCCAATTCTGAGTGCCTCGTCACAATTTCCCCAAACTCAACAGTATATAAGATTAATAATGGCTACACATTCCAGTTAACTTTTTTCAAATTCCAGATTGATATAAAAGGGTGAATTTGCAGGTTGAAATTGGGTGAAACTTTTGAAGTTATTATTGGATTGTAGCTCCTCTATTGCATTGTGGCTCGTGCCAATTCTGAGTGCCTAGTCACAATTTCCCCAAACTCAACAGGATTCTCGATGTCGGACATCCGGGCACTTTTGGGGTTCACAGCGTGCGAAGGGTAAAACAAATGCTACTCCCATAGAAACAACATTAGAACTACCCTATCTATCACAGTGATTTATGCTTTTTGGTGCTTTGAAAGCAAATTTCTCTTGTTTCTATTAAATAGTTCAGATCTTTCTCTATAATTTCATGTTCAGCTTTTTTTTTATCAGCCAATTGGAAGTTCTTGAATTTATTTGGCGAAAATAGTTTTTGAGGCCATGATCTGGTAAACTTTCACTATTATCTCTGTTTTTAATACTTTCAGGGAAAATTGCTCTTAGGTTAAATTAAATACCTCAGATCTTCCTCTTCAATCGCGCATTGAGATATTTTTAATTGATTCGATGAAAGTTTTAAAATTTATTTTACAAAAATAAATGCTCCCCATAGTCTTAGTATGCCATAGACATAGCATTGCCGCAGCACACATCACGGCGGTATTTTACCCATCGCGGGCTAGTTTCCGGGGTTGTGACGTCATGCCGACATCGAGAATATAAGATTAATAATGGCTGCACAGTCCAGTTAGGTACCCCGGAATCCGCCGGGAGCGCCACTGTCGCCGGCGGATAAAACTCGTACAACTTCTAGCGACTTTCTGAGCAGCCCAGTCATGTCGGAAAACGGCACCACATGGGCAACACATGCACACTGCATTGACTGCTACATCTGGGTTTGAAGCACAACAGACTGGGGCACAGATAGAGACCATTTCCAGTGCTGTGTGACATTTGAAAGGCATTTTACCAAGCCATTTAAGTCTTCAGATGCAGAAATCAGAGGTAAGACTGCCTTGAATGTGTATGTTAACTATCATAATGGGAAACTTTAGCATTTTATCTTCGTAAAACTGGTCTTACATTGACTCTAACTGGAATCGCAACTCTACAATTTGATGGCCAAAAGTTGGTGTTTTGACTGGATTCTGGAGTTGAGTGACTCATGCGCGGCCCCCGTGGCCCGAGGGATGCGTCGGCTACATTAGTCGTCAAATCAACGGTGTTTGGTGGTGTTTGGTTTGGTTGTTGTTGGTTTGGTTGTTGTTGGTTTGGTTGTTGTTTGATGTTGGTGGTTGGTTGGTTGGTTGGTTGGTTGTTGGTGGTTTGGTTGTTTTAACTGTATTCTCTAGTTGAGTGACTCACACGCGGCCCCTGCGGGAGCGTCGAGGGATGCGTCGGCTACGTTAGTCGTTAGATCAACGGTGTTTTGTTGTGTTTGGTGGTGTTTGTTTGGGTTGTTGTTGGTTTGGTTGTTGTTGGTTTGTTGTTTGTTTGATGTTGGTGGTTTGGTTGGTGGTTTGGTTGTTTTGACTGGATTCTCTAGTTGAGTGACTCACGCCCGGCCCCTGTGGGTAGGTACCCCGGAATCCGCTGGGAGCGCCACTGTCGCCGGTGCGATAAAACTCGTACAACTTCTAGCGACTTTTTGAGCAGCCCAGTCATGTCGGAAAACGGCACCACATGTGCAACACATGCACACTGCATTGACTGCTACATCTGGGTTTGAAGCACAACAGACTGGGGCACAGATAGAGACCATTTTCAGTGCTGTGTGACATTTGAAAGGCATTTTACCAAGCCATTCAAGTCTTCAGATGCAGAAATCAGAGCTAAGACTGCCGGGAAAGTGCATGTTAACTATCATAATGGGAAACTTTAGCATTTTATCTTCCTAAAACTGGTCTTACATTGACTCTAACTGGAATCGCAACTCTACAATTTGATGGCCAAAAGTTGGTGTTTTGACTGGATTCTGACTCACGCGCGGCCCGCGGGATGGTCGAGGGATGCGTCGGCTACAGTAGTCGTTAAATCAACGGTGTTTGGTGGTGTTTGGTTTGGTTGTTGTTGGTTTGTTGTTGGTTTGGTTTGATGTTGTTGGTGGTTGTTTGGTTGCTTTGACTGGATTCTCTAGTTGAGTGACTCACGCGCGGCCCCCGCGGGAGGGTCGAGGGATGCGTCGGCTACGTTAGTCGTTAGATCAACGGTGTTTTGTTGTGTTTGGTTAGGTACCCCGGAATCCGCAGGGAGCGCCACTGTCGCCGGTGCGATAAAACTCGTACAACTTCTTGCGACTTTCTGAGCAGCCCAGTCATGTTGGAAAAGGGCACACTGCACACAGGCACACTGCATTGACTGCTACATCTGGGTTTGATTGTTGGTTGTTTGAATCACCTTGATGTCAAGTTTGATCAGGATCAAACCATTAATAAAGAAACTGCAGTTATGGGCATGATTGTATTACGGTTGCCATGGAAACCAACATTTTTATGGTTGCCATGGAAACCTACATTTCTCTGTGATCTAATTTATTTATATCAGTTTTGATAAGCTGAGGTGATTTGCCAGACCAAGAAGAACCTTAATGTGACATTTCATCGGGATCTGACCATTATTAAAAAAGAGCTACAGTTGACTGATATTGTAGGCGGGAGTGATTGTATTACGGTTGCCATGGAAACCTACATTTTCCTGTGATCTAATTTTTGTATATCCGTTTTGATAAGCTGGGGTGATTTGGTATAAGAAGAACCTTGATGTCAAGTTTGATCAGGAACAAACCATTAATAAAGAAACTGCAGTTGTAGGCATGATTGTATTACGGTTGCCATGGAAACCAACATTTTTCTGTGATCTAATTTTTTTTATATCAGTTTTGATAAGCTGAGATGATTTGACAGACCAAGAAGAACCTTGATGTGAAATTTCATCAGGATCTGACCATTATTTAAAAATAGCTACAGTTGACTCATATTGAAGGTGGGAGTGATTGCATTATGGTTGCCATGGAAACCTACATTTTCCGGTGATCTAATTTTTATATATCAGTTTTGATAAGCTGGGGTGATTTGGTATATGAAGAAGAACCTTGGTGTGAAGTTTGATCAGGATAGGATCATTAATAAAGAAACTACAAGGAAATGTTGTTATAATTAGTCTATTTAACAGCCCTAAATAAGGCACTTCTCTAGTCTAGTCTAGTGCATTAGCTAATACAAAAAATCTTAAATTCAACAAACTTCAAATGCACATATCTCATTCAATTTTTGGAATATCTTAAAAATTCAAAAAGCATATTGCTTTTGATTCATTGGAGCTGCCAATGAAATTATAATTTGAATGTTTGGAATAATTTGAAAATTTTACTGGGGTACCTAGTCCAGTTAACATTTTTAATACATGAAGATTGGCACCATCAGGAATGCAACAAGTTACGAGTCTGAGGAGAGTATTTGATCTTTTCTATAAACTATATATATTTTTTAATTCAACTGATCCCTTATCCTTTCGCACAAGTTGCACCAAAAACAATTTGACCTGCGCATACAACCCTTAAAATCGAGGTTGCATTGCCATTGTTGTTGGACCCTGTAAATCCAGGCGATAATAAAGGAAAACTCCCAGACCTATATGCCTGGCAAGTGCTAGTGGCGACATCTATTGAAAAGGACCACACCAACCGTAAGTTCACCCAAGATTCAGCGTGCGTCGTTGTAACACCGTCCGAAATAAAATACGTCCGACAGCTTTATATAACCTTGTCGCTGCTCATATTTCCACCCGTGGATGCACTAAACCATAATCTCACCATATCACATAATATTTTTGTGTCTTACCGTCGAAAGTTCGCCTAGAACCGTCTCTTCCAGCGGTAACTCTGAAGCTACTCATTTTCCTTCCGACGATTAATTCCAAAGTTGCTGGTGCTTGTGAAATCGGCGCACAGAGTGCACGCGCCGAACACCAGCAAATTCTATATTTAGCTTCTCGCCCCCTGGTGTTATTTCGTAGAACTAGTCCCGCCGGCGAAAAGCATCGGATGGCCTCTCACATCCATTGGCCCACCAACCAGAAAGCATGGATACAGTCGAGCTTGGTAAGTATGTTTAGAATTAACTAGGTTTCCGTAAGTTGTCACGAATACATGTGAAGCAGTCGGGTACGGCAGTTATTCTTGTTTAATAGCAACGTGCTTTTTCTAAATGACATGTTTTAATTTTAAATGAGTGATCAAGTCTGTTTGATTTAGTCGCGAATTGGTCCCCTGGCTGGCATGTCATGCCTGTCACCCTCCGTGTCACTCGTGATCACTGCAATGAGGGTGACGTTGACCACCCCATTGGCATTGCTTCTCGGATTGCACATTGTTATTACAGTGTCTTTGGTGTCACATTATCCATGTATATGAATTTAAAACTTAGAATTGGATGGTAAAAACATTCCTGAAACCTGAGTGGATGGACAAGGATAGAACGCCTATATAATTGTAGTCTTACTACTACTACTAGTACTAGTCTTAGTTAGAGACTTAAGCCGTGTTTACACGGGTGATTTTAAACGCCACATATAAAACGCCTTGCCTAGATCGACACACATTTGCCGTGTAAACGCGACTCTGAGGCGTTTTAGGGCTGAATCGCTTCATATGAAACGCCTCATCTATACCACCTCGGGAGGTGGTTTATTTGAAGCGATTCAGCTGGTTCCCGGGCGGCGATAGTATAAAATAGTAGGGCTTGCCAGCAACAGATGGAGCAGTAACTAATCGCTTGTACCCGGCAGTGTTAGGGCCCAATTAGGCCGAAATCTATTAAATGCGATCATATTTAACAGAATTACATCCTCAAATAATGAAATTTAATTAAATTAACCTTAAATTCCAAGCGATATTACCGTAGCAGCAACATCGGCGTCGAATCACCAAGTGTAAACAAAACAAACAGCAGTGCTAGCCGGCTACAGGCGCCTGCTGATTCCCGGCGTCGACACACTTTTCAACTCCGCCGTGTAAACACGCTTCCAAAACGCTTCATATGAATCGCTTTGTCTACATCGTTTCACAATTCCCCGTGTAAACACGGCTTTATTCTAGTCTCTAGATTATAGTCTTTTAATATAGATATATATTTTTTTATATAACTGGAGTATGGACTAGTTTAAAGTTTATGCTAAAGACTGAATATGCCTTGTATTGGTATAGGATGTATTGTAATATTAAGATTATCAAATTATTATTTATGCTCTGTTTTCCTAATTTAATTTTGTTAAATAGGTTGTGCAGGGTGTAATGAACCAATATGATTGATATTTAGATGGGTAATATGCATGGATTGCCCATTTGCCTAGTAGGGCTAGGAGGTGGTTTTCCTGCCAGTATGCAAAAGAACCTCTATCAACTAGCCTATCGTTGAAGTTCTTGTGTTTATTCTATTGGTCCCATTATCGATTATGATGCATAAATAGACCCGTACGTACGCCGTTGGAGGACGTATAGTTACGTACATATAGATTAGATTAAAGTGTTTGAGCTATATGCCCAGGCCAAGTCGGAGACTCCACCATCAGAGTCCATCACATGTGGTGAGGATGCTCTGTTCAGTTTTGTCATGTGCAGTAATGAGTTTGAATCTGCTGGCGTTAGCTGGGTGTATCCTGGAATCTGTGGTTCGTCTGGTATTGTTGTTAACACCTTATGAGACAAAACTGTCAAAAGGGTGCATAATCATATGTAGCTTAACAAAATATTTGTTGATTAAGCAGGGCAATTCCAATCGCGGACAATTTATCTACGTCATTCACTCAATGCCAAAGTCCAGGCTAAATAGTTAGTTTTTAAAGAAGCCTTTTTAATATTAAAAAAAGAAGAACAGGCAGAAACTAAGCGATCGGACTACGGTTTACATGACAAGAATTGCAATAATAATCATAAGATAGGCCTACTTAATTGGTGTCTTGCTCCTGGACATATTACTCCCTTAAAGGCCCGTTTATACTTTTGACGGCATGTGACACCGTCAACTTTACGCTGGTTATGGCCCTGTCACACTACGACATAACGCGCCAGCGCAGGGAAAACTTGAAAATAAATTTAACACATCGAAAATCTCGACGTAATATGCAAATACATGGCCAAGTTTGACGTCAATGCCGCGTAGTGGACGTGACCTTAACGTCGGGATAGTGTTGTGCCAACGAGAGATCAAAGGAATAATTAATTATGTAAACGTCAGGCTTGCGAAACCCCAGCGCGCGACGTCAACCTAGCGTGACAGTAGCAGCCGCTTAGCGTCGATTATTGTTGTCACGCCCGACACAACCGTTTTCCCCGATGTGAGTCGACATCGACCAACCGAGAGGCTGGAGTCAGTCCAACGTCGCCGGCATGAGCTGTAAAGTCCTCCTGCCTGTGCGTCACTATGACGTAACGCACCGTTGATCTAACATAGCCAACGCATCCCTCCTGCTCGTCTAACGTCGGCGTAATGTGAGTGTGACACTGCATCACTTCGAGCTACGTTGAAAGTTTTCAACATGTCCAAAACTTGGATGCGCTTGCGTAACCTGACGTAAATTGATGTCAGTCTAACGTAAGCATGACGTAACCCGCCGTACCTCAACGTAATGACGAAAGGTCCCCTACATCGGCTTACTTTACCTGCTTACGTTGTAGTGTGACAGGCCTATTAGCACCGTGTGACGGCGCAAAACGGTGGTGAGTGGAACGTCGCCATGAGAATCTGAATGCTTTGATGCTAACATAACAGTCGATACGCTCAGTGCAAAACATCAATTTTATTCAAAATTAAAAGAAATACAGAACAATAAACATATGCATTTAATATAATCTGTTTGGTAAACATGTTACCTATTTGCGTGCCAAGCGGTTTTTTTCTAGATGGTGTTGTTTGAGAGATATTTCACTCTTTCTGTATGAAGATTTCAATGCATTGAGTTTGCAGATATGTGCAGTGCAAAACGTCAGTTGTTTTCAAAATTAATAGAAATGCAAAACCCTAACAATATAAATTTAATATAATCTATTCGTTGCATATGTTTTCTGTATGTGTGCCAAGCAGTTTGCTTCTAGGTGGTGTGGTTTTAGAGATATTTCACTTTTTCTGTATGAAGATTTCTCATAGCCATTGAGTTTGCAGTGTGACAGTGTGTCGTCCTGGAACCAAGCTGCACGCACACTGACCTGACAACTTCTGAATCTGAACTACCGATGTGTGGAAGGGCTGAACTTGAAAGTTCAACATAGTTCAACTCTGGCCAATGCTTGCGTTGTGTTGCGCCGTGAAGCGTCGACGTAAAATCTAAATGGGAGCATTGGCTTACGCCGTCAAAAGTCTAATCGGGCCTTTACAAGGAAAAGTGAATATTCATACAGGTATTTGGAATGCATGTTAAATTTATGTGGCTAGATCTTTATTAAGTTTAGGGAAGTTTCATGTTTGGATTTATCATTGGATACTGCTTGTTATGTTTCATAATTTATGCATGTGATTAATTGTATCCTTAAATGAAGAGATGACGCTAGTATAACCAGAGAGCGTGTATATAAACAGATGAGAGGGACAACTGTCATACTAGACCCTGTAACAGCTGCTGACTGTGGCGCTCCAAGTGGTGGTTGTTGAACAAATGGGCAAACTCAAGGCATTGTCAATGGCAGTGAGCAATCTTCATACAGAAAACGTTAAATATCTCTAAAACTACAACACCTAGAAACAAACTGATTGGAATACACATAGAAAACATGTTTACCAACAAGATTATTTTAAATTGATATGGTTAGGGTTCTGGATTTCTATTAATTTGGAATAGAACTGACGTTTTTCACTACGCGTACGGCAAACTCAAGGCATTGTCAATGGCGGTGAGCAATCTTCATACAGAAAAAGTGAAATATCTCTAAAACCACATGACCTAGACACAAACCGCTTGGAACACATATAGAAAACATGTTTACCAAAAGGATTATATTAAATTGATAAGGTTAGGCTTCTGCATTTCTATTAATTTTGAATAAAAACAAATGTTTTGCACTGCACGTACCGTCAAACCCAAAGCTTGTTCAACACTAACCGCCAGGAACGCCACTGTAGCCTGTGTTACAGATTTTCGCGGGAGTTGTCCCTCTCATCTGTTTATATACTCTCTGGTATAACAAGCAACATGTTCAGTTTGTCTGGTTAGTAGCCGATCTGGGCGCTCGTATGGCGGGGGGGGGGGGGGGGGGGGGGGGGGGGGGGGGGACAAAACGGGCCTTATCGCGGGCCACACTCATTTGAACCCTCACATTATCTAATCTCCAGTTTTGTAATCTCCCGATTCTGTCTGCGACTGCGCTTATGTAAGAATAGACGCGGCGTTGTGTTGGCTCCACTGTCACTACACTGGTATGGTGATAGGTGCGTGAGTGGTGCTAGCAAAGGCTATGTGCTAACAATGGTAACCATTTGGTTTTCCGGTGAATCATTGCGATTTTCAGGATTTGATTCCGACGTTTCCAGCGTAATCTCTGTATTTCAGCAATACTTCAATCAATCAATGGGTGCCGTCTTCTCGAAGAAGGTTGGCTGCAATGGACCTCCATCTCTTCCTGTCATTCGTTCCTCTCACGCATTCCGCATAGCTCATTGCTGTCCACTCAGTGATGTTGTCCATCCATGTTGTTCTCCTTCTCCCTCTTGGTCTTTTCCCTTCTATCTTCCCTTCCAGTATTCTTCTCTGTGATTCATGGTGTCGTATCATGTGGCCAAAGTATTTAATTTTTCTGTTTTTGATTGTTTGTATTATCTTATCTGTCTCTTTATTTTCATTCTTGTTAGGACCTCCACGTTGCTTATCATTGCTGTCCATGGAATTTTTAACATTCTTCTGTATTGCCACATTTCAAATGCCTCAAGCTTTGTTGTTATTGCTTTCTTCAAAGTCCATGTCTCGCAGCAATATAAAAGTGTAGACCACACATAGCATTTTAGCAGTCGGAGTCTTGTTTTTATATTGATGTCTCTAGATGTTAGTACTTTCTGCATACTTCACAACACAAGAAATCACAGTGGACCAACATTTATTAAATGACTAATTTGATATGTGAGTAAAGCCTCAATGCAGTATTAGTTAATCTAAGTTAAATGATATTACATCTATATCACAATGACCCCCAAATCCAAATCAGGCATCAAAACTGCTGATATTAATTGTTCAGATGAGAGCCCTACTATCCTACTATCCAACTAGAATTTTAAAATGTGAATACAGGCAATATTTGGGGGGTCTATATAAGACAAGAACTTGAGTAGGTCACAATAAATAGACATTGTATTACTCTCATCATAGAAATAATTACATACAGACTATTAATGATGTTGGGGAGACATATGGAGCCATGACTTTGACACTCAGCCTACCTCAAAAGCACTCGTCAACAAATTAAGCTGGGGGGGGGGGGGGCTCTTAATAGGAAACTATATCTAGGTGTTGGCGAGTTGTAGGCCAGTTCTTCATGAGTCTTGCAGAACATTGAGTTGTGGATTATTTCTGTTATGGTCATTTCTATTTATTTTTCAGCATATTATGTACATTGTAATGTATTTTTATCTTCTTAATCTAAGAAAAATGAAATAAAACCTTGTCGCATAACTGTTTAATTCTTTTTTTCTCGTTTACGTCACCGAGACTGTGTATCAAATACGTGGTTTCGCGCGCATACATTTAGTTCATGCTCCCGGATCATTGAGAGCCAATACAAACTATCATTGGAGAGCATATTCCACTATCCTTGTTGTGACTCTACCGAACGCGGTGGCCGAATCGGTAGAGTGCAGGCCTCCCGTGCGGGAGATCGGGAGTTCGATTCCCGGGCGAGTCAACCCAATGATATAGAAAATTGATACTTGTTGCTTCTTAGCTTGGTGCTCGGCATTAATACGACAGGGCAAGGAATGGTTAGCTCACTGTCAGGATAATGGGACTGAGTGGGATATCGAGTCATCGTGCTGGCATCCTGATTTCCCAGTAGGGCAGCACTATAAAGTCGCCATGAGTGTGCACTGTCACAAATCGGTACCCGTCCTGATTTGACTTTATATGTTGCCAGGACCTAAAATTCCAACAACCAACCAATGTTGTGACTGTATTAACACCCACGTCGACTTCCTTTTTTTCCTCCACGATTAGTCATCCAAGATTTAAAAAAAATGATATTCAAGAATGTATCCATAATTACTAGGATGAGAATACTATTATTGGAGAAATATTATTTACAGATAACTTGCCATTGATTTCCACTTCTTCTTTTTGCCAGAGACCACTTTCATCCCTGAGACTTCCTTTGTATATCCCCTTTGTATATCCCCATACTGCCTTTTACCTGGCTATTTCGGCAGCCATGCAAGCCTATTGTGTGCAAGGCTGATAAAGCCTATAGATAAAATATTAAAAGGCTCGATTATGGACGTAGCTAGGTGAATGTGCAATCTAATATGCTAAATATATGCTCAAGTACTTATCTGTCATAGTCCACTACTTTTGGCATGGAGACTCCAACAACCAACCAATATGTTTTACGCTGCAGCACCATCAGCGTATACTAATATGTGGTGCAAACGCCGCAGCACTAGCAGCGTATACTACTTATGGCTTCAAACGCCGTAGCAGGGTCAGCGTATACTACTAATACATGCTTCAAATCAGTGTATACAACTAATACGTGCTTCAAACGCCGCAGCACCATCAGCGTATACCAATATGTATGAACCCCGACTTCCGGGAATTTTCAGGGATTCCCTAACAATGCTAAGCCTATGGGACAATATCAGCATTACCGCTTTTTTTCCCGGAGACCATTTTCATCCCTCATACATACATACATACATACATACATACATACATACATACATACATACATACATACATACATACATACATACATACATACATACATACATACATACATACATACATACATACATACATACATACATACATACATACATACATACATACATACATACACCAGTGTCGGTTAAATGGCGTATTTTCCCCATTTCCTCAGCCCTCCTCAGCGTCTCCGACAAGCAAGGCCTTGTTGACTTCGCCACTCGACTCAATGCACTGGGGCTTCGTCTAACGGCGTCTGGTGGAACTGCCAAGGCCGTCCGCGATGCCGGGATCCCGGTCAGGTATAGACAGGGCGCCATCTGAATTGGGTTATAAATAGGAATGATCTTTGTATGCAATACAGTGCCTTGTCACAGGCGAGGTTAGGTATAGAACAGAACCTGTCTGTATTGGGTTATATATACAGGGATGAGAAATTTCCGATTTTCGGCGAACTTCCGTTTTTTTTTTCTTGGCCACAAGGGTCATTTCTGAGATTCGTGTAAATCAGATGTAAAAAAAACAGCTGGGGGGGGGGGGTATGTCCTTCTAATTTTGAAAGAAGTACAGTTGCCTGCAATTTACTGCCAGATTCAGAAGGAGCTTTACTATAAAAACAAGTGAAATACCCTTGATGCTGATACAGGATTTTATTTTGGGGAAAATATCCTCCTACAACCCAAGATGACGGGTGGTAAGGCAGTAAGAGGATATTTCCCCAAAGAAAAATGACTCTCAGCAAAGTAGTCCCAGGTTGTCTTAAAATGGCCATGAAATTGCACTAAGTTCATCATTTTCTCGGGGGCTCACAGCATCCCCCATACTTCCAGCTGCATGGGACTCACTTCGCTCATAAATATAGATGAAACTTTTCAGACTTTTTTGTCACAAGCTACTCTCATCCCTGTATATAAGAATGATCTTTGTATGCAATACAGTGCCTTGTCACAAGCACGGTCAGGTATAGAAAGGACACTATCTATGTTGGGTTATATATAAGAGTAGAATGATCTTTGTATTCAACACGGTGCCTTGTCACAAGCACGATCAGGTGTAGAAAGGATGCCATCTATGTCGGGTTATATAAGAATAGAATGCTCTTTGTATTCAATACAGTGCCTTGTCACAAGCACGGTCAGGTGTAGAAAGGACGACATAACAGGTTAAATATAAGAATAGACACCAGAAGGAATGGCCGAATGAGTTGAGCGTCCGTCTCCTGTTTTGGGAGATCTGGGGATCCGAAACCACGGGTTCGTGTGTTCGAACCCTGGTCGAGTGAAACCAATGACTTGAAAATTGATACTTGTTGCTTCCTAGCATGGTGCTCGGCATTATTAGGATATGACTGGTTGGCCCAGTAACAGGATAATTTGACTGAGTGGGATATCAGGTCATGGTGCTGGTGGCCTGGTCTCCCAGTGGGGCAGCACTATAAAGTCGCCATAAGTGCGCACTGTCACAAGTCGGTACCCGTCCTGATATGACCATAGATGTTGCTGGGATGTAAAACAACAAACAAACATAAGAATAGAATGATCTTTGTATGCAATTCCTTGTCATAAACACGGTTAGGGATATAAAGGGAGGCCATCTATATTCGGATATGTATAATAATCTTTGCTTATAATCTCGTGCCATGTCACAAGTAAAGTCAGGTAGAGAAATTAATCTGCCTATATTGGGTTATGCATAATCTTTCTATGTAATCGAGGGTTGTGTAACAAGCACAAGCAGAAAGGATTGTTTGTTTGGGTTTGACCTCCTGGCAACAATGGCGAGATAGATAGTTCTCACACCTTTTTCTTTTTTTTAAACCCTAGAAAATGAAAGTGCCCATGGGAAGTTTCTTTTTTTTGTGGAAGTCCTGATATGACAGTAGATGTTCCTATGACGGAAACCCCAAACAAACTTCGAAATACGCTGCCTCTCTCTTTGTTCCAGCGATGTGGCTGACGTCACAGGTGCCCCGGAGATGCTGGGTGGGAGGGTGAAGACTCTGCACCCAGCCATCCATGGAGGTATGTAGCAAGCAGGTTTTAGTAACTGTATGTGGCTCCTAAGGTCAAGCTTGGTGTGGTTCTTACCCTATGGTTGTGTTTTTTTTAAAGTAAAGCTTGTTTTGTTTAGCCACGCCTCTAGAGCACATTGATGATTTAAAAAAAAATGTATGGTGTTATCGGCTATTGGACGTCAAACAGATGGTCATTCTGACATGTTTCTTTGGTGGAAACCAGGTGTCGCCATATAGGCTACTCTTTCCGATATGCAGCTAGAGGTCTTTTTATTATAAATGCACTTTCCCTCAGACAGGACATGAACCAGAACTGATGAACCAGTTGTGGACTATTTGTTTATAATATAGATGTAGATGGCAGTGGAAAGTGATTGATTAATTGCTGATAGTTTAACACTGTCGGCAGCAGGGGCCATATTCACAGCGAAAGGCTAGCCGTATTTATTCTGTCAGTATTGCCAATCACATTCACATACCTATATTGAAATTTACATGGAACTCCGAAATTGTCAGATTAGTGTCAAGTGACAGTAAAAAACATTGAAATTTATTTGAAACTCTGAAATGATCAGATTAGTGTCAAGTGACAGTAAAATCCATTGAAATGTACTTGAGCCTCCGAAATGATCAAATTCTTGTTAAATGACAGCAACCTCAGTGTTATCTTTTATTCCACAAGCGGAGTAGGACACAATCACAATAATTATGTCATGGGAAGGGTGATGGAAATGGGAAATATTTTGCACCCGTACTTCTTGTCATTTCGGGGATAGCGCGCTAACCATTACACTATCTAGGTTTTCTGATGCAATCACCCTACTCACGCCTATGTGTCTGTGCTTTCTTGTCTGTGAGGTCAGTGCGGACTGCTACAATAATCTTACAGATTGAATATGATCCTTTTGCGTGAACAGGCATCCTAGCCCGGCAGACAGAGGGTGACAGAGGCGACATGGGGAAGCAGAACTTTGACTACATACGGTAAGTGCTTACTCACCTGATTCGTTCTCTTGCCTCCTGGCTTTGCTGGACTTAAAACGAATCACCCTATTCTAGCAACGGTCATTTATAAAATTAACCAACTGACAACCGATGGGTATGACATCCACCTGTGCTGGGTGCCTGGCCATGCCGGCATACAAGGAAATGAACGAGCTGATCGAGCTGCGAAGAAGGCCCTGAACTGTGATAGTGAACCGTGTCTGATCCCTCACTCTGATCTGAAACCACTAATAGCTACCCACATAAAATCCAAATGGCAACATGAGTGGGATGAAAACATTAATAAACTTAAAGAAATTGAACCATCTGTGGGAAAGCCACCACAGGCTCATGCGGGAGGTCGGGGGGGACCAAGTGGTCCTTAGCCGTTGCCGTATTGGCCACTCGTGGCTTACACATGCTTTTCTGCTCAAGGGGGACCTCCCCCTGAATGTATTGGGTGTCAGTCCCTGCTGACACTCAAACACATTTTTACTAAGTTGCGTTGATTTTTTGGCCCTGCACCAACAGTTCTACACTGCAGGCAGTATGCATGACCTTTTTACTAAGGTAAAACCGGAAAACATTTTAACTTTTTTGAGGGCTGCTGGACTGTACCACATCATATAGTTTACTAAATAGATTCTATCAATTATTAATAAAACTTTTCTTTTTCCATGGGAATTTGTTTCCCTTGACCACAAATATATGATTGTGAGCTTTCTAATTTAATGAGTGTCTATTGGCACATAATTGATTGTCTGCTTTTACATGTAAAAGCGATGGTTTGAACACAAAAAAAAAACACATTTCTCACCGTGAATATGGCCTATGCTGCCGACACGGCGTAAAGCAACCACCAATCAATTAATCAAGCTTACTGACCTCATTTACAGACATGGCAGCGGTATAGCAATATAATATTGCCCACCGTATCCCTTTACTCGCGCGGTAATGTTATCCTGGTATAAAACTTTCAGTGGAGGCTGGACATGGTCAGGGTTCGTACGGGGCCTGGAAAGTCTTGAAAAGTCTTGAACTATATTTGCCACATTTCAAGGCCTTGAATTTAAACCTATTTTGGGTAATTAGTCTTGAAAGGCCTTGATTCTATTAAACTGGCCCCACTGATCTAAATTAGTCCGAAATCTCTATTCGCCATTGTTCCCCCCCCCCTGAAATCCAAATGAGAATAGTCTTGAATTCCTATCAAAAACAGCTTTGAAAGACCTTGAAATAGCCTTGAATTCCATATCTTCACATGTGTACAGAACCTGAGATTAAAAATTCATGTGTTTTGCTGTGTTGCAGGTTAGTTGTCTGCAACCTGTACCCGTTTGTGAAGACGGTATCGGCTGATAACGTGATTGTGGCCGAGGCGGTGGAACAGATCGATATTGGTGAGCCCCCCCACCCCCCACCTCAAATTCCAAGCTGTCAAGCTTTGACCCCTGCTCTGGATGGATGGCAAAGTTTACTAGGCTAACCTTGTCCTGCACGCGCGCCCCCTGGTGTAGAGTTTGTTTATTGGGGTTTTACGTCCTAGCAACATTTAAGGTCGGAAACGGTACCGACTTGTGACTGTCCACTCATGGTGACTCCAGAGTGCCCCTTCCCCCCCCCCCCCACACACACACAAGAAGATGCCATGCTACCTGAACCATGACTCGCCATATCCCACTGGCCGCATTATTATCAGACACTGACTCAACCAACCAATCCTTGCCCTGTCCTAGTCGTGGCGAGTAGCAGTCAAGCAAGATAGCTGCAAGAACTAATTCTGTAAGTCTTTGTTTTGACTCGACCGCACAAGAGGCAAGTGTTTGGCCCAGTTCCCTCTCTCCCCTCTCCCCTCTCCCCTCTCCCCTCTCCCCTCTCCTGCAGTGGCCGGGGTCGTGTTGGAGGGAGTGGTGCAGCATACAAAATTACAAGTATATCTAGATGTGTCCGTATGGGATCTGGAAAGTTTTGAAAAGTCTTGAACTTCATTTGCCCCAATTCAAGGCCTTGAAAAGGCTTTAACTATTTGCTCCAATTCAAGGCCTTGAAAAGCCTTGAATTTAACCTATTTTGGGTAATTAGTCTTGAAAAGCCTTGAATTCCATTAAACTGTCCTCACTAATCTAAATTAGTCTGAATTGCCACTCGGCATTGCTGGGTTTTTTCTTCCTGAAATCAAAATGAAAATAGTCTTGAATTCCTATCAAAATCAGCTTTGAGATAGCCTTGAATTCCATATCTTCACATATGTACGGCCCTGATCTAGCCTCAGACCCTGTTTCCGTTTTTTTGCAGGCGGAGTGACGTTACTAAGAGCGGCTGCCAAGAATCACAGCCGTGTCACCGTCATATGTGACCCTAACGATTATGACATGTAAATAAGCTTACTTTTTTGTGTTATTTAATCTACAAGATGAGTCCCCATCATAAATGTTGCCCAGTTCCGTTTATTTGGCTACAGCTATCGGTCTAATCAATTGATAATATATGGATGAGTAAATATTGCCTGCCGATTGGCGGTTTCACGCCTGTTTAGGTCTGACGTGTTTTCATCCCTGCTACATACAGGGATGAGATTTTCCCGCCGATCGGCTTCACGTGTGGGGGAGGTCAGGTGTTAGATTCCCATTTGAGTCAAACCAATGACTTACAAAATTGATACATGTCTCCACCTAGCCTGACACTCAGCATTAATAGGATACGGTATGGGCTGGTTGTCTCAGTAGCAGGATAATATGACTGAGTGGGATATTGAGTCACCATGCTGGTGGCTTGGTCTCCCAGTGGGGCAGCACTATAAAATCGTCATAAATGCGCACTGTCGTCAGTTGATACCTCTCCTGATATTCCCTTTGATATTGCTAGGGTGTCAAACAAACAAGCAAATCTGCAATATTTAGAAATAACTATTTTAGACTGATCGTTATAATCTAATTAATTTGACTATATAATGTTATTTTATATTATAAATAGCTAACTTTGGAGATATTTAAAGTGAAAACATGTCAAATTAACTTGGTGTGTACACAGAAAGGCAGTACAACTTGCAGTGGCTCAATCAGTTAGCCTGCATGCTCCCCGTGCTGAAGGTCGGGAGTTCGAAACCGGGCCGAGTCAAACCAATGACTTACAAAATTGATGTTTGTCGCCCCCTAGCCTGGCACTCGGCATTACTAGGATAGGATAAGGACTGGTTAGCTCAGTATCAGGACAATGTGACTGAGTGGGATATTAGGTCATGGTGCCCGCAGGCTATTCTCCTAATGAGACAGCACTATAAAGTCGCCATGAGTGCGCGCTGTCACAAGTTGGTACCTGTCCCGATATGACTTTAGATGTTGCTGGGATGTAAAACAGACAAGCGAATCTGCTATATTTGATAATAAATATATTAGACTAATCTAATTAACCTTAGTTTGGAATAATCTTTTAAATTATAAAAGGCTAACTTTGGACATGTCAAATTAATTTGGTTTTGTAGGCCGAAATGCAGGACAACTTGCAGCAGTGATAGCTTCTATTACATTGGCTTAATAGCATTAACTGCTAAGTAAATGCAACAGTATCTAATTTGGATATTTAGGCAAGTGCTTTGGTTTAGAAAATTGTCCGGGTTCATCGGGTTAGGCAACTTTGAACTTACTTTATGGCAGGGTCGCCACAGAGATGGAAAAGAGTGCGCAGCACGACACGTCTCTTGAAACCCGGAAGATACTCGCAGTGAAGGTAGGTAACGCACAGTCTTTCAGCTCTAACCGGGCGGGGTCGTCAAGGTCGTGGGTTCGATCCCAGTAATATTTACCCATACCTTGCTTGTTGCTCAGCGTGATGAGGGTAGAACAAGGACTGAGTTGGATGTCGGATCGTGGTGCCGGCAGCATGGTATCCCAGTGGGGCGGCACTGTAAAGTCTCCATAAGTGCACACTGTCACAAGCTGGTACTCATCCTGTGATGACCTTGGGTGTTGCTAGGACCACTAGTTTGTCAAGTAAAGTGGCGCCAGCAGTTAGTTTGATGTTCATGAGGCATCAAGTGTCGTTGGGGTACCACAGGTGACTTTACATTTACAACCAGGTTTCTCCATCTTCCCCTGTTCTCCACTGCCCTCTGGGACTTGCTGAACTCCGGGGCTGTCCATTCCCTGATGTTGTCTTTGCACCTCTTCCTTTGTCTGCGTTGTCTTCTTCCACCTTTCACTGTGCCTTGCAAGATGGTTTTGGCCAGACCTGATGAACGGGAAATATGGCCATCCCACTACAGCCTGCGTCTTTTATGATCGTCAGATCTTAATGTGAACTTATTGGCAGCTAATTGCATGAAATAACATGGCTCGAAACATGGAACTGATTACAAATAGAAGCTTACCTTGATAGAAATAATAAGAAGTAAAAATTCACTTGCCCGCCAGGCAAGTCTGGTGTGATTTTCACTTGTCCTGGATAAGCAGACAAGCTCTTATTTTGAGCGCTGCCTTATCCATATTCGTATAATCCATTATGCGCCATATACATGACCTTTGACCTTTGACAGGCGTTCAACCACACTGCCGAGTACGACACGGCCATCTCGAACTACTTCCGGAAGGAGTACAGTCAGGGCGTCTCCCAGCTGCCCCTGCGGTACGGCATGAATCCCCACCAGAAGCCGGCCCAGATTTACACCACCGGGCCGAAGCTGCCGCTCAAAGGTGACCACTCCTTTGGTACTAAAACTGATTTGTTTAACTGCAGGTTAAAAAACCCCAGAAACTCAAACCCAACTCATTCTCATAGCCCCAAAAGTCTTGTTTGCTGAGGGTTTCGTTCGTATGAATCTTAAAAAAGTGGTAATGTCTGTACACTTTTTGTTTATTTGTTTAACCAGCCCCCACCCAGCACACAAATTAAGCATCGGCTACTGGGGGAGTTTTTGTGTGGGATGGGTTTAATGTTAAATAATTTAGTTTTTCAAAATTTAATTATTAATTTTTAATTATTTGTTTAGTTTCAAAATTTGTATTTAAAAGAAAAATCAAAAGAGTTATATCTTTTAGAAACTTTTTTTCTTTGTTCTTTTGGAAGAATTTTTTGTTTGCTCACCATGCAGTGACACTAATAAAGGATTATTTGATGAGATTGAATAAAATAATTGTGAAGCCTTTTTGTTTCAATTATGTACATTTAATTTAATGCCCTTACTGCTAGGGGACATTCTAAGGTCCTTGAAAGTCCCAGAATTTGATCTGTCCAAATGGGTATGAACCCCGTGACGTGTTCCTTTGCGCCATCCAGTGTTGAACGGTGCGCCCGGGTTCATCAATCTGTGTGACGCGCTCAATGGCTGGCAGCTGGTTCGTGAGCTGAAGGCGGCGCTCGGACTGCCTGCTGCTACCTCCTTCAAGCACGTCTCACCAGCTGGTAGGTGTCATGTATTTATATTGTAGCCGCGCAGATCTGATCAGTCGGACTGATCATATGACCAACATGTAAACATGACGTGTATGGAATAAAAGAATCACTTGTGTTACATACTTGGCTGGGTTATTAGGATTAGGATTTGGTGCAATTAATGCAGCAAGATGTGCACTTTCAATTATTCTACCAAGAATAGATGGACAAATGATTGGAAAGCATCAGTTAGTACACTTGTTCATTAGATATAATCCATTATGCACCACATACATGACCTTTGTCCTGTGACAGGCATTCAACCATACATATATATTTTACCTTGGTACTAAGCCTCTGGCTACTCGTGGTCGAGGGAGAAGGAAGCAACATCCGGGTTCAGCAATTAGCATATTCCGCTCATAACAGGAGGACGTTACGAGCAGCTCAGCAGTTTTTACCAAGGATTTACTCAATTTCTACTGTAAGTACCGACTCAGGAACTTACACGGATGTTTATGAATGTTCATAGCACATACTTATACTCCACATAGCCTATAAAGATAGTTGCATCTGTTGTGTATGTTGATGTTCGTGATTGCCACATCACAGGTAAGATTTTTTCAACAAGCCGCCCGTTGCCGAACGGAGAGCGATGTTGGCTGGAGCCTCTTCTCGAATTTTTGGGGTTATTTCTGCAGTCTCTTTTATGGATTCGCATTGGAAATAATCTTGGGTTCCTTTTATAGACTCCCCATAGTTAGGTGTATGCTCCGAGTTTCATAGCATTTTCTCCAACTTGCTGGCGCAGTAGCCGCAGGAGGGAGAAGTGTACGGAACAGAGAGTGGGAGGGTACCACCGACCTACGACAATAAACTTAGCTTATCCACGCCTGTGTGGAAACAGTTTAAAACGGTTTACTACACCACTAGATGCACAATGGTTATTCAGTTAATCTTTCGTGACATTTAGTCGATGGGTCATGGCTGTTTGGGTAACTCTCATTCGATTGTTTCCAGATTTCTGATGGCTACGAAGCGCGGTAAGACGGTGGCACCAGCTGCTGCAGAGGGTCGCCCACCGGATGAGTCCGATGAGGGGCAGGTGTTGGCGGTTCCTCCGTCGCCTCGGCCTGGGATGCATGGTATGTCGGATCCAGACGACAGTTGTGACTCGGTGGTTCTTCGAGTGCCGCCACCGGATTGGGAAGCTTGGGTGGAGATGTTGGAGTTTCAGCTCCTTAACCGTGATCAGGCTACTCTTCATGGGAAGAAAAGGTGACCTCCTCCAGACACTGACTCAGATGAGGACGAGGTTGGTGGGAAAGAGGAGTTGTCACTTGATGATAATTCTTCTTCGGACCCAATGCTCCAGATTAAAAAGAAGAAGAAAGCCAGGAAAACAGTGATCTCGTCAGGAGACGAGATCACAAAGGCAAGACAGAAGGTTGTGAAAAAGACAAAGAAAAGGAAGTCTAAGAAAAAGAAGAAGAAAGATTCTTCTGATGATTCTTCTGATGATTCGTCTACGACAGTTTGTTTGTTTGTTTGTTGTTGTTTTACGTCCTAGCAACATTTACGGTCATATCAGGACGGGTACCGACTTGTGACAGTGTGCACTCATGGTGACTTTATAGTGCTGTCCCACTGGGAAACCAGGCCGCCGGCACCATGACCTGGTATCCCACTCAGTCACATTATCCTGACACTGAGCCCACCAGTCCTTGCCCTATCCTAATAGTGCCGAGCGCCTGGCTAGAAAGCGACAAGTATCAATTTTAAAGTCATTGGTTTGACTCGAACCCATGATCTACCAGCACGCTCTAACTCATTCGGCCATCCCGTCTGAATCAGACTCAGATACCGACAGAGTGGGGTTGTTTGCAAAGATAGGTGGAAAAGTGCGCAAGAAATGCATTAAAGAGAAAGCCAAGAAAATCCTTACAACAACCATGATGAGAGAAGCTATTAAGGGACACTTTAATACTTTCAAACCTGCGGAAGTAATCACCAAGCTGGGTGTACAGCTGGGTGTTCCTCAGTCGGAGGTGAAGGAGATGGACAAGGACGTTCATCTGAATGAGGAGAGGAAAAGGTTTGAGAACACTCTCTTCACAGTTCACAAAGCGGTCCTTGGGGCCTTGACAGCGATTGCTCCAGTGGCCAATCGTATGCAGACTGAGAATAAGTTCTCTTCGCTGGCCAGAACCATGGACAAGGGTCTGGACATGTTGATGGCTGCAGGTAACTTTATTTCGAGTAGACGGTTTGAAAATGTCTTCAAGGCCATCTGTACGGATGCTAGTAGGGAGGTAGCCCGGTCCAAGAAAATTGTGGACAATGATGGGAAGGAATATATACTCTTTTCCTTCCTCCCAAGCCAGTGACGGGGAAAGCCGTTGGACAAAACCAAGATGTTTGGCGGTCAGCTCCAGTATCTCTTTAAGGAGGTGGAGGCTGAAGCTAAGTGTGGCAAGAACTTGGACAAAGGTAAGCCGGTGGAAGCTAACACTCAGTTTCAGAGAACTCGGGGGGGATTTTCGCCGGCCCCTTGCCAGAGGAGGAAGGTCAGGACCGACTTTTCAACCCAGAGGTCGGGGTCAGCGCCAGTCATTCGACTGGAACGATGGAAACCGACCGTTCAGGAGGGAGTTTACTCCCAGCAAACCGTTCCCCCTGTCCAGGGAACAAGCAGATAGTGCTACGCAAACCTCCATGGTTGTCAATTTTCCTGTAGGAATTGTTTAAATGTTACAAAGTTGTAAGAACAGGACGTTTTTCCTGTTTCAGTTATTTGATTTGGTAAATAGACAAGTTGACTGATTTAAGTGATAGCCTTTACCCCAGCTAATGTTTGGTAAAGCTTATAATATGTTACTAAGAATGTACAGTTCAGACGAGAACAATTTTGATCGAATTTGTCGGAAAAGGGGAAGGCACACAACTTGATTTCGAGGAGAGAAGAATTTATATTTAATTTTAGAATTTAATTTCTTTTGTGATTGGGGGAGGAGAAATAATTTTATTTTATTTTTTCCCACTATTTAGTCAAATCAGAGGAGTAGAAATGAAGATCAGGAGACTGATAGTCCCCAATTGGGACACGCAGCCATGGTTGGTAGAAGTGGCCCCCGGAGCCAAGGAACCTATACGATTCCCACAAGGCCGGTGGAAGATTCACAGAGACGTGTGAATAACACACCTCCGGGAATTCCTTTTTTCAACAAATACTTACAACAGTTTGGATTAAATAAGGTTACTCAGGAGAGGTTAACTTCCCATGTTTGGAGGAAAGGAACTGTTAAGTTATATTCAAGTTGTTTGAAGAAATTGGGTTTTCATTGTTTGCTTATGAAGGTAAAACCAATGAAGCCTACAATTGCACAAGTAGTTAGATTTTTAAGGATGCTTGAAGATCAGGGGTTGGGGTTTGTTGGTTTTTTAAATCGGTTTACGAAAGGAACCCCCGTCCTGATATGACCTTAGATGTTGCTAGGACGTAAAACAACAACAAACAAACAAACAAACAAACGAAAGGAACCCTCCAAAGCCAAAGTATAATAGGTTTTGGGATGTGTTAATTGTGTTCACATTATTTAAGAGATGGCCTAGTAATAGTAATTTGGATTTAAAACAGCTAGGATTTAAGGTAGAAGTATTATTACTGTTAGTTACTGGACACAGAGGATAAACGATTGTAGCATTGTCATTGGATGGTTTGGAGATAGATCGCAAGGAGGCGACGTTTGATTTACAGCAATTGTTAAAGTCAAACCGCACAGGATATCCATTATATACAGTGCATTTAAACAGTTTCCCGGATGACCGACAACTTTGTGTAGTGTCTGGCAAATGGGTCTATTTATCCAAGACAAAAGACATTAGGAATTCAAGACAATTGTTGGTGAGTATTATTAAACCACACATGGGTATTTCAAGAGACACTCTGGCACGATGGACCATTACAGTTCTGAAGGCAGCAGGAGTGGATACGGGACGCTACGCTTCCCATTCGACACGAGGAGCCATGGTCTCCGAAGCACGACTGCTAGGGATCTCAGTGAAACGGATACTAGCACGCGCAGGCTGGAAGACTGCTAGATCGTTTGCAAAACATTACAACAAACGACTAGAAAAGTCCAGCGGCCTCGCCACACGCTTACTCACCAATTAACAAGACAGGTGAAAAAAGTTAAAAGTATTAATACTAATGAATACTGTATGAAATGTAAGAAACTATCAATGGATATGGTTTTGAATATGAATGAATTAAGGATAAAAATGAAGTTACGTAAAGGTCTCCCTAGCCTGAAGCTAGCCAGAGGCGTAGTACCGAGGTAAAATAGTATAGTTATGAGTCTTACCTTGGTATAGATGATGGATAACTTGTTTTCCCGAGGTACAAGCCTCGGATAGATGTGGGCTAGGGCCTACCCTCCACACCCTGCCACATCTATCATGTTTGCTTGTGCCAAGACGAAAACATTAAAGTATCCATTTGAGTTTAAGATCATTTTTATCCTGAATAAGTAGGTAAAGATTGCTGAAACTGGACGTGCTTCCTTCTCTCCCTAGCCCACATCTATCCGAGGCTTGTACCTTGGGAAAACAACAGTTATCCATCATCTATACCAAGGTAAGACTTTTATAACTATACTATATATATATATATATATATATATATATATATATATATATAATATATATATATATATATATATAATGTATATATATATATTCAAAATTTATACGCTTGGGTATATATATGTGTAGGGCGATGGGGTTAGGCTTTCCGCTCGGCAGTTGGATCCCTAAGATGTTATGGTTCGACTCCAGGTGGCGCCTCTGGTCGGTGACCCGACCCCTCCCTTCCTTCCTTCCCGATCCGTCTCTCTTCTTCCCTATCGCTCAGCAGCTTCGGTTCTCCATTATTGGTTGTTGTTTTTTTTCTTCCTTGCCGGTAGGGCGTTGGCCCAGCCAAGGTGTCAATTCTAACTTTTGATGATTATGTTATTGATTGTTTAGATTACTGACTGTATGAATCACTGCTCATCATTGATGACTTTTTATTCCGGGTTCTGTCCACCAGGGGCCGCTGTGGGTGTTGAGTTAACTCTGGAGCAGGCCAAGCTCTGCATGGTGGCTGACCTACATGACCAACTCACCCCGCTCGCTAACGCGTATGCACGCGCACGTGGTAAGTCATCCTTGATTCAAACAGAATGCAAAATCTTTTCACTAGCATAAAACAAAAGAGAAAGTTTTAGCCTTCTTGAGGACAGCGAGATTGTGCAACCTCTTATAGTAGTGTATTAAACTAACTTTTACCAATTTACTAAGAATGATACCATTGACTTTTATTTACAATTTTATTTTCCTCGGCCACAATTTTTATAATTGTAAGCTGAGAGGCTGTATACTACACACATAGCTGTATGTGGTGACTCACTGCCTGCACGCGATGCTATGTGGTGACTCACTGCCTGTTTACTACACACATCGCTGTATGTCTTGACTCACTGGCTACACGCATTGCTGTATGTGGTGACTCACTGGCTACACACATTGCTGTATGTGGTGACTCACTGCCTACACACATCACTGTATGTGGTGACTCACTGTCTGTTTACTACACACATCGCTGTATGTGGTGACTCACTGCCGACACACATCACTGTATGTAGTGACTCACTGCCTACACACATCGCTGTATGTGGTGACTCACTGCCTACACACACCCCTGTATGTGGTGACTCACTGCCTACACACATCGCTGTATGTGGTGACTCACTGCGCTCTCCTGAGATGCCGTCTACTACACACATTGCTGTGTGTGGTGACTCACTGCCTACACACATCCCTGTATGTGGTGACTAACTGCCTACACACACCCCTGTATGTGGTGACTCACTGCCTACACACACCCCTGTATGTGGTGACTCACTGCGCAGGCGCGGACCGGATGTCGTCGTTCGGCGACCTGATCGCGCTGTCTGACGTGTGCGACGTGGTGACGGCGCGGATCGTGGCCCGTGAGGTGTCTGACGGGGTCGTGGCGCCCGGCTATGAGGATGGGGCTCTGCAGCTGCTCAGCGCCAAGAAGGGCGGCAAGTACTGCATCCTGCAGGTGAGGCCCCGGGACGCCCACCGCCCCGCCCCCACCCCCGCCTCGTGCCGCATCTCATTTAATTCCCCCCCCCCCCAGCTTTTTTTAGGAGGTATACCGTTTGTATTTCATTCCGCCCTGCTTCATCTTTTATTCCTTCCCCGTCTCTTTTTTTTTTAGGGTGTAAGCAATTTTTATTTAATAACTTTTTTTTTTAATCTGGAGGGGTTAAACGCCAAGGTTCGTCGCATTTCATCATGGCAGATTCTTCTTTATTTTCTTTTTCTTTTTGGTACACAATTTTCATACAAGGCCAGAGGTATGGTTTCAGCGGGGGTTGGCATGATGATTAAAAAGTCAGTGCTGCCTGGCTGCCTTTCCCTTTGATTTATTCTGAGTAGGCAGAACCACCATCCTGTCACGTAAGTAGCCACTGTACTGACACTGACAGTTGGCTAACTTTGCGTAGGGCCTGTATCGGGCCTGGAAAGTCCTGGAAAAGTCTTGGAACTTCATTTGCCACATGAATTGAAACCTATTTTGGGTAATTAGTCTTGAAAAGCCTTGAATTCTATTAAACTGGCCCCACTGATCTAAATTAGTCCCAAATCGCCATTCGCCTTTGTTTTTTCCAGAAATCCTAATGAAAATAGTTTTGAATTCCTATCAAAAACAGCCTTGAAATAGCCTTGAATTCCATATCTTCACATTTGTACGGACCCTGTTTGCGTCACCAGATTGACCCAACCTACAACCCGCCCGAGATGGAGACGCGCACTCTTTTCGGCCTCCAGATGGAGCAACACCGCAACGACTTGCCCATAACTCGTGACCTCTTCACCAACATCGTCACGAAACGCAAGGAGGTGAGTCAGTTCGACCAAATGTTATCCAGTTCACGGTCGCCCTCATTTTAGCCGGATAATAAAAATCTTCCCTTCGTCTAACTTATTATTACCGGATGCGGTTGGCCGATCAGTGGAATGCAGGCTTTCCGTGCAGAAGGTCGGTAGTTTGATTCCCGGACGAGTCAAACCAATGACTTATAAAATTGATACTTGTCGCTACCTAGCCGGACATTCTGCATTACTAGTATGAAGTCTACTGCTCAGGCTATAGTGAAATCAATACAGGCAAAGAGAAAGGAAGAGTATAAAGTGTGAAAGAAGTGAGTCAAGCCATCTGGTCTATTATTTATATGGTACATTGATTGATTGATTGATTGGTGGTTGCTTTACGCCGTGTCTGCAGCATAGGCCATATTCACGGCGAGAAATGTTGTTTTTTGTTCAAGCCATCGCTTTTACATGTAAAAGCAGACAATCAATTATGTGCCAATAGACACTCATTAAATTAGAAAGCTCACAATCATATATCTGTGGTCAAGGGAAACAAATTCCCATAGCAAAAGAAAAGTTTTATTAATAATTTATAGAATTTATTTAGTAAACTATATGAGTTGGTACAGTCCAGCTGCCCTCAAAAAGGCTAAATTGTTTTCTTGTTTTACTTTAGTAAAAAGGTCATGCATACTGTCTGCAGTGTAGAATTGTTAGCGCAGGGCCAAAAAATCGATGCAACTTAGTAAAATGTGTTTGAGTCAGGGATGAAAGCAGCACCATCAGCGTATACTAATATTTGGTGCTGCGACTGCAGCACTATCAGTGTACACTATTAATACATGCTTCAAATGACGCAGCACTATCAGCGTATACCAATATATATGTAACCCGACTTCCGGGAATTTTCCACGATTCCTTGACTATGCTAAACCTATGGGAGAATATCAGCATTTCCGCTTTTTTTCCCGGAGACCACTTTCATCCCTGTTGAGTATCTGCGGGGACTGACACCCAATACATTCAGGGGGAGGTTCCCCCTTGAGCAGAAAAGCTATGTGTATGCCACGAGTGGCCAATACGGCAACGGCTAAGGACCACTTGGTCCCACCGACCTCCTGCATGAGTCTGTGGTGGTTTTCCCACAGATGGTTCAATTTCTTTAAGTTTATTAATGTTTTCATCCCAATCATGTTGCCATTTGGATTTTATGTGGGTAGCTATTAGTGGTTTCAGATCAGAGTGAGGCATCAGACTCGGTTCAAGATCACAGTTCAGGGCCTTCGCAGCCCGATCAGCTAGTTTGTTTCCTTGTATGCCGGCATGGCCAGGCACTCAGCACAGGTGGATGTCATACCCATCCGTTGCCAGTTGGTTCATTTTATAAATGACCATTTCTAGAATAGGGTGATTCGTTTTCAGTCCAGCAACAGCCAGGAGGCAAGAGAACGAATCACTGTATATAACATAGTGTGGTTGGATACCTCGATACACTCCAACGCGAGAAGGAGTGCTCGGGCCTCCGCAGTGAAAATCGAGCTCTGATCGGGCAAGCGTACGCCAAATTTTTCCCGTCGGCAGACTGCCACAGCAGCTACCCGGCTTTGGTCTTTCGGACCATCAGTGTATATGGAGAGGTGGTCTGCAAACTGGCCTTGAATCTCTGCATGCAGTCCTTAGTACTCGAGTGGATGTGTCCCAGACTTCCTCAGTTCCGTGAGTCGGAGCATAACCGATGGCTTCCTCAACGACCACGGGGGATGTTCTGGGACTTTGGCATCCTCCAACACGTCCAAATCCACGCCCTCCAAATGAGGTTTCATTCGGAGCCTCAGTGGCCAGATGTAATTTGGCCTGGCTTCATACCTGGATTCGTCATGTTGCTCGAATAGACAATTGTGTGCATGATTCAATGCATTAGTTTTTATCTTGACTACATAGGTAAAGGAGTGTGTGGGGTGGTGGGAGGTGGGGTGGCCATAGGTGCTTATAATAGATAGATAATTAAATATGGCGACCTCATCACTAGGCCTCTAGAAGGGCCTGATTGGTTTGGTGAATTCTTACCAGGTTCTTGAATTCTAGTTGTGTTTGTGCATGTCTAATTCTGACTGGGAGTTCATTCCATAATTTGCTGCCTTTGTAGATAGGGGCTCTTGTCAGTCTATTTGTGAGTGGTTTAGGAAATTTGAGGAGTGTAGCATCCCCCTGCCTGGTAACTCTGGTAGTATTGTCTATGTAGTTTTCATCCTTGGCTCTGATAAACATAAGAGATAGCAGATGTGCATCTCTCCTTTGGCTCAGGTATGTGATATTAGATTTAGTGTGCATCTCATTCACTGGGAGAACTTTGCCCCTATATACTGTTCTAAGAGCTCGGTTTTGGGTTCTCTGTAATTTATTTTCTTGTTGTTTTGTTAAAAGGCCATAGATTAGATCATTATAATCTATTATTGGCAGTATAGTTGCCTTATACAGTTTGAGCTTATTTTTAGCATTATTTCTCTAGGAATCTCTTGCTATAATAACGCTCTTCACCACCTGTATTACGTGAACGCGGCTGTCTGCTTGTGGTCCTCTCCCAGCTGCCGGAGAGCGCGCTGCGCGACCTGTTGGTGGCCACCATCGCACTCAAGTACACGCAGAGCAACTCGTGTGCTATGGCGTTAAGCAATCACCACTAACTAACCCGCCCCCTCCCTCCGGCCACATTTGTGTGGTTTGTTGCAGTAATAATGCTCATCACTGCCATTACTGTGTTGCTGGTCCTCACTTTGCGCATTACGTGAATGCGGCTGTCTGCTTGTGGTCCTCTCCCAGTTGCCGGAGAGCGCACTGCGCAACCTGTTGGTGGCCACCATCGCACTCAAGTACACGCAGAGCAACTCGTGTGCTATGGCGTTAAGCAATCACCACTAACTAACCCACCCCCTCCCTCCAGCCACATTTGTGTGGTTTGTTGCTGTAATAATGCTCATCACCGCCATTACTGTGTTGCTGGTCCTCACTTTGCGCATTACGTGAATGCGGCTGTCTGCTTGTGGTCCTCTCCCAGCTGCCGGAGAGCGCGCTGCGCGACCTGTTGGTGGCCACCATCGCACTCAAGTACACGCAGAGCAACTCGGTGTGCTATGCGCGTGATGGCCAGGTGATCGGCATCGGGGCCGGCCAGCAGTCACGCATCCACTGTACACGGCTCGCCGGGGACAAAGCCAACAACTGGTAGGTACCAGCGGACGGGTGGGGGGAGCACCACACTGAAGTGCACCGCACTGCAAAGTACAGCACCTGCTCACCACACCTCACCTCACATTCTGTTATTGATCCATATTAAAGCTGTATAATCCAAAGAAAGCATAAAGTTTCGATCGTACATATCCTACTTCGATACTGGCGCACTCATTAAACATTTATTGCAGTTTGGTGCTCCTGTACTGTGCTGGAACATGGGTTAACAAAATCCCATCTCCACACATCAAGCTAAAGTAGATTGTAGATCAACCTAATATACTGTAGAAATCTGCACTGACCTCTCAGACAGGGAGCCACATAGACAGGTAGGTGTGGATAGGGTGATTACATCAGGGAGATCAGGTAGCCTAATGGTTAGCACACTAGCCCCGGAAGGGCAAGAAGCGTGGCTGTGAATCCTGCTTTAGACACATTTCCAATTTTCAAGAATATCCCAATAACAATATTTCTTGGAAAATAAATTTAAAATGTGACAGGAACTCAAACCTATCAAATTATGCAATATTTAAATCTGCTTAACCCTCGTGACACAAGAGACCATGCCTAATTATCCCATCTCTCACCAGGTGGCTCCGTCAGCACCCAAAGGTCCTTGGGATGACCTTCAAGAAGGGCGTGAAGCGCGCCGAGATGTCGAATGTGATTGATGTGTTTGTCGGTGGCACTGTCGGCAAGGACATGGAGACGTCAGCCTGGGAAAGCATGCTGGACTGCCCACCGGACCAGCTGACACAGGTAACTAGACGCGGTATAGAGGTAGAGGCAGTGTACAACCTGACAACGAGCTAAGTGATGGCACAGATCATCGTCAGCAATCCCCCAACCGTAAAAGTCGTTGGGGAACCACAAATGACTTTGCAGCCATTTTCCCCAATTTTTCCATTTTCTCCACTGCCCTCTGGGACTTGCCAAACTGTCCATGATGTTGTCTTCCCAACTCTTCCTTTGTCCGCCCCTGACTTCGTCTTCTTCCCCCTTTCACTGTGCCTTGCAATATTGTTTCAGCTAGATCTGATGAAAGGGAAATATGACCGGAACAATGCAGTTTTGTGTCTCTTTATGATTGTTGGGGAGATGTTTGTGTGGTTCAATTGTCTACTGGATATTGGCAGACTTCCTCATTGGTGACAGCTCAACATTGCTAACTTCGGTATCCGAATGAAAACCTGTGTTTCCAACGTGATGTTGACCATTGTAGACATCCACAAAGATGCAATCACTTAGATTCTAGTCCCGACTTAATAGAAATTAATGAGGATGCCAGTAGATATAATGCAGTGTGTTTGTGTCTGGTTTGTGTCAGGCAGAAATGGATGATAAACGGTGGGAGTGGGAGGCTGTCCTCTGTATAAATAAACCGGACGCGGTAGCCGAATCGGTAAAGCGCGGGCCTCCCATGTGGGAGATCAGGAGTTTGATTCCTGGTCGAGTCAAACCAATGACGTACAAAATTGATACTTGTCGCTTCCTAGCCTAGCACTCAGGCATCAATAGGATAGGACAAGGACTGGTTAGCTCAGTGTCAGGATAATGTGACTGAGTGGGATATTGGGTCATGGTGCTGGTGACCTGATTTCCCAGTGGGGCAGCACTATAAAGTCGCCATGATCAAGCACTGTCACAAGTCGGTGCCCGTCCTGATATGACCTTAGATGTTGCCAGAACGTAAACTTACAACACCCAACCGACCAACTGTATAAATAATGTGTCTGGTTTGTTCTAGGCTGAACGTGATTCATGGATGGCCCAGTTGAAGGGCGTGGCCCTCAGCTCAGATGCCTTTTTCCCTTTCCGTGACAACATCGACCGTGCCAAACAGGTAAGCGCCACAAAAACCACACTTTTGGTTCAGAAACCACACCACTAGTCAGGAAACGTGTCTCAATCAGTAAGAGCGCTGGCTTCACGTGAGGAAGGTTGGGAGTCAAACCAATGACTTATGAAATTGATACTTGTCACTACCTAGCCTGGTGTGTGGCATTAATAGGATAGGGCAAGGACTGGTTAGCACAGTATCAGGATAATGTGACTAAGTGGAGTATCGGGTCATGGTGCCAGCGGCCTCGTCTCAGAGGGACAGCACTATAAATCGCCATGGGTGCGCACTGGCACAAATCTGTACCCGTCCTTATATATTGCCCACAGGTACATTCCTAACAAACAAACAACCATAAACGACACTTGGTTTGTAAACCACACTCGGGTTGTAAACCACACTTGGGTTTGTAAACCTTGTATTGCTCACACATACCGAAGTGAAATTGCTTAATCACCACCTAACCTAGATAAAGGATTCACCCTGTGCTCGCAGTACACGGGTGAATACCAATCATATATAAAAGCTGTCGAAAAAGCAGGGAAATGAAATGAGAGCCTAAATCCACAATCTAAAAAGCAATATTTTTTCTTTATATATGTTTTAATATTTCCCGACTACCTTTGAGTTGAAAAATATAATAAAACACCTAGTTTAATAGAATTTAAAAGTGAAATCGACGGCTTTCAATGGTCGCCATCTTGTCTTTTTGCATTCTCTCCCATTTCACCAAATCTGTGCCGATATAAGTACCCATTTGATACTGGAGGCAGGCATTCTACTTCCTGTTCCATACTAAAGCTATTTTCGCCCGTATTTATGCTACGTTGTCGTTCACCTGTGTACTGCAAGTACGGGGTGAATCATTTATCTAAACCCAAACGTGCTATTTAAGATTGTCTAGATGTGCTTCAAATCGCCAAACTAATTCGAACTAATTTTGTTGTTGTTGAACATGTTTTATACTCCCAATAGGATTATATTTCTTATTTATGCACGTTGAGTACTACTGAGATTTGTGAATGTAGAGAGAATTTATGCAAAACTATGCACATGTTAGCTGAGAGATCTGCAATTGCACTGTTCCATCATTGCATATGTACATACTCGTCTGGGCATCAATCATCTGTATTTAAAATCTAGAGGTCTAGATTTAAATCTAAAATCAGGGTAAATCTTTCTTATTGTATTCACATTTGAAAAGATTATTTCTGATGCGCAGAAAATAGGTATCATTAATCTTTGTAAGAAATTCTTGTTGACATTCGAAATTCTTTTTTTTATCTAGATCTTTAAAAAAAAAAAAAGTCTAGATTTAGAATTAGCCCTGCCTGGTTTGTGGCACACACCTATGATCAGTCTAATATCCATATTGATATTCACATTCATTTTAAGGATATCTGTATTAATATTTTCATTTGTGGTATTCAGGGTCCGTGTAGGGCCTGGAAAGCCTTGAAAAGCCTTGAAATTAACCTATTTTGGGTAATTGGCCTTGAAAATCCTTGAATTCCATTAAACTGTCCCTACTGATCTAAATTAGTTTGAAATCGCCATTTGGCATAAGATAATCTGACGTACCTACACAATAAAACGCCAATGCTCGCCTGAATTCCTATCCAAAATGGCCTTGAAATAGCCTTCACATGTGTACGGACCCTGGGTTTTTAAAAGTTCAGTTTGAATAAAATTATAACCGCAGGCTACCTCGGGCTCTATACATTATTGATATGAGTGTTGCCGATACTTGGTGTTTTTGTAACACAGTTTGGTCCTTGTTTTACAGAGCGGAGTGGAGTACATAGCCGCCCCCGGTGGATCCAACAACGACCAGAGCATCATTGAGGCCTGTGATGAGAACCTCATCACAATGTTGCACACTACCATGCGCCTCTTCCACCACTGAGCCTGGGATGCAACACAGCACCCTAAGATACAAGCCACACCACCACGCTGAGACTCCAGCAGTAATGTAACATAACAATGCCCTACACTACAAGCCATGCCACCACACGCCTCTTCCACCACTGAGCCTGGGATGCAACATAGCACCCTACGATACAAGCCACAACACTACGCTGAGACTACAGCGGCAATGTAACGTAGCAATGCCATACACTACAAGCGACGCCACCACGCGCCTCTTCCACCACTGAGCCTGGGATGCAACACAGCGCCCTACGATATACAAGCCACAACACTACGCTGAGACTGCAGCGGCAATGTAACGTAGCAATGCCCTACACTACAAGCCATGCCACCACGCGCCTCTTCCACCACTGAGCTGGGACTGCAACAGCACACCACCAGACTGGAACCGGGATATGATCACATAGTCCTTTGATTAAAGTGAGGGTGTGGTTTCTATTTGGGGTTTTGCAGGTCACAAAAGGAGTTGTGTAAATCTCTCTTCACTGCCAAATCAGTATTTGTCCTCATCAATGTATGCTGACCTTACAGTTCACATGTGCCTTTTATATCAAAGAAAATGTTTTAAAAAAAAGATTATCTGCATTTACAAAGACTTTTCTATGACATCATGTCCAGTAGAGTGTGAATGATGAATAAATTCCATTCCATTATGTGTATGCATTCTATTAGATGTACTCAATAAATACTAGTAGACGAAATAAAACAATGTGCATTGGGAATTTGGTTTCTTTTTGTGCTTTGCTTTTCTGTATCAATTCTCAATCAGAAATTAAAAAAACCGCAATCTTATGAATCCAAAAATCACGAGATGTACTGCTTCACCCCCCCCCCCCCCCCCTTGGCATACGTTGTTGAAATCCATTGGTAAAATGTTCTACATGCGATTCCGCCTGTGCACATACATAATGTGCATATGTAATATATATGTGTGTAATATCAAATTAATATCTATATACATATATGCCATGCTGAGCTACCACAAAATTATACCGCATCAAGCTCGTCGGACTTTAAATAAAAAGTAATATAACTTAGCTTCCATTATAAATTGACAAAAATTAGTCTACAACATAATTATTATTTTTAACTGGTTTATTTCACGTTTAATTGAAGATTACATTCTTTATGTTTGCAATACGTTTCTGTACTAAAAAGCGGTAGTATGATAACACTACACTAACGCCATCTGGAGGAAATGCTGAGCACGACCGGCAGGGAAATCCTAACGGCGCCATACCCGTATAAAACCTCTTCACTCCATCTATGCACAGCGTTCGTATGGGTCCTAGAAAATCCTGAGGTTTTTTTTTCTAAAGCCTATATTCACTGACACACCGCAGTGACTTTTTAAAAGCGATTTTTGAGGGTTTGTTATCCTGCCTTTGGATTTTTATATTAAAACTATAAATACATTTTTATGCTTATTACACTTCACATCTTACACAGTGAATCGACTATACACCTGTATTTTGAGGTACTTTAATTTAATGAATGCTGGAATTTCGCATTGGAAAGTCCTGGAATTTGATGTCAACATGGGTATGAACCATATGCTTTTTGCCAGAGGGTAAAATTCTGTACCCTTAAATTTTCTGATGGTTTGACTCTGTACCCACAAATTGTTGGGATAATCTTTTTTTTTTAAAGAGCCAGAGACGACAGCCAGCATCACTAAATCCCAGTTAGACTGTTTAGAACACAATAGTAATCATAGCAGTGTTCATAATTGACCCAGTGATGTCAAATAATACCCCACCATTCTGCGTACCCTCAAATTATTTTCTGGCGGAAACCCTGATATCCCAGGTGCTACTATTGAAGCGCAATAGTCTGACATCTGCAGGGGTGCGACTTGACTCCCTCCTGTGGATTAACCCCGACCAATGCCACACTGTTATCTGTAGGTAATCCAAACGCCTACTTACCCCTTCCCCTCTACTCATGCCTGGCATTTCTTGTCCGAATCACCTTGATGCGCGAAAAGGAAGAAGGCAAGGCGGGGGTGGAAATAAAGGCGTTTATTTACGCCTCAGACAGACAGAGTATACAGGGGAAATAAGTTCATAAGGAGCAACAGTGTAAGTAAATAAGCAATAAATGGAAGAAAGTAAAGAGGCTCATGAGGAGCAATACAGGAGGAGGGCTCAGGAGGAGCAGTGAGGAAATGTACATGATGAATAAAAGTAAGAAAGTTCAGGCAGAGTCAAAAAAGTCTGTAGGTGTTCTGTGAGGGGGTGCCGAGGAGCCCTCCACCAAAACGGCGGCGCGCCCGAGGCGGGGCGAATATTAACAATTTATTCCAGTTTTGTGCTTCCATGCTGTTTTGAAAATGGGTAAAAAGCCAGCATTTCCATGTACGCCAAATTAATTTTGTTTGTTTGTTGTTTTACGTCCTATCAACATCCAAGGTCATCAGCACGGGTATCGACTTGTGACAGTGTGCACTCATGGCGACTTTATAGTGTTGCCCCCACTGGAAGACCAGGCCGCCAGTACCATGAACTGATATTCCACTGAGTCACATTATCCTGACACTGAGCCAACCGGTCCTTGCCCTATCCTAATAATGCCGAGCACCAGGCATGGAAGCAACCAGTATCAATTTTTAAGTCATTGGTTTGACTCAATCAGGGTTCGAACCCACGATCTACCACCAACACAGGAGACGGACACTCTTAACTCATTCGGCCATCACGTCTGGTCAATTAATTTAGCATTTTTGCACTTCAAATAAGTTACCTCAAATTAAAATAAAGTAGATCAACCTTTTCTTTTCTTTTTATATAAATATATTTTTTTAAACCATCACAACCATCGGACGATGCAACTTTAAGGCAAGTTGTTTAGTTTTTTCTCCTCCAAGTAGCATATATGTTTTTGACAATTAGATTAATTTATACGAAGCATCCTTTCCCATCATACTTCACTGAGTATTTCAATATGAGTTGTGCTGGTCCCTCCGGAAGGACTGAAGCTGGGACACAGAATGCCGAGTCACAGCTTCAGCTTAAAACGTAAAAGTTGGGGGAGGTGGTGAATACCAACACGCCATGATACATAAAGTGGTGTTTTTATCTAATGTAAAATACTTGCTAGGTCAATTTCTCTGCAATTTACATTAGATACAAATGTACAACGAGGACCATACCAAGTTAGGTCATTAGGAGACATGTGATTTTAAGCCGTGTTCACACGGGCGATTTAATCTGCCTCATATAAAGCGCCTTGCCTAGTTCGCCTCACATTTTGCCGTGTGAACACGACGTCAAGGCGGTTTAGGGCTGAATCGATTCATATGATTTGCTTTATATAAACCACCTAGCGAGGTAGTTTATATGAAGCGAACTAGCTTAGGTCGGCCCATCTCGCCCGTGTGAACGCATCCGACTTACTTGAGGCGGATTAAGGACGTCACACTATATAATATAATTTGGTTTATGAAACCACTAGCTGTGCACAGATATTTTTTTCATCATTTATTTTCAGGGTTTCACTGCCCAGCAGAAGTTTTGACCGTTCCAAACCAATATGATTCAGTCAATACATATCTAGGTCGAACCCACACTCTCTCGTGCCGACGTCGACGAACCCAAAATGGCGCTGGTTAGTCTGGACTTGCTCATGCGCAGATATCCACTTCCACCTTAAACCGATTCAAAGCACTGCCCGTGTGAACGCGAAACACTTTCAAACTCAGTCCGTGTGAATGCGCATCTAAATCGATTCATATGATTCGCCTTGTCTAAATCGCTTTAAACGTTTCCCATGTGAACACGGCTATAGGTGCAAAGTGAGTCGTAAGTATAGGGTCTACAGTGAAGGATAAAGGGTGGCGTGGCACCAACCCCACCTTCCGGTGTGTAAGCTGAAGCTGGGACATGACATGTTGGATCGCAGCTCGTCCTTCCTTGACCAGCTGAACTAGGAATACCCGTATTATATCAATCCCGCCAAGCCATACTTCAATTAAATACACCCTCTCCGCCCACCCCCCACCCACCCCCTTACTGGCCAGTGTACGTTCATATCGCCTAGCATCCGAAGTATCACAGAACTCTTTCAAATATAAAATTACTCCTGCTGTACTAGGAACCATAATAGAACATCTATAGTTGTTGAGTAGTGAGGACTTGCAGGCCTAACTAGACCAGTTAATTAATATACAGTAAAACCTCTCTAAATCGTCTGACCATGGGACCGACTCTAAATGGTCCATTTAGGGAGGTGGTCGGTTATGGGAGTATTTTTTTCGGTACTATCGTATTGTACGGGCGATCGTTTGGGACCCAAATAAAGGGCTCGATAGGGGGTGGTCGATCTGTGGAGGTGGTCCGTTAGAGAGGTTTTACTGTGGTACATTCAATCCAAAACTTGTGTGATAGCAGTGTTCGTGTAATGTCCACAATTTGGCAAAAGGTAACTGCTAAAATACTGATCATATCGCAACAAAGCAATTTAACCCCCCAAAAACACCACACAAAAGAAAACATGAATCACCAAAAAATACAATGTTGTCTTGATGTAAATAGCTAATCATGCATATGCATGGAATAAAAACATTAATATATTCTAGGCTTGTGTCAGATACAGATAATACTATACAGCAATGCATCATTTCCCACGAGTATTCACTAGGTACTATACTGGTGCCAAGTAGATAAGAGCGAGTAGACATCTGCCTAATACACAAATTGAAAATGGGGAGAAATAGCATGGCTGAAGTGGAGAGATGGTGCAGGAATGGGTGTTCGTACCCTTCCACAGAAGGGGGTCCAGTGAGCCTCAACTTGAACATTTTGAGAGGGGGAAAAGTGATACAAAACGACGTATTATGACAAAAATATGTATACATCTTATTAATACAAAAAGAAGTTTATATGATTCTTTGGCGGGAGATTACAAATTAAAAGTGGGAGATTTGGGATGATTTTGCTATATTTTAGGGAGATCTCCCGCAAAATCTGCAGACTTAACGCCTCTGCCCGCAGGCTGACACTCTACAACTGTTCTGTAGACAGCCGCTAAACTACCTGATAGAAAAAATGTCAGGTTGCTTGGTTGTTGACATTCAAACCCACTCACAAATCTAGGAAGCTAAGGGCAGATATTCAAAAACCTGACCTGAGAAATGCCCCCAACCTCCAAATATATATTTACCAAACAACAACAAAAAACTTAAAATAAAATATTAAAACTCAAAACAACGCTTAATACACTGTCACATTAAATACATGTAGTTGAGCTTTCAGTTGAATATAGATTTTATAGCAATTTTAATGTTTTCTTGTTCAATTTCTAGCTAGAAAGTGTTTGTGGTCTTCTCTACCTTTTTTTATCATGCTGTACCATGAATACCATGGTTAGTTTTCTTCTTTCTGTACACCGCCATTCTTCATACAAAATAAATTTGAAAAAAACCTCCCGCTTGACCTGGAACAATTTTAATGGGTGGATGCTAAACAAGGATTTTTATTTAATGTGGCCTAAGTATGCTACTCACATACTTATCTTTCATGGTCCGCAAATTTTGTGAGTGTAGAACCAATTAAATCACGCAGATTAATAGACTTTAAAAAGTTAAATGGAGAGAATCTGGTGGCCTCCATTTTTGTATTGTGGCATTCTCTTCCGGTTCAACAACTCTACACCAATATAGATAAGCAATGGTGCCTGGAACCAGTACCCTCACAGGTCGTTGACCGTGAACCCTTACCAAAGTAGTTCTTCCTTGTCCCTACTGGCGGTGAATATTTTATCTACACTGGCGCTGCCTGTAATACACAGAATATCTACCCACGCCTCACCATGCTTAATATATTTATAAATTGTTTATTTCCATGATCTGAATATTTGAGAAGGGTCCACAGCGACGAAAGAAGCAAAAACAGCTGACCACTGGGTCATATCGAGCATACCCTTGCAGGATGAGTTTTGCATTCTGTAATTACTGATATTGTGTAATTTAAACAGAAATTGATGTAGATAAATTTCAAATATACTTCAAACTCTTTAATCCATTTATTTCCCCCCCGATATAACTACAGCAAAGTATTTTATGATTGCGTGTGTATTCTTTTTACTCCACTCGTGGTGTTCGATTTGAAATCCTAGCCACTGGGGTGACCCGAGTCACTATAATCGATCGCTCAGTTTCCAACCTGGTCCCCTAGCCTTTGTACCGGAAACAAGTTTAAACGGGCTGAAACGAGTTCAACCATGACTGGTTGGGTCGCACCGTGGCTAGTTAGGTCGCTCCGTATAGCGCTGAATATGCTTATGGAATATTTTGCGAGTTATACCGAATGTACCGGTACATGGAAATAATACATCTGAAACTCAGTATATTTGAATTATCCTTCTAGATAAAAGATTCACCCCGTACCTACACTTGGGGGTGAATAACAACCCATTAGAAAAAGTAGCGAACAGCTGGGTAAATGAAATCAACAAATAAATTCTTAATTTAAGAAGCAAAATTTATTCTTCACATACATGTTCATATTTACCTGCTACTTTTGATTTGAAAAATATAATAAAACATGTAGTTTAATAGACTTTAAAAGTCGAATTGGGAGCATTTTTGAGTCGCCATCTTATCTTTTTGCATTCTCTGATTTCATCAACTCTGTGCTGATATATATAAACACTGGATGGGGGAATGAAGACTTATCGTCTCTAATTGGTTGATTGATACCGAACAGTTTTCGCCACTTTTTCTAATGTGTTGTTTTTCACCCCATCTCTGGTCTAATACCGTTCTTGCTATTGGCTATTTCCCTAGGTAGACTACGTCTCTCATTATCATTGTTGTTAAAATACTACTCCCGTTGTTAAAATACTACTCCCATTATCAGTGTAGTTATTGAAATACTAGTCATATCATTGTTGTTGAATTACCACTCTCATTATCATAGTTGTTGAAATACCACTCCCATCATCATTGTTGTTAAAATACTACCCCCATTATCAGTATTCTTTTTGAACTACTACTCCCATTATCGTGTTGTTGAACTATCACTCCCATTATCGAGTTGTTGAACTAGCACTCCCAATATCATTGCTGTTACACTACCACTCCTATTATCATAGTTGTTGAAAAACTATCCCATTATTAGTGTTGGTGAACTAGCACTCCCATTATCATAGTTGTTAAACTACTACTCCAATTACCGTGTTGTTAAAACGCTACTCCCACCATCAGTATTGTTGTAGCTGTTGTTATTCATTTGGTAGAATTACCACGAATGGGACCATTGGATTGGCTTCTCACCAGTATATGATGATGATAATAATAATAATAATAATAATAATAATAATAATAATAAAAATAATAATAATCCTCAGTCCTAGATTGACCTAACCCAGACACCCGACGTCGGAAAGCAACGTCCCCATCACAGGTTTACATCGCGCTCGTCATTGTCGGTAACCATGGCAACGCCATGACCACCTGTGGGCATGGTCAGATCAGATCTCTGTCTGTCTATTCA
This sequence comes from Branchipolynoe longqiensis, assembly GCA_030323885.1. NCBI lineage: Eukaryota > Metazoa > Annelida > Polychaeta > Phyllodocida > Polynoidae > Branchipolynoe > Branchipolynoe longqiensis. The sequence continues at coordinate 31,794,508 of CM059199.1, forward strand.
CTCCCCGATGAACCACCCACTCGAGTCTACAGTCCGTGGCTCAATTGAGTCGGAACGCGGTTCAGCTTCTCCTAGAAACGGCGTATCCACAACCAAGCCCGGAAGTGACGTCAGAGTGGGACGGCTGGCGGTGAGTGTCTACGAAGATCACGTGACTTTGAGGTCCATGGACCACAGCGGCGGCTTGCTGTCGTAAGCCAGTCCGGCACAGCTGGCTGGTGCGTCGGCGCCATGTTTGTTTTCTGGGAAGGCGCCTTGTAGCACAAAATAAAACAAATTATTTGATATTATTTTGCTGCTTCAAATAATTTTTATTAATTGAATAAGATTCTTTTGTCAGCGCCGAAGCAGTTGTCTTCCGGTTACCAGACAGGATGGCTGAATGAGTTGAGGTCAGTCTCCTGTTTTGGTAGGTTGTGGGATTCAAACCCATGGGTTTGAACCCTGGTCGAGTCAAACCAATGGCTTAAAAATGTATACCAGTCCTTGCCCTATCCTAGTAATGCCAAGTGCCAGGCTGGGTAGCGACAAGTATCAATTTTGTAAGCCCTTGGTTTGACTTAGCTAGGTTTAGAATTTCTGACCTTCCGCATGGGAAGCCTGCACTCTACCATTTAGGCCACCACGTCCTGTCAAGTAAATTTGGAGATATATACAGTGGACACCAGTCGAAGCCAAATTTAATATGCCATTGCTATGTTAACTAGATCAGGTTAAATCCAGCGAATTTCAACATTCATAAGGGGGAATTAGCAACCCAAAGGAAATAATAAATGAGTACACTAGTATATATGTTTGATATATAACATCAAATCTAGGTAGATGTTTGGGTTTTGAAAATATTATGATTCCATTGCATTATGAAATGTTAATAAACACATTTTTAATTGCACAACGTTGGTTCAACACTCACTGGCAGCACTTTCGTCCGTGGAGGAGGTGCTGGCGCCCCCTGGTGTGGTCAGCCAAAGGTTACCGAGGTCAACCTCGTCTGAGTATGGCGTCTCGAGCAGCCGCAGAACACGGCGCACTTCGGAGAAGTCGCCCTTCTCCGCAGCATCGATTGCGTTTTGAGCAATGTAGTTCCGCAAAATGAACCTAGAACCGCAAACCACAATGGCAACTTTATAACGCGCTGCACTCAAACACAATCAAATCCAGGTAAGCACTTTGGAACCCTCACAAATTGGATGCTTTCATTGGATTATGCGGCTTTAAGCAAACTGACACGGCTTAGCACAGCTGCGACTTCTATTAGAAGATCCATTAACACACTTGCTTTATAGTCTGCGTACAGGTGCAACTCTATTTATTATAAGACTCACTAACTGGAAGACTGACTACCCAATACGAGTCTTCCGAGACATTGACGCTGGGACCCAGCAGGCCACTAGATGCGTGTGAAGCACACTGCATCAATACAGAAAACTAGCGCAGGATACATGCCAGACACAGGGGGGCACACACACACGGTGTGGTCTGTGTATGTGTGTGTGTGTGTGTGCCTGTGTGTGTGTGTGTGTGTGTGTGTGTGTGTGTGTGGTGTGTGTGTGTGTGTGTGTGTGTGTGTGTGTGTGTGTGTGTGTGTGTGTGTGTGTGTGTGTGTGTGTGTGTGTGTGTGTGTGTGTGTGTGTGCAGCCATGCTCATGTATATGTATGCATGTATGTAGTGGACTGGTTTGTTGTGGTTTTAACGTCCTAGCAACATCTAGTCATATCAGGATAAATGGCGGTACACTGGTGGAGCGACAGTGTGTGGTGCATTCGTGGAGCAGCAACCCGGCTGCCTGCCCACAAGGCTAGGCTGGCGGTTGCTATGGTTACTAATTAGGTCATGGTGTGGATGACCAGAGTCAGCTCTGTGTAGCTGGGATGTCAGATGGCGGTGGAGATGGTGAACACAAATACGTAAAGTGGTATTTTATCTAATGTATCAAATTTATTACTAGGACAATTTCACCACAATCTACATTAGAAACAATTGCACAGCAAGAACAGTACCAAGTTTGGTTCTCAGGGCAATGTGCTTATAGGTTCAAAGTCAATTTAAAGAATAAGGCTAAAGGGGCTGGCACATTATGACTCATCGCGCCAACGTATGCCGACATATGTGACTTTTGGCCGCTACGTTGGGATACATCTATGTATGTCAACATTCGTCGAGATACAGCGTCGCACGTCAGGGGGTCGGAAAAGTTGTGTGCATGCACAAAACTTTCGACGTACGACAACATGTGGATTTTACGTACATTATGTATGCGTTAGGCATACGTCGATGTACGTGAGACAAACGTTGTTCACTATGTTGCACTACATTGACCTAGATTAAAGGCAGTGGGGACATACAGTCAGGGTACTGACAACATACGTCTAATATACGTGTCGCGTTTCTCCAGCGTGTCTTGATGTATGTAACATATGAGGCGTAGTTCTGGCGATCGAATAACGTAAATAACGTTCACGGGCATTCTATGAACGTACCGTGAGCGTAATTCGAAAATTTTTCGCCGTGATGTACGTTAGCCATATGTTGGCTACACGCTATGTATACGTCCAACTTTGCCCCCCCCCCCCCACGCCGAAAAGTTTGATGCTTCTCGATGTAAAAAACTGATTTTACGCGTTGGCCGCGCGTGTGCGAGATGTGTCGGAATGTGACAGGGCCTTAACGTGAAGGATAGGACTGAAAGAAAGAAACAACCAAACAAAGGAAGAAAGAAAGAGAGAAAGAAAGAAAGAAAGAAAGAAAGCAAGAAAGAAAGAAAGAGAAGAAAAAGAAAGAGACACACACATATGATATCACAGCTTCAGTCCCTTCTCAGGAAGGAAGAAAGAAAGAGAAATAAATAAATCAAACACACAGATCACAGCTTCAGTCCCTTCTCAGATAGAAAGAAAGAGAAAGAAATAAAACAAACACACATCAACACAGACATCACAACTTCAGTCCCTTCTCAGATAGAAAGAGAAAGAAAACAAACCCATGTCAACACACACATCACAGCTTCAGTCCCTTCTCAGATAGAAAGAAAGAGACAGAAATAAAATAAACACACGTCAACACACACATCACAGCTTCAGTCCCTTCTCAGGAAGCAGCTGACAGGTTCTCAGAATACATGTCAGGGGCGTAGCTACATTGTCTCACGTGCAAACAATTTCTCTCGGTGACATATTTTTTCCCCATAATAAATCTTTTGTAATATGCACCTATTTTTATTTTGTGCTTACATTTTTGTTCCATTTAAATTTCCTTGTGCTTACAATTTGGTTATTTTCTGCATGTGCAAACAATTGTGTGCTTATTTTCTATAGTAAAATCTGTTATATGTTTTTTTTTGTAATTTTGTGTTAACAATTTTGCATTTCCCTGTAAGTATGTGCAAACAATGTTCTGCTCCCCCATACTAAAATCTTTTATAATATGCATTTTTCATTTTCTGCTTACAAATTTTTTGATTTCCTCTAAGCACATGCAAACAATTTGACGCTTACAATTTTTGTAATATCCGGTAAGCACGTGTAAACAATTGTGTGCTTTCCCCCCCATCCTAAAAAATTTATAACATTCACTTTTTAATTTCATGCTTACAATTTTTTTTTAATTTCCTATAAGTACATGTTAACATGTTAGCGCTTACAATTTTATTTGACATTTCTGGCTACCCCCCTGCAGGTGCAGGCACTGGGCACTGACCTCGGGTTGTTGGCGTTCATCACGGCTACCCGCCTGCTGTTGGTGACCTGCAGGTCTCCGGCCCCGCCCACCTCCAGCTGGAGCCTCGCCTCGTACTTCAGCAGCCAACTCCGCCACTTCTCAACGTCATCCGCCCGCTTCTTGTCAGCCGTGAGGTCCTGCGCCACAAGACCAGTTAGAAACACAATTCAAGACCAGTTGCATGTACGCCAACCACACTCACCCACTCCATAAGGTCAGTTATCCAGACAATTCCTTATTTTTCTTTGGTAAATTAGTTTATTCATCTTATTTTCAGTGCTGGAGCATTGGTACAGGCTGGGGTCATCATTTCTGTTATCTATCTCTGTTAGGTTATCTGTTCCTACTATGAGGGAGGGGATGCGGAGATTGAGGCTAGAAAGGGGGGAGGGGCGTGAGAAAGCAGGTGGAGCGAGTCACCCAGGCTCGCTGGAGGGCGATGCCGCGGGAGCCAGATAATAATTTTTTTAATTTCCTTTTTTCTCTTTTAATTCCAGTTGAATAACATCTTTTATTTGGTATTATTATTATTATTATTATTATTATTATTATTATTATTATTACTATCATCATTATTATTATTATTATTATTCACGGGTCGGAAAAACATGAATTTCAAAAACTGTCCAGAACCATGTGTTATGAGTATAGTATTAGACCAGCTGAAAGTTGCATATTCCAATGGTTTTGAATTTCTGTCATTTTCTGAGATAAATATATGAGGTTGATCATCATAAACTACCTTACTTTAGTTTGAAGTAACTTCGATTTAAAAAGACTAACATCAGACATATTTGAAGTGCAAAGATGGTAAATTAATTTCGGCGTGCTTGTCAAAATTGAGGGTCTATAGACTTCAACAATAACAGGTTCTATTAAATTGACTTGGTATGTCCTTCTATGGAGCAAGACATACATAAAGCTGCATAGTCCGATGAAGCATCAATTTTTCCAAACCAAAACACTCACCTAGATTTGATTTTACATATCTAACTTAGATACTGAGGCATTTATTAAGCATTTGTTGCCACATAGAAGGGCATGCTAAGTCAATTTAATAGAACCTGTAAGGTTTTAAGCCTATGGTATCAGAGTTTTGGCATGCTTGCCAAAATTAGTGTTGCATGTTTGCACTTCAAATACTTAGCAATCAATTTGATATATTGTCCGCAGAAAAACGGTCGAAACTCAAAACCATCAGACTATGCGTCTTGAATAAGTGCACCAGTATCTAAGTTGGTTACCTAGGTTCAAAACTAGATAAGTGTTTTTCTTTTGCAATGTTGATGCTTTTATTGGACTAGGCAACTTTAAATACCATACATAGGTGAGTAAGAGGGATGAGCTGGCCTTTGTGAGTACAGGGTCCGTACACATGTGAAGATATGGAATCCAAGGCTATTTCAAGGCTGTTTTTGATAGGAATTCAAGATTATTTTCATTTGGATTTCAGGGAAAAACAACAATGGTGAATGGCGATTTCAGACTAATTTAGATCAGTGAGGAATTCAAGGCTTTTCAAGACTAATCATCCAAAATAGGTTAAATGCAAGGCCTTGAAATGGGGCAAATGAAGTTCAAGATTTCAAGACTTTCCAGGCCCCGTACAGACCCTAAGAGTACCTTGAGTTCCTCGAAGCGCTCAACCCGTTTCAGCTCCTTCGTGATGACAGCAGCACCGGCACCCAGCTGCTGAGCCAGGTCAGGGTTCATCTCGGACAGCATCAGGAACATTTGTATCTGGCTGAGGAGCAAGCACAAGATCAAGGTCAGCGCAAAGTCAAAACTCAAGCAAGGTCAGGGCTGCAGAAGTATGTGTTGGTTAGTTGGTTAGTTGGTTGTTGGGATTTTACGTCCTGGCAAAATCTAAGGTCCTACCAGGATGGGTACCGAAACCAGGCCGCCGGCACCATGACCTGATATCCCACCCAGTCACATTATTCTGATACTGAGCTAACCAGTCCTTGCCATATCCTAGTAATGCCGAATGCCAGTCTAGGTAGTGACAAGTATCAATTTTGTAAGTCTTTGGTTTGACTCAACCAAGAATTGAACTCCCAACCTTCCACTCTACCGACTGTGGCACCACGTCCGGTGTTGAAACACTCTCAATGACAATAAATAAATAAATAAATAAAATAAATAAATGTTAAAACCCACTCACCGAGGATCCATGCGTGGCTTGTTGGCTTCTCGCAGCTCCCCGATGGTGCAGCACTGCGACAGGAAGTCCTCGGTGACCTCTGCTGTGCCCTCTGAGAACGTGCCCTTGCCAACGCCCGGAAGTGGAATACGACTCAGCAGCCGGAAACTGTTGGTCATGTCCGCCCCAGTCTCTTCCAACATGAGGAGAAAGTCCTCCACAAGGTCACTGTAAGAGAGGTCAAGGTCAAAGTCAAAACCTAATTGTGACCATGCATGCTCATAGTGCCTGGAGGCTAAGGTCTTCCAGACCAAGTGGTTGAAGCACCAATGGTAGAAGCATTTGAGAGAAGGCTGGATAGACATTGGAGAGGACACCCACAATTATATGACATCAGGGCTCTGTTCACCTCCATATGTGTGCAAAAACAATACTTCTTTTTTATCATAACGAGCTTGCACTAGAGGCCTAATAGGGCCTTGATCAGCCAGAAGAGGATCTGTAAGTTAATCTGTAAGTTAAAGTTGCATAATCTAATGAAACGATGAAGCATTTGAAACCAAAGCACTTGCCTACATTTGATCTTAAAAATTCAGCTTAGATATTGGTGAATTAAAACATTTCCTGCTGCATAAAAGGAATATTGTCAACTTTATTTGTTTAAACATCTCGCTGCCGCAAGTTACACAATCCTATAATGTCCAGTATCTTGGTGTGGATACAAGCATTATTTTGCATGTTAGTATAGTTATATGAATCTTACCTGGGTACAAATGATGGATAACTGGTGTTTTCCCAAGGTACTAGCCTCGGATAGTCGTGGGTCAGGGAGAAGAATGCACATCCAGGTCCAGCAAACTTTTACATATTTTATAGGATAAAAAAATTATCTTAACTATTTATGGATACTATTGTGTTTTCGTTTTCGTTCCAGCCAAATGTGATAGTTGTGGTAGGGTAGGGCATGCGGGCCGTGACCCACAACTACCCGAGGCTAGTACCTTGGGAAAACACCAGTTATCCATCATCTGTACCTAGGTAAGATTCATATAACTATACTATTTTACCTCGGTACTACGCCTCTGGCTATTCGTAGCCCAGGAAGAATTTTATGTTACCTCATTTTTTATCCTTTTATACTTTAATGTTGTAACCATACTATGTTGTTAGTGCAAAATATTAATTTTGTTTCTCATCCGTCTTTAGTTGGTGAGTAGGCGAGTCGCCAGGCCGCTTGGTTTTTCTAGTCATTTGTTGTAATGCTTTGCAAACCATCTAGCCGTCTTCCACCCAGGCTTCTGGCTCTGGATGCCAAGACACATATTTAGGTAACTTTTTGTTATTGCGTGATGTGAATAAGTCAATTTCTGGTTTGCCTCATTTGTGACAAATGTGGTCGAAAGTATTCTGATTCAGTGACCATCCTAAATGGTCGTGAAAATGTTGGCTTTTCTTGTCAGCCAAAGTATTTTGAGTGCCTGGAAGATGTGCTACTGTTAGCCATGTCTTGTGTTTCTCTGCCCGGTCCCAAATGAGTTTAGCCGTATAATTACATGGTTTGGAACGAGTCACTCCCATATTACGTATGTAAGCCATAGCGGATGTGTTATCTGTTAAAACCCTTACATGATTTTTAGGGACGTGAATCAGACCACGGAGTGCTAGATAAATGGCTCTAAGTTCTAATACATTAATGTGATTGGAGATTTCATCTTTGATCCAACGACTACCTGTTACCTGTTGGTCTCAATGAGTCCCCCCAGCCTTCTAATGAAGCGTCTGTTGTAACGGTAGTGTTGGGCTCTCCCATTCTAATGGGGTTGGGCGATTTCTCAATGTTTAAAAGCCACAAAATAATATCATTTTGGCCTTCTGGTGAAATCGTCATGGGCCGCTCAAAGTTTCCTTTTGTGTGTGCCAATGCTAAGTTCTTATCTATCTCTAGCGATTAAATATGAGCTTTGCCATAAAGAATAGCTGGTGCATATGCTATTATAATTCATATCAATACTGCGACTTGTCGTATTTTTGGTTTGTTCAATTTTAATAATTGATTTACTGTTGTTGTAAACTTTTTGTTCTGTTAATGAAATGGTCACATCTGTGGTGTCAATAAAGAATCCCAGAAACTTTAACCTGTTTGTTGGTGTTAATACTGATTTAGTTTCATGTATGTAGAACCCTAATTTTGGTAAGTGTTTCACATAATTTGTCTACTGCTGCCTGGCATTATTGTTGTGTTTGTGCAACAATAAATGAATCATCAATATAAGGAAACATAATATGTCCTTCCCAAGCCATCTGGGAAAAAAATGGTTTAAGTAACCTTATGAAAATGTGTGGACAGCAAGCCAGTCCATTTGGCATGCACGTGAACTCAAAAAGTTTGCTGTTCCAACAAAATCTGAGATATTTCCGATCAAATTTATAGATAGGCACTGTACCACAAAACGGGCCTTATCGGTAAGCATCAGTTAGTACACTGGTTCATTAGATCAGTGTATGAAAGAAACCCACCCAAACCCAAATGCCAAAAGGGGTGTCATTGACACGTCTCCATGAACTGTGAGTGGTCCGTTATGTTGTAGGTTGTTCCTTTCTTGTGGAAACCTGAGGATGTCTTTTGCCTGTAAGGTTACTGCTGCTAGCCATGGTTACGTGTCCCATGCTGGTACTATCAGTACTGCATGTGCGCGATCCATCTTGATCTTTCTGGCCACTCTGCTGATAATGCTGAATGGTGGAAATATGTAATAAAATTTATTATTCCAAATTAAAGAAAACGCATCCACTCTCCAGGCATCTGGTTCTGGATCCCAAGACACATATTTGGGTAACCTTTTCTTGTTGCGTGATGCAAATAAGTCAATTTCTGGTTTACCTCATTTATCACAAATGTGGTTGAAAATATTCTGATTTAATGACCATTCTAGATGGTCGTGAAAATGTCTACTTTTCCTGTCAGCCAAAGTGTTTTGACTGCCTGGAATATGTGCTACTGTATATGTTGTGTTCCTCTGCCCAATCCCAAATTAGTTTGGCTAAATGGTTACATGGTTTGGAATGAGTCCTTCCCATATTATGTATGTAAGCCATGGCTGTCGTGTTATCTGTTAACACGCTTACATGATTTTTAGGTGGGTGAACTAGACTACGCAATCCTAGATAAATAGCTCTGAGCTCTAGAACATTAATGTGATCGGAGATTTCATCTTCCATCCACCTGTTGCCTGTTGGTCTCAATGAGCCCCCCATCCTTCTAGTGAAGCGTCTGTTGTAACTGTAGTATTGGGTTCTCCCATTCGAATCAGGTTGGGCGAATTTTCAATGTGTGAAAGCCACCACATAATGTCCAATAGGCCTTCTGGCGAAATCGTCATGGCCCTTTCAAAATTGCCTTTAGTGCGAGCCAACGCTAAGTTCTTATCTATTTCTAGCGATTTAATATGGGCTTTGCATAGGAGCATATGCTATCATGATTCCTATTAGTATTGCGACTTGCCTTATCTTTGCTTTGTTCAATTGTAATAATTGGTTTGCCATTGTTGTAAATTTATCAACTTTCTGTTTCGTTAATGAAATAGTCATTTCTGTGGTGTCAATAAAAAATAACAGAAACTTTAATTTCTTTGTTGGTGTCATTACTGATTTAGTTTCATGTATGTAGAAACCTGATCTCTTAAAAGTCTCACATAGTTTGTCTATTGCTGTTTGACAATGTTGTTGTGTTTGTGCAACAATAAATGAGTCATAGATACAAGGAAACATAACGTACCTTTCCTAGCCATGTGGGAAAAAATTGGTTTAAGTAACCTTGTGAAAATGCATGGAGCACAAGATAGACCATTAGGCATACAGGTGAACTCATAAAGTTCATCATTCCAGCAAAACCTGAGATCCACACTGGCCAGCCAGGAGTCTTGCGTTACTAAGTGTCTAGCTGTATCTGGCGAGAACAGTTTAACCTTGTTAAAACCAAAATTAGTCTGATATCCCCATTTGGTTTTGGTCTCGTGAAAATATTCTAGATAAATTCCCCAGCGACATGAAGTGCTGGCTCTATAATGCCTTTTTCACAAAATTTTAGGATTTGATCATTTAACGCCTCACGTTCTGAAAAATCAAAGCGATAAGGAAAGGGTATGCTATTTTGTATAGGCTCCTCCATGAGTGGTATTCTAACTCCTTCCGCTAAGATAAGGATAATTAGATTTTCGGTAATGTTACTCCATTCCGATAAGCAATTATTTATGTTGCCCTCCTTAAACGTGGTTACTGGAGTCTGCGTTGCCACTTCTACTTGTTCCCTGGGCAGGGGAATGGTTTCTGAGCGATGAACTCTCTCTTGAAGGGTCTGTTCCCATCGTTCCAGCCGAACGACTGCCTCTGGCCCCTTCCCCATGCCTGATAGCCGTAGTTGGTTCCGAACCGGCCTCCTCGTTGTCCGGTTTGACGGCTGCGAAAATCCTGCCTCGTCTTCTTGAAGGGGTAGAATTTGCGTCTGCTGCCTTCTTTTTGTCCACCTCCATGTGTTTGCCACACTTGGACCTTGTCTCCACTTGCTTGAACAGGTGTTGCAGCTGGCCACCGAACATCTTGGTTTTGTCCAGTGGCTTGCCTTTAACAGGCTTGGGGGCAAGGAATAGCATATACTCCTTCCTGTCATTGTCCAGGACCTTCTTGGATCGCACCACCTCCTTTCCTACATCGGTGCAGATGGCTTTGAAGACGTTTTCAAACTGTCTGTATGAGAGGAAATAGCTGGTCGCTGTTAGCAGCGCAATTCCCCCATCCATTTCCTTGCACAGCGAAAAGAACTTGTTCTCTGTCATCATTCTATTCGCAATCGGCGTAATAGCTGACAGAACTGCGAGTACACCCTTGTGTACCGTGTGCAGAACATCCTTGAACTTTTTGTGGTCCTCATTGAGTTTCATGTCGGCGTCCATATATTTGATGGCCGATTCCGGGATGCCTTTTATCCTTGTGAACCTCTCCGCCAGCTTCATAATCACCTCTGCCAGTTTGAAGGTATGGAAGTGGCCCTGAATGGTCTTCCTCATCATAGTGGTGGTCTGGATCTTCTTCTTTTTAAGAACCTTGATCATCTTGACCACCTTCCCACATAGTTTGGCGTATTTACCCGCCTGTTCGGTCTAGTAGTCAGAATTCGTCGAAGGCGAGTCGGATGACGAATCCGAAGAAAAAGATTTACTTTTCTTCATCAGCGGCTTCTTTTTGCGCACCCTGGTGAAGTCACCCCCTTTGGACGATTTACGCACAGGCACAACCACCTCTTCCTGGGACTCTTCATCAGAAGTGTCCTGAGCGTCGGAGAAATCCTCCCAATTGGAGTCTTCCAAATCAATCACCTGCTTCCTCCTGGCAGCGTGTGGCTTAAAGGGAAGCAACTCCTCCAACTTGAGCTGCACCAGACGCGCGACCCGTTCATCTAGGTCAGCCGAGCCAGGCCGGGCTCGAGCCCCCCCCCGCCTCCTCAGAATCCCTTTGGTCTGGTGACCTTTGTACCCGTAACAGCGGTGACGATCTTCGTCTTCGCTAAGCTCTCGAGGTGTGTCAGCCTTACTCCGCTTCGTAGCCATAGCTGGGAGTCAAGAAACCCAAAACCAAAAGGTTAGGTATCCTTCGAGGTGAACATGACACAGGCAAACAATAAATTATTATACCAAATGTGCCTAGTGGTGTTAAATCCATATTTAAACCGTTTTTAACACAGGCATGTGGTAAATTTACAGTCATAGGTAAACCGTATGGACAACCAACCGAAATCAAACGAGGGGTAGGGACCAGTTTAGCAGTACCCTCCCACACTCTCTGTCCAATAAACTTCTCCCACCTGTGGCTTTTTTGGCCAACAAGTTGGAGAAAATACTACGGAACTCGGAGGTACGCCTAATCAACAAATTGGGGAATTCAAAGAAACCCAGGAATAAATCCTATCGATGGAAATGGCTCCTGCCAAACACCTCTTCGTTCGGCAATGGGCGGCATTATAAGACACAATGGCTGCATTGTTCTAACGATGTTATGACACATCTTAATTAAACTGTAAAACAGTGAATTCTTCATGAAAAGTTTTAAAACTTGAAGTATGTGAATGCTGACATGAACTACACCAACTTATCCAGTCCAAATAATACTAACCTGGTTGGTTTAGTAGTTAATGTAGAAAAACTGCCGGAGCTACTCAACAAATGTCCTCCCATTGTGAGTAGATTATACTAATTGCTGGACCCGGATGTGCTTCCTTCTCCCTGGACTACGAGTAGCCAGAGGGTAGTACCGAGGTAAAATATATATATATAGATATATATAATTCTCTTTTTCATGGGGAGTGACCAATAACAAAATAATCACTCAAGCTGCAGGTCCCACAAGACTATACTCTCAAAAGTAAATACTATTATTATTAGAATACATATATACAATAATAATGTCAATTTGGCAGGAACACAACCCATTTTGCCTGACTAAAAAAAGATATCACCAAAACACTAAAAAAAACACATATATTATGAGAAAGCACTTTTCATATACGTGGTAAAAACATCCTAAAGCTAAGATTCCTTCTATGCGGTATGTGGTATGTGGTATGCGGCATGTGGATTCCTTCTACGCAGTAAGCGGCAAGCTTCCCCCACCACCACCACTACCAGATGTTTCCCCTCTGCACCCTGGTGTGTGACCATTCCGTAATGCTCAGTCGCCTCTCCTCGTTTAAAACTAATGGGCAAGTGCGACCGACGTTTCTATTCGCATACCGCATGCCGCAACGATCGCTACAGGGACCGATTAAGTTGTCGCATTCGCATTCACATTTGCATACCGCGTGTAAGGGTTGTAGCCCATTGACTTCAAGGCGTTTCGATTTTTTGCCGCATTCACATACCGCATACCGCGTGTAAGGAATCTTAGCGTTAGAGTATCAAAGGGACCTATCACTGTCTACATTACATACCTGTCTGTTGGCATTTCCTTGGCCAGTAACCCCATCTGAAATGTGAAAAATCGCAGTTGAACAGTAGGCATAATATCAATATTTCTACATTCTTTAATGTGTGTGTTTTTTATATATTTCCCTAATAACCCCATCGCACCAAACTAGTTCTCACTACGTTCTTGAAAATGTTGCTGAACGGACTCAAACTATGTGAGAACACACTGGACGTAGTAGCAACTTTTTACCGTCTTTTTTTACGAACGAAATGGATGGACTAGAATGGAATGGTGCTCCAGAACTTTGAGCATACCCAAAACTTTCTTGCAGCCACATTCTACCCCGACCACAGCCCGTTTTAGAACGGGGTCGGACTTTTTGAGAACTACTTTGGTGTGATGGGGGTGTTAGAAGAAATATGCACTGTCACTTTCTCTCTAAATCTTGACATACACACTGCCATTGTCCCCTATGTCTACTTACTCTTGCTCCAAGCGTATTCCCACATAATGCTGCTACATTGCAGTTTGACATACTCTCGACTTAAAAGTGTACTTCCAAATAATCCCCACTTAAGTTTACTTCTAAATACTCTCGACCCGATTTGCTGCCACATTGCACACCTATATACAGGGATGTGATTGGACACCAGCAAAAAAACCTCTGAGAATCAGGCCGGGGGTTTGGGGGTCACCCAGGTTTGACCAATAAGAATCGACCTTATGAAGATTTGCAAGGAGAGTGATCTAGCATAAATAGTAGTCGACAATTGAATATACCGCAGCTCTGTGCAAGCCAGTAATGGCATTATTACCAGCAAAACAGCTGACTTCCCGAGTGCAAGTCAAGCCCTTACGCCTCTATGCAATGCCAACGATTTGTTCACCAGATTCTGCATGAATCACAAGAATGACCAATTTGATTATTCAGGGATGAAAGTGGTCTCCGGCAAAAACAAAGCGGAAATCTATACCTATAATGAGGGTATCTGTAATCCAACATGGAATTTCCACGAAAACGCATATATTCTCCCATAGGCTTAGCAGTCAGGGAATCGTGGGAAAATGCCGCAAGTCAGGTTACAACTAGCCTTGTTGTGCCCATACCTAACTCATTCTTTTTTGGGTTTATGTTCTAGCAAGAGCTAAGGTCATATAAGAACAGGATTCTAACTACTTAATTGTTGTCATATACATCCCGATTCCTTGGTATTTTGCTTAACGTTAATCGGTAAATATTTCTTTTAATCGCGAAATCGTGGAGATCTTTCATCCATGATTATTAAAAAACTCGGAAATCCACGAGATTTATTTTTATTTCACATCCCTGTAATATTTTCACCCAGAGCACACTCCCACACCCCATCGACATGGCGAAAAGATGGGCAGACATAATCTAACTTGCCTTCTTCCTCATCTTGGCCATGTAGTGCGCGGTGTACAGCTGTTCGTACTGGTCCAGCACTGACCGGGCGTCCTGGGGCGGGATGAGATGTGCCAGCTGCTCGGCCAGCTTACCCAGGTTCCACTTACACACTTCAGGCTGCTGGTCGAAGGCGTACCGACCCTGGTTATCTGCAATAGGCATTGCGGTTTTATGCCTTTGCAACATCTAAGGCTGGTTGGTTGTTGGGAGTTTTAGGTCCTGACAACATCTACGGTCATATCAGGACAGGTACCGACTTGTGACAGTACGCGCTCATGGCAACTTTATAGTGCTTCCCCATTGGGAAATCAGGCCACCAGCACCATAACTCGATATCCCACTGGGTCATATTATCCTGACACTGAGCTCACCAGTCCTTGCCCTATCCTAGTAATGCCGAGCACCAAGCTACGAAGTGCCAAGTATCAATGTTGGAAGTCATTGGTTTGACTCGACCGGGAATCGAACTCCCGATCTCCCGCACGGGTAACCTGCGCTCTACTGATTCGGCCACCGCGCCCGGTGCAACATCTAAGGACATATGTCCTCACCTACATGAAAAACAGCTAAAAGAAATACTGCAACCAAACTTCCTTAGTACACCGTAAACGTCGCACACCAATCATACTCATGTTTACTAACCACATTCAGTCACACTAAGTGATGCTGAACAAACCAGTTATTGCCCTATCCTAGTGATGCTGAACAAACCAGTTATTGCCCTATCCTAGTGATGCTGAACAAACCAGTTATATCCCTATCCTAGTGATGTTGAACAAACCTGTTATTGCCCTATCCTAGTGATGCTGAACAAACCAGTTATTGCCCTATCCTAGTGATGCTGAACAAACCAGTTATTGCCCTATCCTAGTGATGTTGAACAACCCTGTTATTGCCCTATCCCAGTGATGCTGAACAAACCAGTTATTGCCCTATCCTAGTGATGCCGAACGCCGGGCTAGTTAGCAACGAGTATATTTTGTAAGTCATTGATTTGACTCGGTCGGGTTTTCGAACCCCCGTCCTCATGTGTGTGAAGCTAGCGGAATTATCGATTTCGGAGACTATTATTACAAGATAGTAGGAGAGGGAGCCAGAATACAGGTCAACAACGAGGGTAGTCTCAGCTGGGGTTATCCATGAGCTGCCTCTAAGCTAGAGACAATATTATTATTATTAATTCCTTCCATAACAAATAACAAGATGAAGACAGAAGAATAGGATTGAGCCTAAAACTCTGGCTGGCCCTTAAGACCTACCGCTACATTTTATTGAGCATTGAACAAAATCGGAGGTGGAATGGACAGATAGTAGGGGGGGTGAGGCACCACCTTGAGGGCAGGAGGGGAATTAGGGGAGCTGCTTGGTAGCAGAACTCCAACTCTCCAGGCTGCGACTCGGCCTCCAGTAACCCAAACAAACAAGCATATCAAAGGAGATTACAGTAGTAGATAGCGTCAATAATAGAATAATAACAAAGTAGGAGAATTAGATGCATGAATAATATTTGCATAAGTACTATATACCTCATAATAATAATAATAATAATAATAATAATAATAATAATAATGTAAAACTTAATAGAGTGTCTTCAGTAGCACGAGCCATTCGAAGGCACTGTACAGTAAAACCATGATCGATATGACATATTTACAACTTGGCTACAATAGTTGGAGGGTAGAGATTTCCAATTTACCATAAAAAGCTACATTAATCAGGTTAGTCTTGAGGACAAATATTGAAATTGATCAAGACCTGATACTCACCTGAGCCATTACAGATGTAGCCGCGGTCAAATCGGTCCATGAAGCCGTAGGGACCGTAGTCTATGGTTAGACCCACAATGCTCATGTTGTCAGTGTTCAGGACCCTACACAAGAACACCCAGGAAGCCGGTTAATAAGCAGCAGGAACAAGAATTCAATACTTTGTTTGTTTGTTTGTTTAACGCCCCCCCCCCCCCACCAAGTACAAAAAGTAAAAGGCTAATGGGGGTCATAACATTAATACAGACTAACCAAGACAAGAAAATAATAATGGTGAAGCAATTCAAAACTCCTCTAAACCGAAGTAGTAAACAACTATCAAAACATTGAAATTTGTTGTTAGATATATTGATATGATGGTTTTTTTTAAGTTAATGAAGAAATATTCAAGTTCAATTCAATTCTTTATTTCACACTATAGCTCTTGTACTGAACCAATTTAGGTGAATACATAATGGCTTCTGGATTAATTACGTGCTATATAAATACATTACGGTACTATCGGGAGTGATAACGATAATGGTGCTCGCGCCAGCTCGCGGTGGGTTTGCCTTACTGCACGCAAAGCCAAGTCGACCAGGCCACTGCCATCAGCGGTTGGGGCGATAGTAGCTTTCGGTGGACGAGATGCCACTGCCACTCCTTTAATAATATTAATATAATGTATTTATATAGCACATAATGTCCTACCTAATGTGAAACTGATGGACAGGAAAGCACAACAATAAAGTCTATTTTACAGAGAACAACTGAAATGGATTTGGCAGTTTTTGCGCCTGAACAGGGATGGCCGAATGAGTTGAGTGTCTGCCTCCCGTTTTGGTAGGTCGTGGTGTAAAATTTCCCGATATTTAGACATTGGAGGATGGTGTGAACTAGTCTATAGCAATTACAATTGTTATATAAAAAGGTAAATGGTATATAGAGCCAGAGGCATTAAGGTATTATGTGGTGCTGGTGATCCGTTACTGAGTTGACATAAACATTATGTAGTTTTAGATAGTGTGAGAGGGACACTACTTTTAGTCTGACAGAGCCTTGGGAGCTCTGCTCACATACCTCCTCCCCCCCCCCCCCCAATTGTTATTTACGGATCACTGCACACCCAGACACAACAGGGCACTGTAGCCATAAACAACCAAGGCTTGGATACAGGCAGGTTGGATGTTCATTGGTTGGTTGAAGAATGCCTAGTGCTGATTGGAGGAGCTGATCAGGTGTGACAGCCATCTTGGATTCATGAGACTATATAGTAATAAACCTGAGGGTGTAAGCTCCCCTTCTGTGCACTTTCTACTCTACCTTTCTCTTGCCTGTAGTGATTTCATATTTAGTCTACCTACACAACTACAGCTGCCAGCCGTCGACTTTACAGTGGGATTCGAACTCATAGGTTTGAACCCTAGTCGAGTAAAACCAATGACTTAAAAATTGATACTTGTCGCTACTTAGCCTGGCGCTCGGCATTATTAGGAGAGGGCAAGGAGCAGTGGAATAAGGAAGACCAATCGTCCGCGATTGAAATTTCAACTTCTTAATCAACTAATGTACAAACAAAAAACACCTGAAAAGTATTGATTGCGCTGTCCCCTTACCCATGACACCACCCGACACACTGCCACTCTGCCACCAGATGCGCTGTCCGCTTCACCAACTCACGGTAGAAGTCCAAGTAGGCAGCCTTCTTGTTGTCTGCGTTATCTTCCCATTTCTACATTCATTTAAAAGAAAAGAGTCAATTGACGCACAAGCTTCTCATTCCTAAAATACAATTCCAGAACGTCATGTAATTTTGTAAAGACATCATATATATATAATTGTGTCAGCAACTGCTCGCGACCTTGCGCCAACCTTGCGGCGAGCAGTCGGCGCAAACACGTGCAATGCCACGCTCACTGTGTGGTCGCCTCCAGGTCGCCGACCGGATGACAAAAACCAAAATGACACCCAGCTTTTACACCGACAAAGCAGTCGCCGACCTGTCGCTGGGCCGACTGCACTTGCCGGCACCAGGTCGCCAACCGCATTTTTGAATCAATGTGTGACGCTTGGAGGTTGGCGACGTTTTGGTCGTAAGGAGGTCGGAGGCGGGTGATGGCTCTCGTGTGACTGGGGTATTAGATATTGGGGCGCTTATTAAGCATTTGTCACTACATAGAAGGGAATTCTGAGGCAATTTAATCGAACCTGTCTGTAGAAGCCTATGGTGTCAGAGTTTTGGCATGCTTGCCAAAAGTAATTTAGTATGTTTGCACTTCAAATATCTATAAAAATAAATTAGCCATTTAAAATAAAAGTTACTTCAAAGTAAAGAAAGGTAGATTATAATGATCAACCTAATATATTTATCTTAGAAAAAGACAAACTCAAAACCATCGGATTATGCAACTTTAATCAAGACATCAACTCGAAAACATAATGTATATATGTGTGAAACAATTATAATTACAGTGTGCTTCCAGCATAGCCTAGCAGGGTCAGGGTCTTAGCATCGGTATCTCACAATACTCATACTGTATGCTGTTGAGATTTCCCTGTGTAATCAACGACATGTTACCGGAACAAAAACACGGCTTAGAACAAGCAAACAGCAACCACTGTCACACACATATATATATGCTATGTGCACAAGGAAGTGACGCCGGTCTACCTGTGGGTAGAAGGTCTCCACGGTGTAGTCAAGGAGTCGCTGGATAATGTCGCAGTGGCCCACACTCGGCCCCTTCCGGCCACTCATCGGGTCAGTCGGCTTGCAGATCTCAAACGAACCGAACCTGCAGGGGGAACCACATCTCTGAGCGGATGAGCGAGTGAAGTATTGAGTGAGGTATTGAGTGAGTGTGGTATTGAGTGAGCGAGTGAGTGAAGTACTGAGTGAGGTATTGAGTGAGTGTGGTATTGAGTGAACGAGTGAGTGAAGTACTGAGTGAGGTATTAAGTGAGTGTGGTATTGAGTGAGTGAGCGAACGAGTGAAGTACTGAGTGAGTGTTTTATTGAGTGAGTGAGTGAGTGACCTAGCGAAGTACTGAGTGAGTGTTGTATTGAGCGAGCGAGGTCTTGAGCGAGTGAGGTAGCGAACAAGGTACCGAGTGAGTATGAGCTAGTGACTGAGCTACTGTGAGTGAAGTAGTGAGTGATGTATTGAGTGAATGGGTCTTTTTATCCTAGCCATAAGCATTAGAGATCATAACAGGACAGCTACAAATTACATACACTCCTGGCAGCTTTATAGTGCTGCCCCAGTTAGACACTACACCACCGGTGCTGTGATACCCTATCCCTTTCAGTCACCTTACCCCAGAGACTGAACTAGCCAACCCTGGCTCTGGTTCCCCCCCCCCCCCGACTAAACACTGTGTGTGATCGTTGCAAGTGACAATAATTTTCCATAATGAAATTTCTTTCGTTAACTTGATTTAGTTCCCACGATTTTTAATTGAAAATTTTCTTGGTGTTTTTGTTATTTTTCAACTTGATTTTTTTCCAATGACTTTTAAATTAAGGCCCTGTAAAAAAATATACTTTTATCAAAATTTCAAAAACTTTGCAAGGCCTTCCAAAATCGCGTAGAGTTTTCTTTTTAAATCTTTGACGTTAAATTTTTTTATTACAATTTCCCCCCCTCAAAATTACTTCTTTAAACCACACATGAGCCGTTTCAAAATTAAGGCAACACAGTTTCTCAAACAGGATCATAAATATATGGAATAGTCTCCCACAAAATGTTATTGATGCCGGCTCAATAAATTCATTCAAGAACCGATTAGAAAAAGCATGGGCTGATGATACAGGGAAATTTGACCACTTATTCACCACATGCTACTAATTTATTCCTTGTGTTGCTAATTACTTGCACTCAAGCAAAAATGAGAGACAAATAAGTGTTCACACTTCCTGTCTACCAATCACTATATGAGCGCTGTGTTTGCCGCTGAGCATGGGCACCAACCTGATGAAGGTCTCAGCCACCCTGAGTATGACAGTGGCGCGCTCCTGGATGGGCTCGCCCGTGTAGAAGATGTCGCGGACCACCGTGGTGTCGGACGTGACACACGAGGCGGCTCGGGTCGTCGGCACCCCGAGGTGGTACATCGCCTGTTGGAGAACACAGCCGCACTCAGAACACTCTCACCGCCAAGGGTTATTGATTGATTGGTGGGCCAGAGGTGCGCCTCACTGCAGCTGATGCCTTCATTATATTTCCCACCCACCCAGATCACTCACCGCCAGGGGACCAGAGGCACGCCTCACTGCACCTCATGCCTTCATTATATTTATTCCCCACCCACACAGATAACTCTCACCGCCAGGAGACAAGAGGTGCGCCTCACTGCACCTCATGCCATCATTATATTTATTCCCCACCCACACAGATCACTCTCACCGCCAACAGACTAGGGGCACGCCTCACTGCAGCTCATGCCTTCATTATATTCCGCACCCACCCACCCAGATCACTCTCACCGCCAGCAGACCAGAAGTGCACCTCACTGCAGCTGATACTTTCATTCTATTCCCCACCTAGATCACTCTCACCACCAGGGGCCCAGAGGCACGCCTCACTGCAGCTCATGCCTTCATTATATTCTGCACCCACCCACCCAGATCACTCTCACCGCCAGCAGACCAGAAGTGCACCTCACTGCAGCTGATACTTTCATTCTATTACTGCAGCTCATGCCATCATTATATTCTGCACCCACCCACCCAGATCACTCTCACCGCCAGCAGACCAGAAGTGCACCTCACTGCAGCTGATACTTTCATTCTATTCCCCACCTAGATCACTCTCACCACCAGGGGCCCAGAGGCACGCCTCACTGCAGCTCATGCCTTCATTATATTCTGCACCCACCCACCCAGATCACTCTCACCGCCAGCAGACCAGAAGTGCACCTCACTGCAGCTGATACTTTCATTCTATTACTGCAGCTCATGCCTTCATTATATTCTGCACCCACCCACCCAGATCACTCTCACCGCCAGCAGACCAGAAGTGCACCTCACTGCAGCTGATACTTTCATTCTATTCCCCACCTAGATCACTCTCACCACCAGGGCCCAGAGGCACGCCTCACTGCAACTCATGCCTTCATTATATTTATTCTTCACCCACCCAGATCACTCTCACCGCCAACAGACCAGAGGCATGCCTCACTGCAGCTCACGCCTTCATTATATTTATTCCTCACCCACCCAGATCACTCTCACCGCCAACAGACCAGAGGCACACCTCACTGCAGCTCATGCCTTCATTATATTCCCCACCCACCCAGATCACTCTCACTGCCAGCAGACCAGAAGCGCACCTCACTGCAGCTGATACTTTTATTATATTCCCCACCCAGATCTCACTCACCGCCAGGGGACCAGAGGCATGCCTCACTGTACCTCATGCCTTTACTATTGTAATGGCCCACGGCCCTCCGACTCCCACTCTCACGGTCACTCATGGAAGAATACCAAGATTCAATCAGAGTATGCTTCAACTTGGTTTATTGAACCATCTGCTCTCCGTGGCGTCAGTACTTGTCTGACCCACCCCTTGACTCGCCAGATCCCACATCGACTCTATAGGTGTGTGGGGGGGGGGGGGGGGGTCAGCCACCCGCAGTAGAGGGCAGCCCAGTTGGGGTCTGCCCGGTGGCTACCCGTGCCACCACCTGGCGCAGTATAGTGGTACTCCGCTGGTGCACGGCGTAGTCTCCGCTGCTACCGTGTGGTAGTAGAGCTCATGTACAGACTACTACACCCACCCAGATCAGTCTCACCACCAGGTGACCAGAGGCACGCCTCACTGCAGCTCATGCCTTCATTATATTTATTCCCCACCCAACTGCCACAACAGGAATAACTAACATCCAACTTAGTCCAATAAAAACATCAAATTTTCAAATTCAAAACAATCAGCTAGATTTGATTCTACATATCTAACCTAGATACTGGCAGGCTTATTAAACATTTGTCACCACACAGAAGGGAATACTGAGGCAATTTAATAGATCCTGTTCCTGCAGAAGCCTATGGTGCCAGAGTTTTGGTGTGCTTTCCAAAATTAATTGTGCATGGTTGCTTGTTTCTCTGTTTGTGCATGGTTACACTTCAAATATGGCCAAAGTTAACAATTTAAAACAGAAGTTAGATTTTAACGATCAACCTACTGCATTTATCTCAGAAATTAACAGAAACTCAAAACCATCGGCTATGCAACTTTAAACGATAGGAAAGAAATACCAAAGCTACAAATTTACTCTGATTCCTTAAACAATTTCTTCTGTCTCGTTACTTGGTCTATGGTTTGGGTTAATGCTTAAATCACCTTACTCTAATCCTTTAAATATTTCCATTCCTCTCTCAATTGGATTATTGCTTTACTAAGATTAAGCATCTGAACAATATTTAACTTATCCAACCTTTCCTTGATTCCTTAAAGATCTCCCTTTCCTCTTTTTACTTGATTTATGGTTCAGCTTATTGTCTTGTTAACTACACTAAATCAGTTAAATGTAGTAGTGTACCGCTCACCTCACTACACAGGAACTCCCTGATGCTGGAGCGGAGCACCTTCCTGCCATCAGCAGTCCGTGAGAAGGGGGTGAGCCCGGCCCCCTTGTACTGCACCTCCCACCGCTCGCCTTTCTTGTTGATCACCTCGCCCAAGTACCTGCGTGCGCACACAACAAAACCACACATTCACCTGGCAGGGTAGGACAATAACGGAGTTCATACCCATTTTGACAATACAGGACTTTCCAGGATCTTTCAGTGCAAATGTACCCATGAAACACGGTTGTATTCATAGTCGATCCATTGTGTGAAATGTGAAGTGTAAATAAGCATAAAAATTACAAATGTATGTGTAGTTTTAATATAAAAATCAGGAGGTAGGATAAACAAACCCACAAATATCACATTAAAATACAAAACATCAATGATTAATGGATGAAGAACATATGCGCAAAACACCCCAGCTATTTATGATTAAAAAATAATAGGGTTTAAAAATGTAGTCACGATTTGCAATTTTCAAGGATTTTCAAGGATCTTTATACAAATTCCAGGACTTTCCGTGATTGGAATTCTGAATTATCAAATTCCAGGACTTTCCCGGTTTTCAAGGATCCATACACACCCTGAATAAGGACTGTACGGTTGCAAGGGGCACCTAGTTTTTACTAGGCCGGGCAGGTGAAGTTCTCGGTGACCTACCCGAACGGGGAAGTAATTATTTTTCTGATCTACAGTAGCAGATTTCAGTTTCAATTGGCTGACTTGGGAAAGTAGTTTTGCCACTTGGGCAAGTAGAAAATTCACTCACCTGCCCGATTGGGCAAGTGGGGAAAAGAAGTTACTGTCCTACCGTGCCTGGGATATGGTTTACACACTTGGCATAACCTAAAATAGAGCGTTTTCATTAAAAGCCCAAATCATGTTGATGGGTCATATTGGATTAAAAATTATATTTTAAAATTATTTTAAAGTTTGTTTGTTGGGGCTTTATGGCCTAGCAACATCTGTGGTCATATCAGGATAGGTACCGACTTGTGATTGTGCACCCATGTCGACTTTATAGTGCTGCCCCACTGGGAAACCCACTCAACGCTTCTGGTATGCTGGCGGTGAGAGTAATCTGGGTGGGCGGGTGTGGAATATAATGAAAGCGTGAGCTGCAGTGAGGCGAACCTCTGATCTGCTGGCCGAATCGATAGAGCGTGGGCCTCACGTGCAGGAGATCGGGAGTTCGGTTCCTGGTCGAGTCAGACCAATGACATATAAAATGATACTTGTCACTTCCTAGCCTGGTGCTCAGCATTAATAGGATAGGGCAAGGACTGGTTTGTTCAGTGTCAGGATAATGTGACTGAATTGGATATTGGGTCACGGTGCTGGCAGCCTGATTTCCCTATAAAGTTACCATGAGTGTGCACTGTCACGATTCGGTACCCATCCTGATATGACCTTAGATGTTGCGAAGATGAAAAAAATCCAACCCCAAAAATAACATCTAAAGTCATATCAGAATGGGATTCGGATAAACCAATCGATGTCATATTCATCCTTGGCATTTTGCGATAGTTAATCGATAGTTAATCGATAGTTAATCGGCGAGCACTAAAGATGTTTCATCTCTGATAGTTCTAAGCTGTTACAAGCAGCTCTCTCCACCCCCCACCCCTCCCCAGTCCTCCCCCGGCGCTACTCACATGGTCGCTCCGTCTCCCAGCTGGCCGGCGAACACCCCGAACTGATGGCCGCAGTAGCAGTGCGCGGCAGGCTCGGCACCCGGCAGGCCCCGGTTCCCCGAGAGGTACTCGCAGAAGTCGGCCCTCTGCAGCTCCTCAGGCCCCAGGTCCAGCAGCTCCATGGCCGACAGGGAGTAGGCCACAGTGTGCGGCTTCTTCACAGGCGTCGGCTCCACCCTCAAGCGCAAGCAAAACAATGTCTACTAGAGATGTGCTCTAAACTTCTTCTTAACATTACAAAAAAAATATTAAAAATTATAATAGTTTTCTGTTAATATTGGTTAAAAAATATAATAAATAAAAGGTATTATTTTCATGGGGATGTTGCACCAAAAAAGTGACAACGATTTTTTAACTCGGGTTAAATTTTTGTTTGTTTGTTTTAATAATTTAAAAAGAAATATAAATATATTTTTTAGTATTTTAACAAAATAATTTTCTTAAATACAAAAAGAAGTACATTTATTAAATTATTGTTGTAAATAGATGTTTTAAAGTATTATTGTCATGGAGGGGTTGTACGCCTAGGACAGGTCTTGAACCCCAGAGCTAGTCTGGTGGGTGTGTCCTAACCAATAGGCTGCCTATGCGGTTCGTTTACGTTTGTTGGAGTTTTATGTGACAGCAACATCAAAGGTCATATACCGAACGGCATGGCCAAATCAGGAGAAGCGTCAGCTGTTTTTGTGGGCGGTAGGTCGTGGGTTCAAACAAGGGCAGTCAAATCAATGACTTATAAAATTGATACTTGTCGCGACATAGCATGGCGCTTGGATTACTAGGAGAGGGCAAGGAATGGTTAGCTCAGTATTAGGATAATGTGATTGGGTGGAATATCTGGTCATTGTGCTGGTGGCTAGATCTCCCAGTCAGTGCGCAGTCACAAGTTGGTACCTGTCCTGATATGACCTTAGACGTTGCTAGTACGTAAAACCCCATCAAACAAACAATCAAAGGTCATATCGAGACAGGTGGCTGTGAACTCATAGTGACTGTATAGTGCTGCTTCACTGGGAGACTGCCACTGGCATCCTGACCCAATATCCCACCCAGTCACAGTATCCTGATACTGAGCAAACCAGTCCTTACAGTACCCTAATAATGCCAAGTGCTAGATAAGGTAGCGTTGGTTTGATTCAGTCGAGGTTTGAACCCACGATCTCCCAGGCGGGAAGCCAACCAGCGCTTTTAGCGACCCAGCCAACCCATCCAGTGTAAATTAAATGTGTATTGCATACCTAGATATCCTACGTAATAACTAAAGTGTGTGTGTGGGGGGGGGGGGGGGGACAATACAATGCTCACATAGCATATAGGACAGTCAGCTGGGTTCATGTGTACAGCTAGTTAACACAGAGCTGTACATCAACACCTTGTCAATTAACAAAATGGGACAAACTTTACTCAGCGATAAATAAAATTAATTTTTAAAATGGCAGTGCGACTTATTGTGATAAGCAAATGAAACCTTTTTATTTTATTTTAAAGCTGCAGAGTCCGATGTTGTTTTACGTCGTAGCAACATCTAAGATCATATCAGGACGGGTACCGACTTGTGACAGTGCGCACTCCTGGCGACTTTATAGTGCTGTCCCACTGGGAAACCAGGCCACTGGCACCATGTCCTGATATCCCACTCAGTCATGTTATCCTGACACTGAGCCAACCAGTCCTTGTCCTATCCTAATAATGCCGAGCGCCAGGCTAGGAAGTGACAAATATCAATTTTTAAGTCATTGGTTTGACTCGACCAGGGTTGGAATCCACGACCCCACGATCTACCAGCACGGGAGACGGACACTCTAACTCATTCAGCATTTTCAGCTAAGAAGCATACAATTTCACTCACTTAACAGGCTGATGTTTACATCACCATTAGTAATTCTTGTTCTAAATATTAAAATGTGAAATGTGTCAACAGAAACTTGTTTCAAAGAAATATAAAAAATGAAAGCACACTTGTCACAGGCATGGAGCTACATAGGTACAAGATTCACCCCGTACTGCTGAGGTAGGGGTGCAAACCAACCCTATGTAAAAGGTGGCGAAAATGCGGGTCAAAGAATTTAGAGCCTAATTTCACAATCTAAGAAGCAACATTTATTCTTTACATATGTATTATTGAGAGCCCGCTACCTTAGAGTTGAAAAATATAATATAATATCTAGTTTAATAAGATTTAAAAGTGAAATCGACAGCGTTCTGCGGCCGCCATCTTGTCTTATTGCATTCTCTCCCATTTCACCAACTCTGTGCCTACATGGGTAGCCATTTGATACTGGAACCACAGTTTCTAGGTGATGTTCCATACTAACGCTATTTTCGCCCGTATTTATATAAGGCTGATCTTCACCTGTGTACTACAAGTACCGGGTGAATCTTTTATCTAGGAGCTACATAGACAGGTAGGTATGGATGGGGTGATTGTGTCAGGAAGCCTAGATACTCTAATGGTTAGGACATTTAGCCTTGGAATGGCTGAAGTGTGCGCTGCGTCCAACTCTAGGTACAATGCTCCTATTGTTTGCAACCATGCTCACACAACACTGGGTGCCGTGACCAGGATCCTTTAGGAGCTGCGTGTTGTATGGGTGGTAAACCCAACCTCTGTGTGTGTGTGTGTTTACACACACCCATACACACACATATATATATATTATAACCAATGTCTGATTAACCCTACCCATTTCCTAGCCCAACCAATGTTATTAACCATAGGATATAAATACAAACATGAATAAAATAAGTAAAACTGGCTATGGCTATGGCTCTAACATTAGTCTGAGTGCCCAGATTTGTCTAAATCTAAATGCACAATGTATGGCATAAGATGTGCTGATTAGATTGATGTAAATGCAATGCCGGATAAAAGATTAACATCTTAATTTATTATATATATTTTTTTAGTTGGTATTCTATGTTTCAAACAAGAGCTGAGATATGAGCTGAAACTAGCACATCTCATAGCTAGACCCAGTGTATTACTATTAGCATTAGCCATGTGCTTTGCGCAGGTTTGTTTTTCTTCCACGCATCCCACAACGCACCGCCCAACTGGAATGACAAACCCGTCTATTAGCTAGTATAAATATATAAATGTCAGTACCTGGAAAAACATGCTCCCGCCACCTGGCGGGTGAAGTTTCCCCGCTCCTCGTCGATGGGCAACACCCGTAGAGCCTTATTGTCGAAACGCAGCGTCTCAAGCGTCGCCATGGTTACTCTTTTCGTGAGGTCCAGGAATCTGACCGGGCATGTCCCCAGTGCAGACGGTGGTGTGCTTGTAGCGGCGCCCCGCCGGTGTTCGCTGGTCGGCGGAAGCAGGCCAATGGAGAGCGACGACACGACGGAAACCAGTGGACCGTGCCGACGCGACGACGCGGGAATTGACTCAGCGAAAAACCGCCTATGGTGCACTGTCACTCGGAGACGACAGCAGACGATATGGACGCCGTTCTTGGCGGGCCCATACATGCAGAGGCCTGAGCGGAGAGAGTGGGAATGTAGCACATTAAAAGACTTAACAGGATCAACCAACAACCTGTCACACGGGAAGCGTGCGCTCAACTCGTTCGGCTAGCGGGTCTGTTTATAATCCACTCAGTCTTCTCTTCTCTGCACCAACAAATGCTTAAATGTGTATAGTCCGATGGTTTTGAATATTTGTTATTTTCTGAGATAAATACATTACTTTGATATCTAGATAAGTGTTTTGGGTTCGAAAAATGTAAGTTTTTGTAGGAGACTGCGCTGACCTCTCAGGCAAGGAGCCAGATCGACTGGTGGTTGTGGATAGTGTTGTAAAATATTCCGATGAAATGCATTGGTGGGGGAATGCAAATGGTTTATTATGGTAAAAGGTATATAGGGCCAGGTGCATAATTGTATTTATGTAGTTGCTGGTGATACGTTACTCATGGTCAATAGTCATTGTGTGTTAGTCAGATTGTGTGAAAGAGGCACTAGGACTAGTAGGAGATAGTGTGTAAGGGGCTCTTGGAGCTCTACTCACTACCCCCTCCCCCCTCTGTTAGTCACGGATCACCACACACTCAGCTCAGGGCAGGTGGTGGCCAAGCAGCTATGCTGCATGGTGGTGGTGGGCAGAGCACTGTAGCCATGGGAACCCAGGAATGCTTGATGTTCATTGGTGGAGCTTGAGATGCTTGATTCTCATTGGAGAATAAGGTCAGGTGGTGCGCCATACCAGATCCATGTACCACTATAAATAATAAACCCGAGGGCTTGGCTCTCTCTACTTTCACTCTTTATACTCTTCCTTTCTCTTCTTGCCTGTATTGATTTCATTATAGTCTGCCTACACAACCACACATTCCAGCCGTGGACTTTACAGGGTGATTGCACCAGGGATCCTAGGTTGTGTAACGGTTAGCACACCATTCCCAGAATAGCAAGGAATGTGGCTTCGGATCCTGCTCTACTTGCAATATTTCCAATGTTCATCAATCTCCCCCCCCCCCCCCCGATGACACTTCAATAAATAAAATAACTTTATTTTTTAAATGACTAATTTACTAATAACACACACACGACTGGCGATGTTTGAATCGTGTCGTGTCACTGCGCCTTTGTGGGGATGTATGACGTCACAGGAATGTGTACATTGCATGAAGGTCGCAAGTCGCAGTGACACGTGAATTGTGTGTTCAACGGAGCGAGTGAAATAGGCCGTCACCCACCCAACGTATTTGAGGCTAGATGTAATGTTGGTTGGAAAATAAATTAGCTGGCGTCTATCTGGCGTATGTGTGTTACAGGAACAGATGGCAAAATGAGGAGAGCACTTGCTTCCCTTGCGAGAGGTTGTTGGTTGTTTAGGTTATATTTGATTGGATGTGGCTATTCGTACGGGACTGTATAAATAACCAGAGCGATTGGTAATACGGCACTCCTTTATCACGACGTATCCCCGCCCCGATATGACCTGAGATGTTGCTAGGACGTAAAACAACAAACAAAACAATCCTGCCGTATCCCCGTCGCGTCACCAGAGGTTAGGGGTAGGATAAGTTAGGGTTAGCTGTAAACACTGTTTCATCTTCTTATGATTCCAGGGCCGCGTTCAGGGTCCGTCTCGGAGGCGGCTCGGAGATGGCAATGACGTCATGCTAGTCTGAACTGCACAAGCAGTTTGTCGCCTCGAATATGGCCGCCCCCTTAGGTGGCGGCCATTTGCAATGGAACTGCTGTGCTGTGATAGGCTGAAACTACTGGATACGGCGGCCATTTTTGAGGCGCTTTTTGTCTCCTGATTGAAAAGGGAGACGTCGCCGAGACGTCGCCGAGACACACCCTGAACTGATTTAAGCCAAAAAGCATCGCCGAGACGTCACCGAGACGCCTCTGAGACAGACCCTGAACGCGGCCCAGATTGAGTCAAAGCTAGTCACGTGACTACCTCCGTACAAATATGTTGATTGGTGGTTGCTTTACAAATAAGCTCTCTGGCTGTTCATTTATTTTGTTTCTGTAATTCAAATTATTCTATATTCGGGTATCAATCAATCAATAGTTCCATCCTCTAGTCGAGGGTTGGATGCAATGGTTCTCCACTTGTCCCGATGTTGTGCTGTTCTGATAGACTGTGAATATATTCGGGTATAGGGCCTACAATTTCATAAGTAAAAAAATACAAGATTCACCCCTACCCAGGTGGCTGTGAGAGTAGGCCTAACTACCTGAGACAGTGCTGTGAGACGTGGATAAGAGTCCTTCGACTCTGTTCAGGCTACTGTGTAACTGTAGCCTGTAGGCTATAGTAACTATAGTTTAACTTACACTTACTAGGTCCCCTCCAATATCCCCCTGCACCTCCACTATCGCCGAATCAATCTGACCGGTACAACCTTTTGCGACCCCATCGGTGGCAGAGTGCATTGCAAAAAAGGCACTTCACCCAGTGCACATGCTCAGTACAATCGTTTTTACCTCTGAGTCTGAAATACCATTGGATAGAGCAACGATAGATACTATTACAATTTTTGTGTGAGATTTGAAAGGCATCTTAATATGCTCTTTAAGTTTAAGTCTTCCTAGGTGAAATTCAATGGAAAGCAGTTAATGAATGTAATTTTAAGAATATGAATCCTTAGCATTTTTGCTTCCTAGAAATGTTCACACAATAAGTATAATATGGCTCCCTTTATTGTAGGGGCTTGGAAATCCGCTAAAGTCGCGCTGTCACTTTTCAGCATTCCGTTTTTCATCACACATGGAAATGCGGATTTCAGGTATTAGCTATGCTCAAAATAGGATCCGAATGGTACAATTTTGAAGCACACTAATTTTGACAGATTCTAGTTTTTGATGATCAAACTCCAACAGGAATTGACAGATACCCAGCTTTCTGAAGTTTAAAGTAACTTTCCATACATTATGACGCTCTTGCTATTTAGCAGTCCTAATTACCACTCCTTAATAAGGCACTTCTCTAATGCATTAGAGAATATTCTGAAACTCGCACAATGGTCCAAGAAATGGCAATTGCCCTTCAATGAAAAGAAATGCAAAATTATTCATTATGGGAAAAATAATCCTCATTATGCCTATAATATGAAGAACACTGTCCTGCAACAAGACAGCTATGAAAAGGACTTGGGCATAACCTTCGACTCCCAACTCTCCTTTCAGAAACACATGAAGACTATCATCTCAAATGCTAACCAGAGAGTAGGAATAATTAAAAGAACTTTCCATCACCTCAACAAGAACAATTTTCTCATTCTATTTAAGTCTCTTGTTAGACCAATTTTGGAATACTGTCCACAAATTTGGAGCCCAATTTTTCGGAAAGATATTCTGGAGATCGAAAAGGTTCAGAGACGTGCAACGAAATTAGTTGCAGTTATAAAGGACTTACCCTATGAACAAAGGCTTAGGGAATTGAAACTTCCTACCCTTTCCTACAGAAGGAAAAGAAGTGACATAATTGAAGTATTTAAAATTATGAAAGGTTTTGATAAAATAGATATGAACCAATTTTTCACCTTGAATAAAAGAGAAGGCAGTCGGGGCCATACTCTCAAACTAGTAAAACCCAGAGCCATTTCAAAATTAAGGCAACACAGTTTCTCAAACAAGATCATAAATATATGGAACAGTCTCCCACAAAATGTTATTGATGCCGAGTCAATAAATTCATTCAAGAAGAGATTAGAAAAAGCATGGACTGATGATCCAGGGAAATTTGACCCCTTATTCACCACATGCTACTAATTATTCCTTGTGTTGCATATTTACTTGCACTCAAGCAAAAATGAGAGACAAATATGTGTTCACACTTCCTGTCTACCGTTCGCTATTTCGCTATTAGCTAATACAAAAGATCTGAAATTCAACAACTTTCAAATGCATACATCTCCCTCAAATTTTGGAATATTAAAAAAAAATCAAAAAGCATATTGCTTTTGATTCATTGGAGCTTCCAGTGAAATTGTAATTTGAATGTTTGGACTCATTTGAAAATTTTAGGAGGGTGCCTACACTTACAGACCCTCTTCTCCACTTCTGGCCTTTAATACTAGACACACTAGGCTTTATCATTTATCGAGCGGGAATGATGCTGAAGTTGTGGTCTTTCATTGGAAACAGAGCTCACAGTAACCACGATTATGTGTATGCTACTGTATTTGTAAGAGAATAAAGTTGAACTCTTGTGGCTGCTAACGGGGTTAAGCCCAAGACACACCTACCCGAATTGTCCCCAGATTTTTAGCTGGACCACCCCGGACATTTGGTCGTTTTTTGACTCACTCTCACACCTACCCAGACGAGCCACAGTGTAGCCATGGTCCAGAATCCGGATTGCACTGGACTGAGCCGGACCACCCCCGGACTACCTGGGCCACGTTCAGAGTCCGTCTCGGCGATGCTTTTTGGCCTATTTGCGTTCAGGGTGCGTCGCGGCGACGCCTCCATTTTCAGATAGGAGATAAAAAGCGCCTCGAAAATGGCCGCCGTATCCAGTAGTTTCAGCCTATCACAGCGCAGCATTTGCATTGCAAATGGCTGCCGCCTAAGGGGGTGGCCATTTTCGAGGCGACAAACTACTTGTGCAGTTCAGACTAGCGTGACGTCAGTGCCATCGCCGAGGCGCCTCCGAGAAAGACCCTGAACGTGGCCCTGGTGTATCCACAGAGTAGTCACGAATCAGTCCTGGACTTGCTCCTGCTATATATATAATATATACACAAAGGGGCTCATCCTGGACTGATCCGTGGTAAACCGGGCTATCTATGGCGATCCGTGGTCATCTGGCCTGTCCGGGTCTTATCCAGGAGTGGTCCGTGGCTCTGTCGGGGCTAAACCGTGGCTCTTCCGGTTTCAAAAAGACCCGGATTGCCCCGGACGGGATACGGACTACCCCCGGATTGCAATACTCCCCGGATCGACACGGATGTTTTAAACATCGACCCGGATGTCTTAAACATTTTAAAACATCCGGGGCCGACCCCGGACCACCCACAGACCACGCCGGATCAGTGTAGGTGTGACCTAGGCTTTACACTATCATGATGATCATGTTTGAAAAGGTTTAGTTAAAGGGTCAAAGTCGTAGCAGGTTTTTTGAAGGAGAAATAGAAGTGTGATGGTCTCGATTTACTCATTATTTAAAGGGACTGGGTATTCGTACAGCGGCGGTGAGAATAGTGGCATGTGGTTTCCTTATTCGCACAGCAGCAGCCAACCAATCAATGCACCTGATTCACCATGGGGGGAGGGGCCAGCAGCCACAATGGGTACTGGAACCCGACTAGAGTGTGAAGGGTGGAAGAGGGTAGAGGAATGGGGGAAGGGAGAGTGGGAGGAGGGCACTTTGACACTGACACTTCTGTCTCTTGTGTGGTGAGGGTTTTGGTGTGTGGTGGGAATGTAGGGGTGTGTGTAGTATGTGGTGGGGGATTATGGATGTGGTGGCAGTGTAGGTGGGTGCCTCCCGAGATAGAAAATTAACAAATTAAAACTGCCTCGCTCCAAGGTAGGAAATAGCTGAACTTTTTTTTATGGATGTATGACTTAGAATCCACTGACAAAATGGGACAAAATAAAATGTTTTGTAATCATGGACTAAATTATAAGAATCCACCCTATAAATGTGCCCACAACCAAGCCAAGGTAAAAAAAAAAAACATAAATAAATCAGTGCCCCTCTCCCCTTCAGATACAAAACAAAATTAATTAAATAATCCCTCCCCCTCGGCCTCGCGAGATAGGAAATTAACACATCTAAAATGCCTCCCTCATAATAATACTCAGGTAAAAAAAAAAAGTGCCCCCCCCCCCCAAACCAAGGTAAAAAAAAAATATCCCTAATATTTGTCAATATTAGTTTGTCCCATTTTCAATTTTGTTAATCTTTTTGTTAAGACAAGTTGATGTGCCACTGTAATGACTATTCGCATCGCAGCTGTGGCTGTGCCTGTGCGAATAAGCGAGTTCAGCATCTCGGGCGTGCGGTGGTTGATGGGAAGTCATCGGGATAAACAAACCCACGTGCATCATCACTGCATGACTACGCGCAGTGCAAAACGTTAGTTTTATTCAAAATTAATAAAAATCCAGAACCCTAACCTTATCAATTTAATATAATCTTTTTGGTAAACATGTTTTCTATATGTGTACCAATCGATTTGTTTCTAGGTGGTATGGTCTTAGAGATATTTCAGTTTTTCTGTAAGAAGATTGCTCACTGCCATTGAGTTTGCTGGTACGCGCAGTGCGAAACGTTAGTTTTATTCAAAATTAATAGAAATCCAGAACCCTAACCTTATCAATTTAATATAATCTTCTTGGTAAACATGTTTTCTATATGTGTACCAAGCGATTTGTTTCTAGGTGGTGTGGTTTTAGAGATATTTAATTTTTTCTATAAGAAGATTGCTCACGGCCATATGTGCAGTGCAAAACGTGGCTTTGTTTATCCCTACAGCGACGACCGGAAGTCGGACCCGCACATGCGCGCGGTCAATGCTGAACTCGCCTATTCTCGATGTCGGCATGACGTCACAACCCCGGAAACTAGCCCGCGAAGGGTAAAATACCGCCATGATGTGTGCTGCGGCAATGCTATGTCTATGGGGAGCATTTATTTTTGTAAAATAAATTTTAAAACTTTCATCGGATCGATTAAAAATATCTCAATGCGCGATTGAAGAGGAAGATCTGAGGTATTTAATTTAACCTAAGAGCAATTTTCTCTGAAAGTATAAAAAACAGAGATAATAGTGAAAGTTGGGATATTGGGATGTTGGAGTGTCAGTGCCAGTGTTAGCCTTACCAGATCATGGCCTCAAAAACTTTTTTCGCCAAATAAATTCAAGAACTTCCAATTGGCTGATTAAAAAAAAGCTGAACATGAAATTATAGAGAAAGATCTGAACTATTTAATAGAAACAAGAGAAATTTGCTTTCAAAGCACCAAAAAGCAGAAATCACTGTGAATTAGTGTGATAGATAGGGTAGTTCTAAAGTTGTTTCTATGGGAGTAGCATTTGTTTTACCCTTCGCGCGCCGTGAACCCCAAAAGTGCCCGGATGTCCGACATCGAGAATAAGCGAGTTCAGCATCTCGGGCGCGCGGTGGTTGATGGGAAGTCATCGGTATAAACAAACCCACGTGCGTCATTACTGCATGACTATGCGCAGTGCAAAACGTTAGTTTCATTCAAAATTAATAGAAATCCAGAACCCTAACCGTATCAATTTAATATAATATTCTTGGTAAACATGTTTTCTATATGTGTACCAATCGATTTGTTTCTAGGTGGTATGGTCTTAGAGATATTTCAGTTTTTCTGTAAGAAGATTGCTCACTGCCATTGAGTTTGCTGGTACGCGCAGTGCGAAACGTTAGTTTTATTCAAAATTAATAGAAATCCAGAACCCTAACCTTATCAATTTAATATAATCTTCTTGGTAAACATGTTTTCTATATGTGTACCAAGCGATTTGTTTCTAGGTGGTGTGGTTTTAGAGATATTTCACTTTTTCTGTAAGAAGATTGCTCACGGCTATATGTGCAGTGCAAAACGTGGCTTTGTTTATACCTACAGCGCCGACCGGAAGTCGGACCCACACATGCGCACAGACAATGCTGAACTCGCTTATGGCCACGTCCTTTTTTTTTTCTTTTTTTTTAAACCAACATGAGCTTAATCTCCTAGTCTGGTATGTCCATGCTTCTGATGCTCCAATTGGCACCAAAGATCATGAAATAGTTAGTTAAATTATATCTCCAAAATATTCGACTGTCACTACCGTATGTAACACTAGTGTCAGTACTCACCAAACGAGTCGCAAGTTTACACTGACGTCTGAGGGTCCGCTGGTCTCGGCGTGAAACTTAGTCGAATACTTTCAACTTGCCAAATACAAGTTAAAATAACCAGAGCTATGTACATTATATCTTAGTACGTGTATGTTATGTAACGTATGCCAGGCATTCTGCCTCGGATTGCTATTAAAAGGTCTATATTTAATATATTAATATCATAGTTATCGTAATATATGCAGTTAGACTTAATTCAGTTACATAACAATGATCCCAAAACTAAACCGTATGCTAGATCTGCTCAATAGTAAACATGGCCGGTGGCCGCGTTGCACGTGGATTACACCAGTTTCTTCAAAGATTTAGACAATATAGTCCCTCCTGTGGTTCTAAGAATATTCTACAAAGGGAAATATCTTATCACAGTTTGTCATATCGTGGTTGCTCTCTATTTCATGCTAAACTGCTGGTGAGTGATTTAAACGGAACGCACCATCGCTCTGACCTCGACGTCCTCGTCAGATTCGTTTATTTTATAACCTTACCTTGTCCTTGTTTTTTGTATCCGAGTGTCACTACTCACTGTGCCTGTGTGGTTTATTATCTGAGTCTTACATATATTTATACGATTATTTCTAAAGCGATGTCTGTATTGGTATTTGGAGCTAGTTTGAATATCATATATGAAGTTGTAACTGAGGTTTTACAGGTACAAACTTTGAGACTAGTGTTCTAAAAGTTTAGTAAAACATGCATGGCCATGGAGTAATGATGATTGATGGACCATGGACATGGTTACGTCAAAACGAGTAGCGTGAATTATTAAATAAATATAATTTTTATTTTAGTAGGCATACACACAAAAATTAAAGCAAACCCCACAGAACCAATTAAGTCACTTGTATCTAATCAGTTGCTTTGTATTAACAGTTACTACAAGTTAGTATCTAGATTAGAACTGAATATTATACTTAATATACTAGGATGAGCCAAACAGCAAAGACGGGCAAAATGACCTTAGACTTAGTAGCTTAGTCTCCTTAGGCTTAGACTTCAAGTTAGACCTATCATTCATTGCTTAGAGTTAGACTTACTTACTATAACTTAGTTAGTTAGTATCCCGGTGTGGCGGCTTCAGCGCTCGGTCAGTTTCAGCGCCCTGCCGTGGCTTCTGCGCATGCGCGGATTTTAAGAGGCCCTGCGAGCACTGCTATTTGTTTAGTTTACACTCGGCGATTCGACGCCGATCTAGCTGCTACGTTAATATCGCTTGGAATTTAAGGTTAATTTAATTAAATTTCATTATTTGAGTACATAATTCTGTTAAATATGATCGCATTCAATAGATTTCGGCCTAATTGGTCCCTAACACTGCCGGCTGAGCTTGTAGCCGGCGAGGCCACGGGTGTTTTGACCATCTCTTAAAATCCGCGCAGAAGCCACGGCAGGGCGCTGAAACTGACCGGGCGCTGAAACCGCCACACCGGGCGACAGTGTACTTGGATTTGACGTTTCCCTTGCCTTGTTATGACCTTCACCCTCATCTCCATCCCCGTCCTCGATCGTTTGGAAATTGAAAACGGTTATTGCTCTTTCCTCCAACTCTCTATTTGGCCTTTATAAATCTTTATGTATAATGTAGGCTATCGGTAAGTGACTAGTCTGTTTATGATTGCTGTAAATATCATTTTGAAAATGAGGATGGGTCCCTTAAAGAATAAAGTTAAACCAGCCGACTGGATCTCAAATCTACTAATGAACTAAACCGTACACCCACCCGCCCCCGCCCTTAATGTTCAACTCCCGTCTCACCTCACTGACTCACTGTCATCAGGACCCGCCACTAGCTTCAACTGCCCCACACGCATTCTCGATGTCGGCGTCGCGTCACAACTCCTTAAATTAGCCCGCGAAGGGTAAAACACTGCAGTTATGTGTGCTGCAGCAATGCTATGTCTATGCGGAGCATTTATTGTTGCAAAATGAATTTAAAAGATTTCATTGGATCGATTAAAAATATCTTAATGCGCGATTGAAGAGGAAGATCTGAAGTATTTAATTTAACCGAAGAGCAATTTACTCTGAAAGTATTAAAACAGAGATAATAGTGAAAGTTGGGATATTCTGAGTGTCAGTGCCAGTGTTAGCCTTACCAGATCATGGCCTCAAAAACTATTTTCGCAAATTAATTCAAGAACTTCCAATTGGCTGATTTAAAAAAAGCTGAATGTGAAATTGTAGAGAAAGATCTGAACTATGGTATAGAAAAAAGAGAAATTTGCTTTAAAAGCACCAAAAAGGAGAAATTACTGTGATAGTTGGGGTAGTTTTAATGTTGTCTCTATGACAGTGGCATTTATTTTACCCTTCGCGCGTTGTGAACGCAATAAGTGTCCGGATGTCCTACATCGAGAATACGGACTCGGCGGCCACAACCTGTCAACCACCCTGATCAACCACTGATACTGATCACCAAGGGCGGGTCGTGGGAGCCAACCACCTATGAAGTGTACTAAAGGTGAAGAAGCACCACCACTTAATAAATCATCGCCAAATGTGTCGACTTATTGACTAAACTCGGACCAAGTTTGAGCAAAATAGTTGTTTAAAAGTGACTGAAGCTCAGTGCTTAGGTGATGAATATAATAAATTTATTTCCATTAAATTTACTATGTATATATACATACATAATTACGAAGATATATATCTACAGTGTAATTACCATGCAGTTGAAATAATCAGTCTCACGGGATTTCAATTTCACATCAGCTTTTATTTTGCGTGTCCACCATTGCTGAATTAATTAAATATAGTATATCATTTCAGTCTGAAGTTGTCAATATCTAGTTATATATCTGAGAATAAAACAATCTGATTTGGTTATAATCATTGGGTTGATCACTTGAGTAACTAGTTCGTAAGCGATTCTGAATAAAAACTAAACTCACGAGAACGTGTTGTAAATTTTAAATGAGATTTCTAAATTCTATTGTTCAAACTTCAAGGCTTAGAAAATCTAACCTATTTTACAATGTTTTCGGAAGTTCTGTAATATTATGGACGCAATAACTGAATATGGTACCGGGTTGTTCAGTTTATTATCCTATTATATGCATATAAATAGCTATAAAAACGCTCAGAAATGGTTGATTGTGGTACTGGAAAGTTGTGCGCTTATTTTCAGCCACATGTGTAATAACCTTTTGTGATCAATGTCGGTTAAGGTTCATTCTCTGTTAAATCAAGCAGATTTAGAAAATAAACTAGAGTATATTACATTTTCTTGATCTCTGGCTCAGAATAAGAAACAATTTCTGTCCAGGGGGAGCCTATTCTTAGGGAATTTAGCTTTGGATTTTCAGGCCAGATACATTAACTGTATTAGGGTATATATGCAAAATTGTTCGATTTGACGTGGAATGACCCTTAGTTTCCAAATTGCAGGCATCATTCCAACATGCGTCCGACAATCGGCATAAAAGGAACGTTTCCACAGAGAAACCAGGAGCTGCATGGGTAGAAGACCCATTCAAACTTGTAGAAGCGGAACTTTCCACGCTGTGTAGTGATATAAAGTTGGTGAGTACACCATTATTAATATTATTGTCTTTGTTATAGGTCCGTCCTGATATGACCTTAGATGTTGCTAGGATGTAAAACAACAACAAACTTGTTATAGGTAGTACTCGGATAGTATCGAGTATGCATTTCTCTGGGAATAATCGAATAGAGTTTCTAAATCACCTTTAATAGCCATCAAATAGTGAAATACAGGGTAGGATGGTAACTTTTTTTACAACTTGCCTGATCTGCAACTGACTGAATTTTCTACTTGCCCAAGTGGCAAAACTACTTGCCCAAGCCCAAGTCAGCTAATTGAAACTCAAATCTGCTGCCGCAGATCAGAAAAATAATGACTTGCCCCTTCGGACAGGTCACCAAGGACATCACCTGCCCGACCGAGTAAACTAGGAGTCCCAGGCAACCGTGCAGTCCTTATTGTCCTACCCTGAAATAATTATCTACTATCTAACCAGTCAAGTTTTCCTGCCTATTATAGTGCAGTATTTAAAAGAGAAGATAGTGAAGTTTAAAATTTCGATGACTACTGTTGTTTGAGTGTGAACTCACTGCGCCGTTTTTAACAGGCGTTGCGGATAGACGGGGTGGAGTTACAGAGCATATCGCAGTACCATTTCGACGGTGAGGGGAAGTCATTTCGACCGATGATCGTACTGCTCATGGCCAAAGCGTGCAACTACCACATGGGCGCCAACACGAGGTAGTGTTTTGTGGACCCTTTATTCGTAGTTTAAAGTTGCGTAATCTGGTAGTTTTGCATTGCTGCATAATTTTTCTAGATAAATATTATAGTAGTTTGCACTGACTTCTCAGGAAAAGAGCCACATAGACAGGTAGGCGTGGTTAGGGTGATTGGGTCAGGGTAACGGTTAAGTTAAGAAGCTAGACCTGGAATAGCAAGAAGAGTGGGTTCGAAACCTCCTCTAGGCACAATTTTCGCTTTATTTGCATCACACCCCCATGGCAATATATTAGTTTGGTTCATTATTATAATTTATTCTACCTTAGTTTGAAGTAAATTAAAAAAAATTAATGATTTAACTTTGAAGATATTTGAACCGAAAACGTGACATTAATTTTGGTGTGGACGTCGGAATGGTGGATGCCATGTGCTTCAGCGATGACGGGTTTAATTAAATTGACTTGGCATTCGTTCTTTGCAACAAGAAATAAATGCTTAATGAGTGCGCTGGTGAATGAGTTGGATATGTAGGAACAAATCCAATATTTTGTTTTAAAATTTTGGTGCTTTCATCGGATTCTGCGGTCTTAAATTAGGAAGACAACCCTCCCATTCTTATCAGCTTCACAATTAAACTAAATTTAGCCACACCCCTTTTTTTTTTTAAACACAAAAAACCCATAAGTTGGTCTTCGTGTGCCCTCTCAACATTATTACGCGTATATTGGCAAGTTGGCATCTGGTTGAGTAAAATCACAAATCAGGTCCCTGCGGAACCGATTAACTACACAACGCAGAACGCTAATGTTGAGTTGAGTTTTATTTAGCAACAAATATGTAGTGCGGTAACTGTATGACTTCCCCCACGGGTGATCTTCCAGCCAAGGAACCAATGGCAATGTTACATAAAAGTAAAGTTTATACTTATGCAAAATATATTGTTAATGTTTCATCAAATCTGCAATTGAAATCTGTACCTAGAATCAGGTATGTCCCTGTATGTTTACATCTATATATATATATATATATGTAAGCATTTCACATGTACCACATTTGATGGTGTATAATTAGTTCTAATGCGTGAAAAAGCCATAACCAACAATTGCTCTGCGAATTAATATCATGAGAGGGGGATTGCATATAATTAAGTAAATTAATTACTATTAGCAGTTGGTGTTGTGTTTTGTCTCTGTAGTGTGCTTGCCTCTCAGCGACAGATCGCGATGATCTCTGAGATGATCCATACGGCCAGTCTGATCCACGATGACGTCATCGATGACTCTTCGACACGCCGGGGGCATGACAGTGTGCAGGCGGCCTGGGGCCAGCGTAAGGTGAGCGGACAAGGGAGTGTTTCAGTGCTGGAGACTCTTCAGAAGCAGTATAAGTTTGTTTGTTTGTTTGTTTATTGTTGTTTTACGTCCTAGCAACATATAAGGTTATATCAGGACGCGCAGTATAAGTTGATTGTGTAGTACTCCGTACATGAGCCTCACCACCACACAATGGCGGCAGGGACTATGCTGACCATTGTTGCCCGAAGATGGCGACAGGGGCAGCAAGCAGCCAGAGTCCCTGGGTGGACCAGCCCCTACTGCAATTGGCTAAAGGCCACTCCCCACCATCAGAGTATAGAATCTAATGCTCGGATCTGTGGCTGTGTATGTAGGCTATGAGGAAAACAATACAGATAAAGAGAAAGGAAGAGAGTAAAGCATATAGAAGTAGAGAGAGAGTCCATCCCTCTGGTTTATTGCTTATATAGTTACATGGTTCATTGTAGGGTATCATACAACCTCCTTCCACCAATGGGAATCGAGCATTCCTGGTCTCACCAATAGGAATCCAGCATTCCTGGTCTCTATGGATACCAGTGGTCTGCCCACCACCAGTAGCTGTATGGCCCCCATGGCCACCACCAACCTTGACCTTTTGAGTGTGGTGACCCCTACCCCAGCAGAAGGGCTAGGCTCTTAGTGCAATCACACCCAGACCTGCCAGAACCACTGTCTATTTACATCCCACTCAGGCACCACTAACCCATATATGTATATGAGCATGTCTCAAAAGGTGATAACTCTTCTCTTTTTTTCCATTGTAACGATTGACACAAAACAGCACAGAAACGGTTACACTGAAAACACAAGGTCATTTGCTTCAAATCAATATGTATTCTATTGGGATTATGAAACACCATGTAAAAAACAAATCAGTTTATCTTGAGCAAATGCATAAGCAGATAGTATGTTGATCGTTACAATGGACAGAGTTTTGTCCCCTATTGCTTAGCACCTTTTGAGACAGTCTCATATATATCTATAAATGCGCCTGGTCACGTACACCGATCAGTAATAGAACATTTGTATTCCCCCCTTGCCGAATATCGCAAAATTTTACAAGAGGTTACCTGCAACTTGACTGGTATAGGGCGGGTCAATTGGTTCCATGATGCCATTGTGGGCAGAGGAAGGAATTAAACCTTGAAGCATACATTTCTCTCGTTTTCTTGGTCTTCGGGATGCTTCAGCTACAGACATGGGGTGGGGCTGTATGTGTATAACATGGCCTATCACAATTTCATCTAGTTGAAATACTAGTGATGGCTCAGTCCTATATATTAAGCTGTGTATTAGCCAAAAGGGAAATAACAAAGTCTTTTAAAATAGATTTTGTATGTTGTCATGTATAAGTTTTGAAGACCAAAAATACTTTCCACAGAAAGACAGGTCAACTTATACACACAGTCAATAAATGGGAACCAGCTATTTACAGGGATGAAAGATCTCCACGATTTCGCTGATTTCTGGGATTCTTCCTGTAGCTATAAGTGTATAGTAATACGTTGTGCCCGTCCTGATATGACCTTAGATGTTGCCAGGACATAAACCTCCAACAACCAACCAACCAATACGTTGTTTCACTCTGCAGCACCATCAGCGTATACTAATATGTGGTGCAAAATCAGCACAGCAGCGTATACTACTAATGCCTTCAAACGCCACAGCAGGGTCAGCGTATACTAGTACTACTAATACATGCTTCAAACGGTGCAGCACTATCAGCGTATACTACTAATATGTGATTCTAATGCTGTAGCAATATCAGCGTATACTGATATGTGGTGCAAACACCGCAGCACTAGCAGCGTATATTACTAATACATGCTTCAAACGGCGCAGCATTATCAGCGTATACCAATATGTATGAAACCCGACTTCCGGGAATTTCCGGCGATTCCCTGACAATGCTAAGCCTATGGGAGAATATCAGCATTTCCACTTTTTTTCCCGGAGACCACTTTCATCCCTGTATTTAGGATCAAACTAAGAGGTCGGCTCACCCATGGAGCGAGGCTAGTGCACAGCAACATAGGTACATCTTGTAGGTTTGTTTACAAATTATTAGCAAGACAGCGAAAATAATAGATACCCACACCTGCCTACCCATGCGATTTCTTTGCATATTTTGTACATAATTTTAAGCCGGAGTATACCACTACGCAAAATTTAATTTTCATATACCAACAAAAATTCTGAATTTGGCCTAGTACACTTCCCTGAAAAACTGATTCGAGTGAAAGACAATTCAAAGTTTGGAAAGTAGGCAATTCTTTTAACAGGAGTACCCAAATAGGAAATATGCGGTAGGCAGGTCTGATATACTAGACGTATATTCTTCAAGTATTTCGTCGCTTATTCACTACATAGTTAATTAATGTGATTTGTTCTGGTTCAGGCAATTCTGGCTGGGGATTACATAATTTCTATCGCGACCCTGCTGCTGGCGCAAATACGTAATCCTGACGTGGTAGTCGTACTGTCACAGGTACTGGAGGACCTTGTCAAAGGTGAGTCCCACCTCTGCCGAAGTGTTGTCAGATAGGCCTAAACGAAAAATATTCACTTTTCCTGTTGCACGGGGAACAGATCTAGGTTTTTTGTGTGTTCTTTAATTGTTTGTCAAACCACGCACTTCCAATCCTCAAACAGAAATTTACACTGGGGACACCTAATATAGTACTTCCCAAGCTCTGTGTAGATGAGTAGTATATAAACCATTCATACAAGACCTGCTGGTGCATGCCTTTTCTTTTTTTTAAAGTTCGACAGGACCACTTAATAGTGCAATTTTTGTGTGTGATTTTTTTTTCTCAGAGTGGAAATTGAGTCGGCGGGGGGTTGGGGTTCTAAC
Organism: Branchipolynoe longqiensis; assembly: GCA_030323885.1. Taxonomy (NCBI): domain Eukaryota; kingdom Metazoa; phylum Annelida; class Polychaeta; order Phyllodocida; family Polynoidae; genus Branchipolynoe; species Branchipolynoe longqiensis. The sequence continues at coordinate 31,838,506 of CM059199.1, forward strand.
AATGATTTTTTTTTAAGCCATGCCATTTTGGGACAGGTAAAAGTGTTCTATGATTTGTGAAATGTCATTTGTGGCGTACTTCACATATTACAAAGTGCATCTGGTTCGACAGCAAATACTTGGATTTGACACTAGCGGCTACGCCCTTCTTTGGTCAGCTCGCTCCGTTGCACCTTCGGATTGGCTATCGCCACTAGCCCGTCAGAGAATATCTCCCTCCCTAGCTAACTAGCGACCCATGCAAACACACCAACCCATCCACCCATCTAGTTTTATGTTTATTGTTTATTTATCTTTCGACCCTCATAGGCCTTGTCTTGGGTGCTCTCGTGTTTTCGTCGACAAATAAATAATGCTTACCTGCACTACTGCTTACTTGTCGCTCCTTCGCCAAATCATGCAATGTTCACTGCTCCAGATAGAGGTTTGGGTTTAGTGTCTTACTATCCCTAAACATCTTGCGAAATCTCGGGAGAATAGGAAATCTTGCAGGAGATACGAGGTTGTTGTTGGATCTTTATCTACAACCTCATCTAATTCTCTGGCAAATGTAGTGCGCATCTCAGAGACTCGGACATGACTCATAATGGGAAATAACGCTTTATCAGTCTCCTCCTCAGGATATATCTTGAACCTCATGCCTCATATTGGGAAATAACGCTTTAGCATATAGTCTTCTTCTCAGGATACATCTCGAATCTGCGCCTCATATTGGGAAATAATGCTTTAGCATATAGTCTTCTCCTGAGGATACATCTCGAACCTGCGCCTCATATTGGGAAATAACGCTTTAGCATATAGTCTTCTTTCTCCTCGGGATACATCTTGAACCTCAAGCCTCATATTGGGAAATAACGCTTTAGCATATAGTCTTCTTTCTCCTCAGGATACATCTTGAACCTCAAGCCTCATATTGGGAAATAACGCTTTGGTCGTAATGCTTGCATTGCGTTTGATTTGCGGCGGATGAGGACTCCCTCTCCCTCTCCCTCTCCCTCTCCCTCTCCCTCTCCCTCTCCCTCTCCCTCTCCCTCTCCCTCTCCCTCTCCCTCTCCCTCTCCCTCTCCCTCTCCCTCTCCCTCCCCCTCCCCCTCCCCCTCCCCCCACGGGGGGTGGGGGGTGGGGAGGCTCGGCGGATTTTTGATTCATCGGCAGCGCTCCTCCCTCGTGCCGCCCAGATGCAGCCAGACCCCGCCCCCCTATCACCCAAGTCCTGCTGCCTGTTGGCGCCCCCCACCGGACATCCTCAGTCCGCGGTCGCACCGTGGACATAGTCGACCTTGCCGTCCAGGACACCCTCCCTGCCGCCCCCATATGAGCCCCCAGCCCCTACGAGTACCGCCCCACCCTTCTCTCCATCTGGCCCCACACCTCCGGTGAGGCCTGGGCCCGCTACCCGGATTTCACCAGTGCCTACGCAGCCTTCCGCGATGCGTGCCTCCCAATTTTTTAGCTGCCCACATCCCCCTTCACTCAGGCTTGAACAGCCCCGCCTGGCGGGCTCGTCTCCGTGACTACCATGACCTCGATGTGGTCGACTTGCTTTCCCGCCAGGTACTCCGCCGACGCCCCTCCACACCCCACTTACACTAATCACAGGGAGGCCGGCGAGCATGAGACCCACCTCCGGGACGTCGTCACTACCGAAGTGGCCCACGGCGCCCTCGTCGGCCCTTGCAACTTCCCCCCCCCCCCCTTCAATGCCTGGGCGCAGGTCCAAGGTCCAAGTAAGCCCGGGGGAAGAGGACTTGACCTCTCCTACCCTCGTGAGACCCCACGCGTGTCGCGGATATGGGTCGCCACCTCTCAGCTGTCGCCACGAGGGCGCCGGCTCATACATATAGACCGCTGACATCTCCGGGGCTGACCCCCTCGCTTGCCCGCTGTATGGCATCACCCTCGACGGCGCCACCTACGTGGACCTCGCCCTTCCCTTCGGCTGCCGGTCCTCGGGGACGGCCTGTGTCCAGGTCACCGCAGCCCTGGCCTGGGTCCTCCGACGTGAGTGCTTTGGTACCCTGGTGTGCGTCGACGACTACATAGGCTGCGAGAGGACCTACCTCGGGCCCACATCCGGCGAGGTGGCCAAATGGGTAGAGCACAGGCCTAGCATGCGGAAGATCAGGAGTTTGCAAGTTTGGTTCCCGGTCGAGTCAAACCAATGACTTAAAAATTGATACTTGTTGCTTCCTAGCCTGGTGCTCAGCATTATTAGGATAGTGCAAGGACTGGTTGGCTCAGTGTCAGGATAATGTGAGTGGCACTGTCACAAGTCGGTACCCGTCCTGATATGACCTTAGATGTTGCTAGGAAGTTAAACAACAAACAAACAACTCCTTCATCAACCTGGCGGCCACCCTCGAGCTGGATGACCGGGCGCTGCCCGAATCGGTAGAGCACAGGCCTCGAGTTCGGGAGTTCGGTTCCCGTTCCCGGTCGAGTCAAACCGATTACTTAAAAATTGATACTTGTCGCTTCCTAGCCTGGTGCTCGGCATTATTAGAATAGGGCAAGGACCGGTTAGCACGGTGTCATGATAATGTGACTGAGCGGGATATCGGGTCATGGTGCCCGCAGCCTGATTTCCCAGTGGGGCAGCACTATAAAATTGCCATGGGTGCATGCTGTCACAAGTCGGTACCCGTCCTGATATGACCGTAGATGTTGCTTGGACATAAAACAACAACAAACAAACAAATCGGGCTGCATGTCGGCCCGGAGAAGTGCCACCCTCCGGTGTATTCCAAGGCTTTCCGTTCCCGCTTCTCTAGCTTCTATGAATTGGAGGCTGTCAACTTGGTGGTTGCCCTCCGGGACCTTCTCCCCGAGGACATCATGGACAGCACGGTCATCGTGAACACTGATAACATGGCCTGCCCGTGACCCCACCCTCGGGACCTGCGCCTGGGTGCTCTGGCTCCTCGCCGCGGTGGACTCCTTAACCATTTCCATCACCTATAAGGCTGGCGCCTCCCTCGGCCAGGCCCACCGATCGTCCTCGGGCCGTGGGCCGAGGTGGCCCAGGCTGAGGTCACTCGCCTCGTGTTGTCATATGTGACCCCTCGCCACGATGACTTCCCCTACAACCCTGGCCTCTGATTCCAGGTTTCACCGCCCTCGAGGTCACGGTGGTTGACAGCCTCCGGATCGCCCTCTACATGGAGGAACAGATGCCCACAGGCCGAGGCCTACGTCACCTATATGAACGCCCATGGCCACGACGCCCTCCACCCCTCTGACTTTGAGGTGGCGGCCCACGCCACCGCGATCACGCCCGCCTCCATCAGGAACGCCCTCTCCGGGGCGTGCTCCTGGGTTGAGGCCACAGGCGGCGAGCCTTCCCCCGAGACGTCTGCTTAGTGAGAGAATGGGTTGAGGTGCACGTCCTGCGCCATGCCCGCAGCATCTCATGGCCGTCGCCTGCTACCTCACCTCTGTCGGAACCTCGGGCATCATGCCCCGGGCTGCCCTCCTCGGGCACTATGCGATGCTCAGCCTGACTTCGAGGTGGCAGCCACCGCCATCGCGCCCACCTCTGTCAAGAATGCCCTCTCCGGGGCACGCTCCTGGGTTGAGGCCGCAGGGGATGTCTGCCTAGTGAGAGAACGGGTTGAGGTGCACGACCCCACGCCATGCCCGCAGCATCTCATCGCCATCGGCTGCTACCTCGCCTCCGTCGGACCCTCTGGCGTCAAGCCCCGGGCCTCCCTCCTTCTCGGGTACTATGCGATGCTCAACCTGCTGTCGCCCTCCCCAGGGGAGTGGGGCATTCCCCACACCATCGCACATGGTGACGTCACGCCGGCCCCGGGCGGCCTCTGCCTGACCCTCCAAGACCCTCGCAGGGCCCTCAGCTGGCGTCACCCTATTCATCCCGGGCCCCGCGATCTGCCCCATCGCAGCCGTCACCCTCGGTGACCTGGCCTTCATCATGTCCTCGAGCCAGCTGCTCAACCCTCGGACTCTCACATCGATGCTCTGCGCCGTCTCGGTGCCAGCCCTGGACTCCTTCACCCTGCACAGCCTCCGCCGTGGTGCCGCTCAGGCGTGCCAGCGGGCCGGAGTCCCCCTCGAGGACATCATGGCCCAGTGGACCTGGACCGCCAACGCGGTGTACGCCTACCTGCCCGGCATCGCTCCCCCTGACGCCCCTCGAGCCCTCCTCCCTTTTGGTGGAGGGCTCTTCGGGGCTCTTCCCATCCCAGTGACTCTCCCCCTGATAACCTGGCCCATACCTGGCTGGTCCTGACACTTATTGACATTTGACATTTATTTTACTTTATCCTATTGTCATTGATCTTCTGCCTGTTATTACCTATTGTTCTGATCATTCTCCTCATTTTATCCTGAATAACATGTTTTTTCTCCACCCCTGCCTCTGTTCCTCCTTCGTCGTGTATCAGCATTGATTCTCCTCAGGATACATCTATTTTTAGAGACTCGGAGCTCAAACATTATATTGGGAAAATATCTCTTTAACATCTCCCCCCTCAGGATACATCTATCTTAGACTTGGGCTCAAGCCTCATATTGGGAAATAACTCTTGAGCATAGTGTCTTATGATACATCTCACAGACTCGGAGATGAAGGCTCTTATTTCGAAATAACTCTTTAGCATAGTATCTCCTCCACTTACTTGGCAATGTATCTCTGCGCTATTCTTTCCTACCAGGCGAATTCATGCAGCTGGGATCAAAAGAGGACGAGACGGAACGGTTTAACCACTATCTGCAGAAGACGTTCAAGAAAACAGCAAGCCTCATTGCACACAGCTGTAAGGCCGTAAGTTGGTAGTTCCCGCACCATTTGTGGACCGCTGGTCCCCATCGGCTACAGTTGTGCTAGGGCGGCCCTGTCCTCCCCTCAGACCAGACGGGATGGCCGAATGAGTTGAACGTCTCCCGTTTTGGTGGATCATGGGGTTCAAGCACTTAATAATTTATACTTGCTGCTTCCTAGCCAGGCGCTCGGTGTTAATAGGATAGGGCAAGGACTGGTTGGCTCGGTGTCAAGATAACGTGACTGAGTGGGATATCAGGTCATGGTTCTGGCGGCCGGGTCTCCCAGTGGGGCAGCACTATAAAGTTTTGAATGCTGTCGATATTAGAATAAGTGTGAACTGATGTCATTTATTGTGAATTTGACAAACTGATGCTAGTTTTATAGGTTTAATATGATTTTATACTAATTGTATATATATATTTTTTTAAGTTGTTATTCCAGTTGATTAATATATTTTTCCAGCACCGATGCCATGGCACTGGTCTTCTGGCCTTAACAATTGTGGTGCATATGAACTATTTGTGTATGAGATGATGAGATCGTGTGAACAATATAGACAGTATCAGGTTGAAGTCAGACGTTACAAATATAATCGGATCTTATTTTGTACATGTAGACTGGAGAATAGCTATTTACCTTTACACTATGTCATTGATTTGCAGATCATACCTGTGAGGAGACATTAATTAATACAATGGGTATGACTTGCTGATACGGGGAGTGGTGGATTTGGGATTGTGCAGATAATAGTTGCATGATTCATTTTAATTGTCTTGGTCAACTATAGCTTTGTGGTTAGTATATGTTTTATTAGTTCAGTCAGGTGGTGGGGGTTATACTTTGGTAGTACACATTTGATGATTTTTTTTTAATGTGTGATATATTAACTAGTCAAAAGGAAATATGACATTTTAACCAAACAAAAGCTGGTTGTGTTTTTTAGGGGGACGGGTTTAAAAAAAATTCAAATCTTTGGCTTGGAGAGGTTTTAAAATGACTTAAATTCGGTTGTTTGAAATGTGTGCGGCTCCTGGGTCCCAGTGACTCTCCATATTAATGCCATGTGTCACTTTCCTCCAGGTCGCCATACTTGGACAGTGTCCGGAGGAGATGGTCGAGACGGCTTACCAATACGGTCGCAATGTTGGCATCGCCTTCCAGGTTAGTCCGCTTTAACTGATTTATTTGTTTTGAGTTTCTACCATATTGTTATATAAATATATTAGGCTTATCATGATATTGTACAGGTATGCAGTTATGCTGATAGAAATAAGCACAATTTTTCACTTGTCCGTGTTGTCCACAGTATTTACCTGATGTACATATATATATATATATATATTTCACCTCGTCCCCTAGCCTCCTGGCTAATTATAGCACATGGAGAGGTAGCACTTCCACTTGATTCAATTTGCGTTTCCACCTCACCAAGTACAGACGTGGAAAAGTGAGCAGTGAGCCAGTTTTTACCACTACTACTTGTAAGTACACAGTACAATACTGCATGGATATTCATGTGTTATATTTGCCATTGCACGGGTGTTTCAATGTAGAAAATGTCTAAGAGTCACTTTGTGGAATATTGTGTGCTGACATTTGGTGAGTAAATTATTTCAACATTGACATTGGCATGTTGGGCCAATTTAAGTTTCATTGACATTGACATTGACTGACATTGTCTGTCAATACACTGTCATCCTATGGACATGTGCTAAACACAGCACAGTTTACACTTCTGCCCGTTGAAGGTTTTTACAGTCACACATGGAGTTGTGACTTACATTATTTACACATTATGCGCAGACTATGTGCATTTACACTAGTGTTGACAGACTCAGTTGAATATACACTGATTAGACATTGACAACCGGTGACTGGCTGTGTGACCCGGTTGATGGCCGGTGAGCATACAGTGGACAGCCACTGACAGCGGATAGTTGACACTTTACCCATGCAATGTTTTCTAATTTGACTGCATGTTGAGTCATTTCAACTTGCGTTCCCACCTCACGGACTACAGACATGGAAAAGTGAGCAGTGTTTCAGTATTTACCACATTCTTCTGTTTGTAAATATAGACTTACTGCTTTCATAGTATGTGGTATCTGCCATTAGACTGGTGTTTCAATGTAATTATTTTGAACATACACTTTATTTGATAATGTTTGCTGAAATTATTTCAACCCTTTTTTTAATCTTTTTTTTTTATTGAGGCTGTATTTATACTGTCCATAGCATATAAGCCCGGGTACCCAGTCTTGTTTTCAATGCTGGCCAGTTGTAGTGTTGGTGTTATCTTACCACACAGTGGCTGTTGATAAGGTATTTGATTGCCTGCATTTCAGTAGCAGATAGATAATTGGTTGGTATGGTTAATAGCCTATGTTAGTTTTTAAAAAGATTTCTTGGATATATGTATTTATTTTTTCTACTCTTATTACTAGACTAGCCTACTCCTATTTACATATCATAGGTTTGTAGGTAGCTGTGTGGTGTGTTATCTGGCTACATTGGCATGTTAGGCCAATTTAGATACCATTGACATTGTGCTGTCAATAATTGTTGGTATGGAAATGTGCTAGAGATACCTTTTTAGTGTTTCAATGTTTTATACAGACACACACATGGGGGTTGTAACTTACATTAGTTACACAATTATGCACAGACAGTAGTGTCTGACAGACTCAGTTGAACACTGAGAACATATTGACAGCCAGTGAGCGGCCATGAGACCCGGTTGACAGCCGGGGAGCATACTTTTGACACCATACCAGGATAATTTCTTTTATAAATTGACTGCATGTGGACTTTGGTAATATTAGTTATGTGGTTACCATTTACTTTCATTTAGCATGTTAATTTGTGACATGGTGTGAGGAGGATTCCCACCATACACATGACAGTAGACTTTTGTCTGGGGTGTGAGTCCTTTACACTACTACTTTTCAACAGTAGTGCTATTATTTGTCATAATGGGTGCTCTTATGCTGTTAGTATACAAAGTACACATGTTTATGTAAACTGAGTGTGCTTAATTGGAATAGTGCGCTAGGAGGTGCAGGAAGTCCCACCGGCCTGGACCAATTGGTCACATGTACTCAGGCTTGAAACTTGAACATGTCGGCCCAATTCAGGTGCTCAAGGGGGTTATCACATTAAATCTTTGAGAGTAACGCGGACCACTTTTGTTCCTTTAAAGTAAATGTGACTTGGTTTGTTTGTTGTTTTATGTCCTAGCAACATCGAAGGTCATATCTGGATGGTTGTGACTTGGTAGGCAACCGGTGGCCAGTTGCTGCTGTCAGATCACACACCAAATAAGGGGTGATCTTGGAAACCTGACCATGCACATGACAGTGCCAGAGCCCTGAGGACTGGCCAATTGGTTGTCCGATCATGCAGATAAAACTGCCAGTTCCCCCAGGGGTGATCGTTATGAGGCACATGACCATGCACCTCACAGTGCCAGTCCCCCGAGGGGTGATCGTTATGAGACAACTGACCATGCACTTAACAGTGCCAGTCCCCCACGGGGTGATCGTTATGAGACAACTGACCATGCACTTAACAGTGCCAGTCCCCCGAGGGGTGGTCATGTGGTTCTCAGAGAGCTGTAGTCAGACGGACTGCAAAGCTCATCTATGACTCAATTCACCCTAACCCGTGGTGAATGTAAGGAACTTTGGTCTGCCGAAGGGAGGAAAACAAAGAAAAAAGGGGGTAATAATAATTTAGAACATAATTTCGGTAATTAGTTGGTAAAACATTGAATCAAGTGGAAGTGCTACCTCTCCCTGTACTATAACAAGCCGAGGCTATCGGACTCGGTAAAAGAACAATTAGGTGTCAACTATACCCAGGTAAGTCTCACATAATTATTCTATATATATATATAAATATATATTTATATATATATATATATACAAATGTATACATATATAACTTGGCTAACAATTTATACTTCCTATGTATATATGCAGTGATAGAAATAAGCAACAATTTTCACTTGTCCTCCGGACAAGTCTGATGTAAATTTCACTTGTCGCAGACAAGCTCTTATTTTGAATGCTGGTATACTTCGCTTAGCGCTGATTCGCTAAAGCGCTCTTTTATTCACTTTACCTACTCATCAGTTTTATTCACAATTCCTTCACAACATTACAATATTGCTCTGCTGAATGCGGGGGTCTTTGATCCTTATTTTGAAGGCCTCCTCCTTTTTCTCCTTCCTGCTCTTGCAGCTAGTTGATGACCTGCTCGACTTCGTCTCTAGTGAGCAGCTCATGGGAAAGCCGACAGCCGCTGACCTCAAACTGGGGCTCGCCACTGCACCGGTTCTCTTCGCTGCTCAGGAGGTAAAGCGCCATCACGCAGACAGCAGCACCTCACACCAGTAAAACAGCATGTACCCCTCACACAATATGGGACAACGGTGTAGTCAGCTGAACATAGTCTGGAAACGTGGATTTCTTTCTTTTCTTAAAATTTACTTTATAGATAGATTTTATGGGTGCTGTGGTATAATCGGTAGGACACGGGCCTCGCATGCGGAAGGTCGGGAGTTCGGTTCCTGGTCAAGTCAAACCAATGACGTTAAAATTTATACTTGCCGCTTCCTAGCCCGGTACTCGGCATTAATTGGATAGGGCAAGGACTAAAAGCTCAGTGTCAGGATACTGTGAATGAGTGGGATATCAGGTCATGGTGGCGGCGGCCTGATTTCCCAGTAGGGCAGCACTATAAAGTCACCATGAGTGCCCACTGTCACAAGTCGGTACCCATCCTGATATGACCTTAGATGTTGCTAGGACATGAAGCCCCCAACAAGCAATACGGACGCGGTGGCCAAATCAGTAGAACGCAACCTCCCATACGGAAAATCTCATAGACTTAGCACTGGCAGAGAAATTACCTAGCACAACAGAATTGGGCTTCCTGCACTGAGTGTGGGTGGGTTTCTGTGTGTTGCGGGAAGTCTTAATATGCCTAGCACTGGCAGAGAATCGAAGGAAACCTCATAGGCTTAGCACTGTTTTTATTAAATTACCTCTGCTTACCAGAATAAAAGTCAGGTTCCATGCTGTACTCTCCAAGCCCAGTCTTAGCACCTTATTTATGATATGGCCAGTATTTACAGACTGTGCTTGGAGAGTGTTCTTGTGGGATCTCCTTTCTCATCGAGTTATCACCCACTTAACACCTGGTGGAGATAACAGAAATCACTAGAGTTGATAGTATTCTCTGTGGTAATAAACATTGCACCTTCCAATCCGACACCACAATATCCTCTTTTTTTTTGTAATGCATGAAAACATTAAAGTGGCAAAGTCAAGACCTGCCTACCCATACGACTTTTGCATATTTTGCACACAGTGTTAAGCCGGAGTATGCCAACATGCAAATTAAAATGTCATACGCCAAAAACAAATTGGAAAGTGCACTTTTTAGCTGTTGCAGTTTGAGGTGTCTGTGCTGTGCTAAAAAAAAACGGGTAAGCAAGGCCTGTGGCCTATGTCCAGCATTTCCGCGTGCGTACACAACAATAATTTGGCACACATGGCAGGGGTCCACCGACCACATGGGTCGCTGAAGACTGGTTCTACTGTAGTAGGATGTGGGAGTTCGGTTCCCGGTCCAGTCAAACCAATGACTTATAAAGTTGATACTTGTTACTTCCTAGCCTGGCCATGGTGCCGTTGGCCTGATTTACCAGTAGGGCATCACTATAAAGTCACCATGAGTGCACACCGTGACAATTCAGTGCCCATCCTGATATTACCTTAGATGTGGCCAGGACGTAAAACTCCCAACAATCAACCAATTATAGTAGTGTTTTTTTAATTCTTAGTACTTCTGGTTTGTGTTTCCAGTACCCCGAGTTGAACCCTCTCATCATGCGTCGCTTTTCCCGGCCGGAAGATGTGGAACATGCGAGAAGAATAGTCGCCAAGGTAACACCGTAATTTTTACTAACACCCCCCCCCCCCCCCAAAACCATTTATTTACAATTAATCATAGGAAAGTGACTAAAGTGTTATTATGCAAGTCTTTTCGGGTAAAATTTATTATGTTGTAATCATTTTGGTGGAATGAGTGTTTGGCGATGAGGTCGTTATGGGTGGGTTGATTTGTTTGGATGATTTTGGTTTTGTTTCGATGTTCTGATATTTTGTTTGGTTTAATACCACCTAGCCATCTCTACACTTATGACAATAGTATTATAGTAAGGCCAGCTCCCATATATATTATATACATTTTTATTATGTGTATATATTTATCTTATTTATATAATATTCGCGCAGTTGTGCATTTCATAAAAGCTGCTCGCAAAGACTTGAAGTGCTGCTGGCTTTTGCAAGTTATTAGCGACACTCTCTCGGGGAGCAAATAGAGGTCTCACACCGACAAGAACACGTCAAGACAGGTACAAACTATTTGTCCCTGCAGTGGCTGGTCGGGAGATGTTGAAAGTTCCATTCATCACCACCCTTAATGCTGCCATGGTAACATGGTTTTCTGTTAGGGTTTGCTCCCTTAGCTCCCTATCAAGAACCTGTACCACAAGGCAGTGGTTTACAACTTTGCAAGGCAGGGGCGTCAAACTCCCTGAGGTATTTTAGCAGATAAGTACTGTAATACCCGCATACCGTATCGTAATTTATAGATACATTATACCAATACCTAAGCAGCAATCAATCAATCAAAATATTTGCATCTATTTTTAAAACTACAATAGTAGTACAAATCATGTACAAACCAAAAGTGATCGCTCCAACGACTGGAAGACTAGTGTATCAGTGCTGACAAAATATTCATTCAGACAAATACAATATTTACTCCCCCCCCCCCCCCCAAAACGACAGACAAATGTTGTGAAAAATAGCCTGTAAGTTTAAGACACTGATTCGGGAATGATATTTTCCTGTTTAAATCGGATTTCCGGGGGTTTTCACAACCTAGGTTATTTGGCCATCGGGATAATAATCTCGGCTTGATTTCCGCTTTTTTTTTGCCTGAAACCAGTATCATCCCTGTGATTGTTAAATGCGTGATGAAGCAAACATTTGACCACGTGACCCACTTACTGGTGCCCACAGAGTCGCGGGGTCGAACAGACGCGGTACCTTGCGGAGAGTCACTGTAAGGAGGCGGTCCAACTCGCCCTCACACTGACGGCGTCTGCAGAGAGGGACGCCCTGCTCACCATCACCCACAAGGTCATCAACAGGCTGAGATAGTCCTCGTTGTTAGTAGGTCATTCAGAGGTCATCATCATCGTCATTCATCATCGGAGGTGATAAGTGCATGCTTAGTGGATCTGTCGCATAGCGAGGCGATAGAGCAGTGGAAGTTTGAGTTTGACCATTGGGGGGGATATCTCAGGTTATAGGTACTTATTGGGAGGAGGGTTAAAGGTGTGTAGGAGGGAGGGGGGTGTCTAGTTAAAAATTTAGAATATTCATTACAAGTTTTAAAATACTCTCGTCGGTGGTTAAAGGTACATAAAGCGATCAAATCATAAACTTTCGAAACCAAAGCATTTATCTATGGTTAATCGTGCATATCCAACCTAGTTAGTTAGACGCTTATTTTAAAATATTTACCGTTACAATTAACGCTAGATGGCACCACGGGCACTCATGATCTACATGTGTGATCACTCACCCTCACTCCCAAGCACTTTTAAAGCTGCATGTCCGATTCTTTTGAATTTCTGCCATTTTAGATTGATTGTTTTAATCGACCTTATTTCAGATTGAAGTAATTTTTATGATAAATAGCTAACTTTTGGAGATATTTGAAGTGAAAACAAAGCACGCTAATTGTGATGTGCTTGTCGAAATTAGGCCACCATAGGCCTCAGCAGTAACAGGTTCTATTAAATGTACTTAGTATACCCTTCTATGCAACAATACATGTTTAATGAGTGCATCAGTGTCTAAGTTGTATCAATTCTAGATGAGTGTTTTGGTTTCGAAAAGTTGATGCTTTCATCGGACTATGTAATTTTAACAGGAAGTACGTGTTGTCTTTGTTTTTTTGGGTTTTTTAAAGTATAAAATGTAGGGAATGCTAACTTCTAGACTTGATCGTTGACTCATGGTGCTCTGATGCAAATTTATTTTCCCAACCGAATCTAAGTCTTCAAGTTGGATATATGCACTGTTTGTTCTATTTTGGTGCCATATTTTGTTCGACTATAATGAGTTACTATGCAATTGAAGAATGGGGGACCTCCGACTTTTTAGTTCAAATTCCTGCCGTTCGCGTCTCCACTGAACTAGTGGGCCTATTCGGCACACTGTCACACTGCAAACCCAATGGCTATGAGCAATCTTCATACAGAAGAAGTCAAATATCTCTAAAACCACATGACCTAGACACAAACCACTTGGTATACATATAGAAAACATACAACGAATACATTATATTAAATTTCTAAGGTTAGGGTTCTGTATTTCTATTAATTTTGAATAAAATAAACGTTTTGCACTGGGCGTACCGCCGAACTCAGTGCATTGTCAATGGCCGTGAGCAATCTTCATACAGAAGAAGTCAAATATCTCTAAAACCACAAGACCTAGAGACAAACCGCTTGGTATACATATAGAAAACATACAACGAATACATTATATTAAATTTCTAAGGTTAGGGTTCTGTATTTCTATTAATTTTGAATAAAATAAACGTTTTGCACTGGGCGTACCGCCAAACTCAGTGCATTGTCAATGGCCGTGAGCAATCTTCATACAGAAGAAGTCAAATATCTCTAAAACCACAAGACCTAGAGACAAACCGCTTGGTATACATATAGAAAACATACAACGAATAGATTATATTAAATTTCTACGGTTAGGGTTCTGTATTTCTATTAATTTTGAATAAAATATACGTATTGCACTGCGCGTACCGGCAAACTCAAAGCATTGTCAATGACCGTGTAGGCCCACTACTACCGATGCGCCACCAAGTGTCGGAAAATGAACTACGCCACATGTCCCCCATTAAGTCGAAACATCAAAACGACTCGACCAGTCGTATGTGTGTTTATGTGCCTAGATGTCCCCCCCGCCCCCATTATTCTTAGAAGGTTTTTCTTATGGATTTTTGTACGGTTGATTTTTTTCTCCGATTTTTGTTTGTTTTGGTAGCCATTTTTTATACAGTTGAACTGATATTCTGTTAGCAGAACGTTGTTATTTTGTTATACGTTTGACATCATGTTTGATAAACCTGAAATAAGTGACCAGTTCATCAATGATGGAGTTGGAATGGCAACGATCAATTAACCATATTTTGTGCCGAGAAAAAGAAACTTTATTATTTTCTGTCATTATCGGAGGATTAGCTACGACGGGGCGGTGGGGTGTGGGGGGGGGGGGGGTTGCCTGAAATTATCTTGTGAAAGTGAAGCAAAGAAAAGACTGCGTTTTGTTATTTTGTTCTACTTTGTTGAGCGCTGTCTGTGGTAATTATTCAGGGATGCAACCAATTCTAGATTTATAGCAGAGATTAATATATTGTAAAAACATATATAAGAATATGGAATAAATAAATTTGAGGTGAGAAATATAGGAAGACAAAATCACTGAGCTTACAAAGAAATCTCGACCATGGACTTGACTCTACGCCCCACGTGTTAAGAACTTGTATTCGAATCTAGAAAATAGGGTTATTTAAAATACACAGTCTTGTTTAAATGCAGGATCCATACACTGGTGAAGATATGGAATTCAAGGTTTTTTCAAGGCTGTTTTTTATTGCAATTCAAGACTATTTTCATTTGGATTTCGGGCGAAAAACCAACAATGGTGATTTCCGACTAATTTAGATCAGTGTGGACAGTTTAATGGAATTCAATACTTTTGAAGACTAATTACCCAAAATAGGTTAAATTCACAGCTTTTGAAAGCCTTTCAATGGGGCAAAAGACTTTCCAGGCCCTGTACGGACCCTGTAAATGAGAAAGTCACAAATATAGGGGCGAGGGAACGCCTGCGTCTTGCTACAGGGGACTCCGCTGGGGGAAGTCTGACTGACTAATATGCTGAGCTTTTGAATTTCTGTGTGAGTTGTGTTAGGGCTGAAATCTCTTTAGTGCGTTGTGTGATATGTAAAACTGCCCTGATCGCAATTTGAATTTACGCACACTGAGCTCTGGGTACGCACTGAGAGACCCTCGTATGTGTTTTGGGTTTTTTTACAATGATTTTACGTAAATCCCAACATGAACCATACTCGTGGAAACAGTACTGACCCATCTCTGTACTTGCATGCTGCACGCACTGCATATCTCTGTATGTGTTTGGGTTTTTTTTACAAATGAAGTTTTACGTAAAATCCCAACAAACAATAAACCAGACTCGTTGGAATAACAAGTACTTGACCCATAGTCTCTGTAACTTGCCATTGCATGCACTGACCACCTGCATAGACCCATCTCTGTTATGTGTTTTGGGTGGGTTTTTTACAAATGAAGTTTTACGTAAAATCCCAACAAACAATAAACCAGACTCGTTGGAATAACAAGTACTTGACCCATAGTCTCTGTAACTTGCCATTGCACATAGCTAAGTAACATGATTGGTTTTTGAGGACAACTTGGATCAAGTCTGCCCTACTCTAGTAGTGGATACTGTTGTTAATGGACGTGGAGAACACTATATTTGGTGACTTGTTACGGTGTCAAAATATTGTTTCGAGGAATTGTCCAAGTGTTGACTTGCATGATTAATACTGCAATGTTAAATAAAATCTTAGATGTTCGAGGCATATAGAGGAACACAGTGTTAAAGGAAGCATAAGTTACTGCTATGTTAAGGGCATGTAGAAAAAATACTTCTATTAAAGGGGACTTATAAATATACTTCTATTAAAGGAAAAGTATAAAACACTGCTGTTAAAGGAAACATAGGTTACCGCTATGTTAAGGGCATGTAGAAAAAATACTTCTATTAAAGGGGACTTATAAATATACTTCTATTAAAGGAAACGTATAAAACACTGCTGTTAAAGGAAACATAGGTTACCGCTATGTTAAGGGCATGTAGAAAAAATATTTCTATGAGAGGAAATGTATAAAAACACCGCTGTTAAAGGAAACATAAATTACCGCTATGTTAAGGGCATGTAGACAAAATAGTTCTATTAAAGGAAATGTATAAAAACACCGCTGTTAAAGGAAACATAAATTACCGCTATGTTAAGGGCATGTAGACAAAATAGTTCTATTAAAGGAAATGTATAAAAACACCGCTGTTAAAGGAAACATAAATTACCGCTATGTTAAGGGCATGTAGACAAAATAGTTCTATTAAAGGAAATGTATAAAAACACCGCTGTTAAAGGAAACATAAATTACCGCTATGTTAAGGGCATGTAGACAAAATAGTTCTATTAAAGGAAATGTATAAAAACACCGCTGTTAAAGGAAACATAAATTACCGCTATGTTAAGGGCATGTAGACAAAATAGTTCTATTAAAGGGAACTTATCAAATTAACCCTATGTTAAAAAGCACGTAAAGAAATACTGCTGCTAAAGTTGCATATTCCGATGGTTTTGAGATATTCAAATCAAGATAAGTGTTTTGATTTAGAAAATTTGGTGATTTTATCGGAACATACAACTTTAAGGGAAATGTATAAAAGTACTGCAATGTTAAAGGCATATAGAGGGTTAGAGTGGGCCATTTAAGTTGAACTGCTTTAGTAGATTATTTGACGAGTGTATATTGCAGTAGTGTGGTTTTTGCATAAGTTAATTAACTACCAGACGATAGGCTGTATCAGTAAGAGCGCTGGCTGGCTTCCCATGCAGGAAGTCGTGGATCTGAACCCCAGCGGAGTCAAACCAGCAACATACAAAATTAATACTTGTCGCTACCTAGCCTTGTGCTCAGCATTAATAGAATTTTGATTGATCAGTGCCAGGATAATGTGACTGAGTGGGATATTAGGACATGGTGCCCATTATCTGGAGTTTCAGTGAGTCATTACACTAACGTTGCCGAGAGTATGCACTGTTACAAGTTGGTAGCCATCCTGATATGAGCTTAGATGTTGCTAGGACTTTAAACCCCAAGACAAATAAAGTTATTCAACTTTTAGGCAGTTAGTGGCTAAATGAGTAATATAATATTTAGGTGGGGAATATTCTGGACCTGTATTTAAATGATGGGAACTGTTTCCTATGAAGAGTGACATCCTTTGTTAGCCTTAGCCTACAGTTTGTTGTTTTTCGGGTCGCTCCAGATAATGGGGGGGGGGGGGGGATATCAGAATTGGTATTTTTTGCGGCAATAGTGTTTTGTATGTGAGACCTGCAGAGATCGAGTGTGGAGTACTGTGTTTAACAGTAAGTTACTCTGAATGAATGATGATGTAATGCCATATTGGCAATAACGGTCAATACTAGATTTTTAAAAATATAAAAAAAATCACTCCATACTTGCAGTAGGGGTGAATAACAACATAGTCTAAATACTGGCAAAAATTACTTTTGTATGGAACAGAAAGTGGAATTCCTGGTTCCCCAGTTTCAAATGGGTGCTTATATCAGCACGTAGTTGGCAAAATAGGAGAGAATGCAGAA
Organism: Branchipolynoe longqiensis; assembly: GCA_030323885.1. NCBI lineage: Eukaryota > Metazoa > Annelida > Polychaeta > Phyllodocida > Polynoidae > Branchipolynoe > Branchipolynoe longqiensis. The sequence continues at coordinate 31,855,883 of CM059199.1, forward strand.
AGACAAGATGGTGACAATAGAATGCTGTCAATTTCACTTTTAAAGTTCATTAAACTGTTTTATTATATTTTTCAACTCAAAAGTAGTGGGTAAATATGAAGATGTATATGAAGAATATATTTTGCTTCTTAAATTAAGAATTTATGTGCTCATTTCATTTACCCGGCCATTTGCCACTTTTTCTAATGTCTAGTTTTTCACCGCGACTGCAAGTTCGGGGTGAATCTTTTATCTAGGTCAATACGTGATGCATAATGGGTACATACCAACTTAAATAAGTTACGTTGCTGAAAACATGTTTATCTATATGCAGTTTATTTGGGCAATTGAATACTAGGATAAACAGGAGTATTACATGTTGGTAAGGTTTGCGACACCTGCGCCTGATCCCCGGGCCTTTCAACAGAGGTCGCCACCCAGCTAACAAAAAAACGTCATACTGACGTCAGTATAACGCTATTGAATGTTAATGTGTTTTTTTAATGTTTTTGTTGTAATAACCCAGGTTAATGAAATGGAAATATAACTAAACTATGCATTAATAAAATACTTTAATCCCTATTTCGCGGTAGTTAGTTTTTTTTTTTTTTTTTTTAAGTTTTGGATTAAACCACCATTTTTCCACCCCAAGTGTGTTCCTTTATGCAACTCGAGTTTGTGGTTAGAGAAAGACAAACCGGCCGGGCGTCCCTTCAGCACAAAAATATAGATGGTAATATTCTAGTTACAATGGAGGCATTCGACAGACCTTTCCATCCGCAAAATTTAGGCTTGGCTCACCTGTGCAGTGAACTAGGTTCTCGAATGCAAAGAGGACCAGTCAAACGGCTTCAGTGGTTTCAGCCAATCAGAGCTGTTCTTTGCCATTGCAAATGGCTGCCCTGTATGGGGGTGGCCATTTGCAATTGAAAAGAACTAATCAGAGCTGTTCATTTCCACTGCAAATGGCTGCCTCCATAGATGGCAGCCATTTGCAATCGAAAAGAACAGCTCTGATTGGCTGAATTTTTCAACCTTTCAATATCAGCCATCTTTAAATACACTCAGGGCGTAATCGATTAATCAACTCGGGTCACCCAAGCCACTTTGGCGCATGCATACATCCTACAGACTCATGTCAAATAATTTAATACGCTTCACGCTCGGGGTGGAAGAAATGGTGGCTTAATCCAAAACTTTTTTTATTTATTTAATGACCGATATAACTACAGCAAAATAGGATTTAACGTATTTTATGATTGCATAGTTTAGTTATATTTCCATTTCATTAATCTGTGTTATTACCAACAAAAAACATGTAGGACTGGCACTGGTAGCTATTATCCTGCAGGACGGTACCAGCACAAATGTGACCCTAGCCAAGAGGTGGGTTACTGAGGTCGAGTCGTTTTGCACATGGCACTTGTTTTTGTCAATTCGATTTGAGCTTCTAGCAACTCGGATGACCCGAATCGCCCAGGTTGTGTTATCGATTACGGCCCATGTGACCTTATGGATGGAGCCACAAGACAGATTCGATTCATACGTATAGAAACCCACTTCCTGTCCCAGTCGAATAGGAATTTGTAAAAGAAATATTTTGATATGCGTATAGAAAGGCCCAGTCGAATACGTCCAATGTCTTAGATGCGAGTCATTTGCGTAAAATTTGTTGTATAAAAGTCATGAATTATGGAATGACCAACGCAGCTTTGTGAACGTTCGGTATCTTGGTTTGACTGATGTAAAATGAGGGAGTTAACCTGAAATTTAAAAAATCACTGTACGGCCAAATACACTTTTTTATGTTGGTGATCGTCCTTTTGATCACACAAATCAGGGTCTGGTGGGTGGCTTTTATTTTTTATTGAAAAATGTGTTTCAGTATTTAAAAGAAAATTGGACCACCCTAGACTGATGAAAGGATTACACGTCATCTGTGTACACATCACAATGTTTTCAGTCAAACAATGAACAGTATATTCTCATTTAGAAATTTCAAGTTGAATTGCTGCTTTTTTTAAACATTAACAAAAATCAGGGGCGGGTGGGGACGATCACCAATTTCTTTTTTATTTGGCCTAATGATAACATGTTTTTCTTATTTAAGCAATGCTATGATAGCGATGTCTGGATACCTGTGTCCCACTCACACTCACTGCTCCCTTCCATTTTCATAGGACTTCCATTTTGAAAGACACCTTTGCGTTCCCAAAGCGTGATGTTTGTATGCTACTTGGGTAAATTGTTCTTGTATATTGGTCACATCATGGATGTACTCACTTAGGAACTTACCGCCAGTGTCGTTCGTGATCAAAGCATGGCAATATCCCGTATGTTCAATGTTAAAAACTGCCTTAATAAAGAACAAAAATTAAAACCCCACAAAAAAACCACATAATTTAATTATTTGCATATGAACAAACCGATGGATCAGGAACATTAAGAAATTGTTTGATGACATTTTCACAAGAAATTAATTATGTATATAGTAAAACCTCTATACCGACTCCTCCACAGATCGACCACTCCCCTATATCGATCGCTTTATTTGGGTCCCAACGATACCATTGTAAGGATATTCTAACTCTCCAAACCGACCACCTCCCTAAATGGACCACTTAAAGTCGGTCCCATGGTCGGTCGGTTTAGAGGTTTTAATGTATATTAATTTTCAGAATAGTGTTATTATCATTATGTTAGTATCATTATTGTGCATATAAAATACATCATAGAATTCTTGTGAGATGAATCAAACATTGCGATAGTAGTAAAGATGAATTTAGAATAACTTGTCAGTGACTTAATTATTTAATCCTATGTGCATAGAACAATTCTAAATGGCGTTTGTCTAAAATATTGACAGTGCAACCAGTTTTATATATACATGTTAAGTCGCAGTGGAAGTACTAAGAATATAACTAAAAATAACAGAATCCGTTTTTTTTATATATGCTAAGCATTGTAACTATCATTATAATAGGTATTATACGATCTCGGTACACCGCCTCGGCTACTCGAGGCCGAGGGAGAAGCAAGCAACATCCGGTACGTCAATTAGCATATTCCACTCGTAACGGGAGGACGTTTACGAGTTGTGCGTTAAGATTTACAAGATTTGACGCGTAAATAAGTGAGTACGCGTGAAATTCTTTGCAGAATTTGATTTATTAATGTTTCACGCACATTTTTGTCGCTTTGAGTAGCGGTTTTGGACGATATTTTGTCGTTTTTCGTTAGATTGTGCGTGTATTTGCCGGTGCGTAAGTCGTATGACAACACCGCCATTGTTTTTGCCGCCCGTTGCCGAACGGAGAGCGGATTGACAGGAGTCAATCTTCGATTACATTAGAACTGGGAAATAAATACCTATGTATTTTATGATTATTTCTCAAGGATAGGGCGTACCCCCGAGTGTTCTAGCATTTTCTTCCCTTGTTGGTGCAGTAGCCACAGGAGGGAGAAGTGTAGGACACAGAGGGAGTGGGAGGTACCTACACTGATTGTTACTTTTGGTAACTGGACATAGAGGCCAAACTATTGTTGCCCTTTCACTTCAGGGCTTAGAGATAGATGACAAGGAGGCTACGTTTGATTTGGATAAGTTGTTAAAATCAAACCGTTTAGGAGACCCACTCTCTTCGATTAGTTTGACGAGTTTCCCAAACGATAGGAAACTTTGTGTGGTGTCGGCGATTAAGGTGTATATTTCCAAGACAGCGCCAATTAGGAATTCGCGCCAGCTATTGATTAGCTTTATTAAGCCACATAAGGCTATCTCCAGAGACACGCTCGCAAGATGGACGATGATTGTGCTCAAGGAAGCAGGGGTTGATACACAACGTTATGCTTCGCATTCTACGAGAGGTGCGATGGCTTCAAAAGCAAGACATTTGGGGATCTCGGTTAAAAAGATCCTGGCGCACGCTGGCTGGAAGACGGCGAAGTCGTTTGCAAAACATTACAACAAACGACTTGAGAAGAAGACAAGTGGGGTGGCGACCCGACTACTCACCAACTAAGAAGGTCACGTGAGTGTGAACAGTTTGAGTTATGATTGTTCTGAATGTTACATTGTTGATGTACATGATTGAGGATAAAAATGAGGCTACGTAAAGTCTCCCTCGGCCTCGAGTAGCCGAGGCGGTGTACCGAGGTAAAATAGTATAGTTAGACGAATCTACCTTGGTACAGATGATGGATAACTCTTGTTTTCCCGAGGTACAAGCCTCGGGTAGTCGTGGGCTAGGGCCCACCCACCACACCCAGTCACGACTACGATGTTTGCTTGTGCCAAAAAGAAAACATGAGGAATTCCAATCATTAACCGCATTTTTATCCTGAATAAGTTTTGTAAAGATTGACGTACCGGATGTTGCTTGCTTCTCCCTAGCCCACGACTACCCGAGGCTTGTACCTCGGGAAAACAAGAGTTATCCATCATCTGTACCAAGGTAAGATTCGTCTAACTATACTATCTCTAGTTATTTACTGTAAATATATAGCTTCGATTATAAAATAAACCCACCCAACAATAAATTGTTTCAAATGAGAGGAAAATAAGATATGTCTATGAAAACAAGCCGAGGAGGCTATTTAGCTTTTAGAAGACATGATCTAACAATAATAGGCATATAATAAAAAAACAGCCCTGTAAAGCAATGAGACTACTTAGCTTTTACGGGAACACAATCATTGCCTAATAATAAATGCTGATCCCCCGCAGCAATACATCTTGTTTGAAATGAAAGAAAAACCAGAGGTACGTCTAGCTTTCATGAGAACATATTATCTAACAATAAATAACATGCATTAAGATTTTGAATGCAGAATGAAAGAAAGACAGACCAGCGTAGTATGCGCATGCGATTTGTACTTTTTAATGACTTGTTTTTTTTCTCCTCTTTTTTTTTGTTTTTAGTTTTTTTTCACATCTCAAGCTACAGGGTGAAACTAATGTTTAACGCCAGCTTTCACATATCCGATTTGTTGGCTGGAAGTTGCATTCGAAGACCCTAGGCTAGGGGTCTCGCTACATAGCATAAAGCTAGGATTCCTTACACACGGCATGCGGCATGTGGTATGCGAATGGGAAGATTCCTTCTATGCAGTATGCGGCATGCGGCACACGACTGGCTATATTTAAAAAATAAAAATAAACAAGTATACTCCATACTGCACTGTACATGGCCTAATATGGCATGTATATCTATGTAACTCTTGGTATGTCACCTGGAGGTTCCTACCTTTATGATTACCAAATTATAGATAAGTATTCATATTTTTGTGGCTCTGGTAGCATTTTTACCAACCCGAACCCTCACCACCACCACTACCATATGTTTCCACTCAGAAGCCTTGTGCGTGACTGTTCCGTAATGCTCAGTCGCCTCTCCTAGTGTTAAACTAATGGACACAACAGACTCAGGTTTCTATTCACACCCTGCGTGCCGCATACCGCATGCCGGACCGATCGCTACAGGGACCGATCGAGTTGTCGCATTCGCATTCGCATACCGCATACCGCATGTAAGGGTTGCAGCCCATTGACTTCAAGGCGTTTCGATTTTTTGCCGCATTCGCATTCGCATTCGCATTCGCAGACCGCATACCGCGTGTAAGGAATCTCAGCTTTAGGGATGGCCGTCCCGCCCCGCCATCTGTTGGCAACGTAAATTGACTTATTCGGTAAGCCCACCATCCGTTGGCAGCAACTTATGAGTTTCTACCAACTCTACCGATTCCCGCCATCCTTTTCCTGAATATTGGGGGGGGGGGGGGGGGGGGGGGGGAGACCACCCGAGACCATGTGTGTACTGTTTTGGTGGGTTTTTTAAAACTCACAAATATTAATATCTAATAGTGGATAGGTAGTATATCTGTAAGAAAAAGTATCATCTTCCCACAATAAAATGCACACAAAAAAACCATTAAAAAAAGTTTCATGACGACGCCATACTTTATAAATAACTACTATAATATCCGCCAGCCCTGTCACCCGATTTTCTTCCCACTAAGTTAATTTATTATTAAATGCTCATTAAATTTATTCTTAAATGATCATTTCATTTATTATTAAATGCTCCTAAAATATATCGTTAAAGACACAAAAGTCAAGTGGTATTAGGAGACAACTTGGGTGTTTTGAATTTCTTTTGAAACATATATGAATATTTAACAGTGGATCTGTAAGAAAGTAGTATTTGACTCAAATTCATTAACAAAATAAAACCTAAAAAAATAATGCTCTATTGAGGACATCACACCAATCAATCAATCTGCTAACCAATCAAAATCTGCTAACCTGGTCATTTGGCTCTTTGCAGTTGATTTACAAGAATATTGCAACCACATTTTCAGTCAATGTTACCAAAATATATTGTTAAAGAGACACAAATCTATACATAATCATGCACTGGCTTAGTTGTTAGACAACGAAAATATTTCAAGTCAATTACTGTGATTAATTGTTCTTAAGCTTTATGGAGTTTTGTTTGTTTGTATTTTTGGGTGTTTCTTTTACTGCAATGCCACCATATAGCAATTTAATATGTTGACCACCTAAAATCAGCCAATCAGATACAAACAAGATTTTCCTTTAAGGGAGCAGATTCTACCAAGTTCAGGATATCAACCCAACCGAACAAATGTTGGTGTAAATAAATCCAAATAACTCAGTGTTGACAAAAACTGACGGTCGATGAGACAAATTCATCGGAGCGTTAACTGACTGTGTAGCCTTTAGTAAAAGTATCCCACCAACAAGGGTCAACCCTTACTTGACTAGACAATCGTCAGTAGTGGGGTAGCCGATCTCTCAGTTTTTGTTGTGATGGCGCACACAACGCAAACGACAAGTGTGGTGCGAGTCTAGAACTTTGTTTAATCCCGCAGCTATACACAGTGTAAATATGTATCCAGTAGACTTGCAAACAGCTACCTCTCCATTTCAAAATACTAACGGCTAGCTTTATGTGTCAATCCAGTTGCAGCCTGTCATTCTTACTAAGGCCTCAGTCACACTATGGCTTGCGATCACTTTGCGACCAAAAGCCGGCGACCTCCTTAATTGCGACCAAAGCAAACAAAAAGGCGGGAAAAACGATGGTCAGCAATCGGTCAATAATGAATCAATTTAATAGAACCTGTTAGTGTTGAAGCCTATGGTGTCAGAGTTTTGACATGCTTGCAAACATTATCTTCGCCTGTTTGCACTTCAGATATCTCAAAAGTTAAGCATTTCAAATATAGGTTACTTCCTAAAGTACAGTAGCTTACAATGATCAAACTACTTTACATATCTCAAAAAGTGACAGAAACTCAAAATCATCGGACTAGGCAACTTTAATGACAGTTGCCATATGCAACTGTTACTATATTGACTGTTTCAGTCATTATTATCCAGTCATGTCAGTTTCAGTCGCTGTTGGCCAGTCATGTCACTGTTTCAGTTACTATTATCCAGTCATGTCACAGTTTCAGTCACTGTTGTCCAGTCATGTCACTGCTTCAGTTACTATTATCCAGTCATGTCACAGTTTCAGTCACTGTTGTCCAGTCATGTCACTGCTTCAGTCACTATTATCCAGTCATGTGGCTGTTTCAATCACTATTATCCAGTCATGTCACTGTTTCAGTCACTGTTGTCTAGTCATGTCACATATTTCAGTCAATATTATCCAGTCATGTCACTGTTTCAGTCACTATTATCCGGTCCTGTTGGTGTTTCAGTCACTGTTGTCCAGTCATGTCACTGTTTCAGCCACTATTATCCAATTATGTCGCTGTTTCAGTCACTGTTGTCCAGTCATGCACTGTTTCAGTCACTATTATCCAGTAATTTCACTATTTCAGTCACTATTACCCAGTCATGTCACTGTTTCAGTGTCTATTATCCAGTCATGTCGCTGTTTCGGTCACTATTATCCAGTCATGTCACTGTTTCAGTCACTTGTCCAGTCATGTCACTGTTTCAGTCACATCCAGTCATGTCACTGTTTCAGTCACTATTATCCAGTCATGTCACTGTTTTGGTCTCTATTATCCAGTCATGTCGCTGTTTCAGTCACTATTATCCAGTCATGCTGTTGCCTCAATTACCAACACCAATAGTCACATCACTGTTTAAGTCCTTATATTTATAGTTATATGCCGATGTCAGCCCTAGTTGACTAGACTTGCATTTTGGCATTGACAATCTTCCACACACTGCACAGTTACATCACATTTCGTCCCAGAGTTCCACGTTAGCTAGTACCCACCTATCTGGGCTAACTCATCCATTTGAGATAGTCACAATTCTGACAACCATAACTAGATGAATAGATATATAGATATATATATCTATATACATGTATATATATATATCTATATACATGTATATATATATATATATATATATATATATATATATATATATATATATATATATATATGGGTCATTCTTTAAAACTGGGAACTGCATATTTGGTTTCCACATTACAATGCTGATAATTTGTTCTTTCTTTTATTGATTGCAAGTCAAATAATTAATGTAACCGCTGTGCATTAAGTATGTTAGCAACAGTACATTTATTGAAGCTATCCCAAGAAAGAAATTGAAAGTTTACTTATATGATTTCGTGTTAATGTGAAAAAGTGAAAATTTACACATTTACACTTTTTTTTCAACTTATTTTTCAGCTTTTTTCTTGTAAGTCATAACCATGTCTGCTTAAGAGTAATCAATAAAATCTTGTTTGACTTTGTTGTATATGTTAAAATGAGGTTCTGGATGTGTCTTTGATTTTCATGTTACACAAGTGATATTAATGTATTGCTCAATTTGTATAAGATCTAATTCAACAAGTTTTTTAGTTTTTTTTTCAACTCTGACATATGCACAACATGTAAACCTTCATAGGACATTGGATTAGGCTATTATTTGGAAGGTTTTTTTTGCTATTATTTGGAAGGTTTTCACTTTTGTTTTACATGTCACACTTTTGTGCCCAGTTTTAAAGAATGTCCCATATACAGATGGATACACACATAGCTAATCGCTTAATTGACCATTGCGACCTAGCAATGCCTCAACACTTGCATGTAGCTAGTAGTAACTTCCTATGAATACCATCACGAGCCTAGTGTTGTTGAGACAACTCATTCACATACATGTATGTATATATAATGGCTGATTACCACACATATAATATATATGTATATATACATATATCTATACATATATCTTAGCATTACATACCATGCAGAACATGTAATTAAATATATACCCAAGGTACATTAACATTTGTACTTAATGGTATCACCTAACAGGAATTATGCTAATAACTTGTAGTATTAACTCCTACTCGATTGACCTATATCTGTACATTGTATGTGCACAGCATAATATTAAAGCTCGTATAAGGTTTTCATGTTTCATGCTCACTTATGTTCAAAGATTGCACACACTGGAACACTGTCGCAAAGCATTGGCTTCAGCCGGTACGATACTCGGTGAAACTATTCTCATTTGCATTAGTTGTTAGCACACCATTTTCTGTGATGGGATGCTTCACCAATCTCAATCAGTATTCCCCTTACGGCTGAGGTGACACCAATGATAACACTGATTTAGTTTTTGTTTATTTACTTTAAAGCTGCATAGTCCGATGAAAGCATCAAATTTTCAAAAAAAATTTAACTTATCTAAATTTGATTCTACATATCTAACTTAGATACCTGTGTACTTATTAAGCATTTCTTGCTGCATAGAAGAGAATACTAAGTCAGGTTAATAGAACCTGTTACTGCTGAAGCGTATGGTGTCAAGAGTTTTGGCATGCTTGCCAACATTATTTTTACATGTTAGCACTTAAAATATTTCAAAAGTTAGTCATCTAAAATAAAAGTTTCTTCAAACTAAAGTGAGGTAGATTATAACAATCATCATATTATATTTATCTAAAAAAAAGTGACAGAAACCCCCAAACTATCAGACTATGCAACTTTAAAAAAGATTGACTTCTATACAGTAGTACCTGTCTTAAGTAACTCCTGTTATCTGTGAAACCCTGAAATATGCAAACAAACTTTGTCAATGTACAAATTCCCCCCTCCCCCATTCCCTCCCCCCAACTCCATCTCATTTGACGGTCCATCCAATGAAAGAGCATCTGGTGTGTTCGGCCCAACATTTGTGTTGATGCAGAGTTGTCCGTTGTATTGCAAAAGAGTTGTTGTGGTTATTTACCTCACATCTGTTTCTTCTTTACATACCTCCCATTATTGTATTGTTGTAGGGCTTATTATTGGGACGGGGAGGGGGGGGGGGCACCGAAATCCAGGATTTAGTGATAGCATATCAAGCTATCCTGACATAGTTTATATAACAAGTATCATGACATTTAAAGCTGCATAGTCCGATGAAAACATCAAATTTTCAAAACCAAAGCAATTATCTAGACTTGATTCTACATATTTAACTTAGATACTGGTGCACTTGTACAACATGTGTTGCCACACAGAAGGGAATTCTCAGGCAATTTAATAGCACCTGTTACTGCAGAAGCCTATGGAGTCAAGAGTTTTAGCATTTTTTGTTGTTGTTGAAGATTTATACTGCCTATCATGGATAAGCCTGAATAGGCTTGTTTTCACCATTAGACAGTTTGTCGATAGAAAGCCCGAGCCTACACTTTTACCGACCCAAGGGCTTTTTAACCTCCCACACCACATAGACATGGTATGAGAGCAACTGGCCTTTGATGACGCTGCAAGTTATACACAGCAGTGGAAATCCAAATTGGCAGAGATGGGGGCATGGGGAATCAAACCACCGACCTTCAGATTAGGAGTCCGACCTAGAAAAAAGTCGCACTCTAACCACTCCGCCACAGAGAACACATGCTTGCCAAAATTAATTTGGCATGTTTGCACTTCAAATATCTCAAAAGTTAGCAATTTAAAATAAAAGTTACTTCAAGGTAGATTATAACGATCAACCTAATGTATTTATCTCAGCAAATGACAGAAGCTCAAAACCATCAGACTATGAAACTTTAAACAATGAGAAATCATCACATACACTAGAGAGCATAATTTGTTGGGTATCTTTATATATATATATATATGCATGCATATATACATGCATGCATATATACACACTCATTGAATGCGATATGATGAAAACGTTGCATGATCCATTAAATATAACTTTCTTCAAGGGCTAAATTGACATTTGGTCACTTTTTTTGTGATATATAAATCTAGAATATCACTGATATGTGTCCCCCTGTGGCTCACCACAAACTAATAGCCTTGCATTGCTAATGCTAATTATAGTAAAAACCATAACATTTGCAGACACTTGCAGCAGTATTGACTGTTGCAGAGTCCAAGAGTATACACCCCGAGTGTAAACCCCCTAGCTAAGCACACACATATACACACACGAGTGTAGTAAGAGAATAAAATAGTAGAAACAAAAAAACAATAAATACACCGATACATAAAAGTAAAGTAAAAATCGAGAACAAGCGGGAATATGCTGATATATTACGAATAGAATAATAGTAAACCTACTGTATGGCTTTGTACAAATTTTAAACACAACAAACAAAAGCACTAATGGTATAAAAGGATAAAAAGACAGTAAACTGGAAGAGAATTTCTTTTTCATTCAATCCCTTAAAAAACCTCACAATCACCGTCAAGTGTGGTCTACGTAAAACCCAGATTTGATCTCTAATTAAACAATTAATTAATACAAGAAAAAGAACGTTTTTTTTTAACATGTTAAAAAGAAAATATATCTAAGCGACCCGTTGAAGACAACTTAGTCTGAATAAAACCTTCTGGTTCCACCCAAAATGCATACTGTGCAGATGTTATAATTAAAACAAATCATTGTGAGTGTTCAAAAATACAACAAAGGCTTCAACTTTTCTTGCCAATCCATTCAATTATATTGTCACCAACAAAAAATAGTTTTGTGAGCACAATCTGAAAGACGTGCTTAACTCCAAAGCCTACAGTATGTGGTAATACAGTTATGATTGCTACAGATACTTAATCAATTGAGTTCCTGATTCTTAATCAAAGTAAATATTTTATAATACATACTTACATTTATTAATTTAATTAGGATTGAAAATAGCAATCGGTTCCCTCCGTTTTTTTGATACCCGGTAATTTCTGGTTGCGTATATCTGGAGGTTTATCCCCCTCCCCCACCCCCACCCCCACCCCCGGTAAACAGCGCAAAGATTTTTTTTATAATTAAAAAAAAAGAAGAAAAGTTTTTTTCTTCACCAAGAAAAAAAGAAAAAGAAAGAAAGAAAAGAAAAAGAAACTAGATATAACCACTCAGTGGTACATCCATTTGCGCCGCAGTTCACATTTTGTCCACGTGGTGGCGCCACACCCACCCAGCTTGACTGACGCTTTGTAACTTAAGACACCAAGGGGCGTGTGAAAACTTCCAAAGCAAAGCACTAAAATCTACTTGACACAGTTTTCTGGTGATTGATGACATTTGTCCCTTTCTGCTGTTCCCCAGAGTAAGTCGAGGAGAATTAAAAAAACCCATTTAGATTAAGTTTGTCGTAGATTCAGTCCTTCAAGTGTTTCCCACACACTGTTGCACCCGCTGTTCTTTCTGTGGTGAAACACTGTCTCCGGGACAATGGCGTATGTACCAAACCGGCGGACATTGTTCATTTTATTCGCTCCGTTCAATGGATGGTGGGAGAATTGGCGGTGCTGCCCAATCTGGTGCACAGCTCCATGCAGACCGATAGTCTGGCTGGGATCTGACCAGTCAGCGACTTGGATGGAGCGTGAGTATCGCTGTAGTGAAGTCTTGTTGTACACGGGGAGCAGCTCAGAGGCGTCCTTCGGGAAAACCTGCAATGAGAACAATTTACATCATCACTATTTTCATGGCGCACGGTGATGAAAATGCGAAATATTGTGCTTAGAAGTTAGAGCAGGATTCGACCTGACACTTCTTGCCATTCAGGGGCTAGCGCGCTAACCATTACACTACCTAGGCTCCCTGATGCAATCACCCTATCCATGCATACCTGTACTGAATTGAATTGAATATAACAATCAACCTAATACATTTATCTAAAATGAAAGTGGCGGAAACTCAGCAGCATCGAACAATGTAACCATAACGAAGCGCCACACCGCCCAGCTACCCACCTTCAGGTAGAGTGTGGCGTCGGTGCCCCAGCCTTCCACCGACTGAAGCTGGAGGTCTCCGTTGAAGTATTTGGCGTAAAGCCGGGACAGCGGTAGTCCATAGCCATACCCGGCTAGCGGTGTAGACGAAGCGGCAGCCGGTGATGGGGGCCGGGGTGCAGTCGAGTACATGTAGTTGAACAACATGTCGATTATGCTCCGCTTGATGCCACCGCCCTGATCCGAGATCTGAAATACACGCACATAAACATCATTATGGTTTGATTCCCTCAAATTTGAGGTCAAACTCCACTGTCTAAGAATTTCACCAAATTAAAAATTAAAATAAAGGGGCCAGAGGTATTTTCGTAGAACAAAGGCTGCGAGATCGACTAATGTAGTCTGTGTGCGCTCATGGCCATCATTCAAGACCTAACTCCTAACAATTCTTCAAATGACCTCATACCGCGACCTCACAAAGCCACTGAGTACAGTACTAACACGAGCGCATGGGGTAGGTATATACCAAAATGTTGCAAATGTGGCCCCAAAAAAAACTAACATAACTACTAACAGCTAAGATGACAAGGCAAATACCAAATTGAGACTATTGCTGTTCAGCGATGAAAACAAGCCACAATGCAACTTACTCTTTATGGACAGGGTAAATAAATTTAAAAAATCAAATAAATAAATAAACTTGTCAGTTAAAAACGGGCTACATTAAAATGTACAGGCCCACAATCTCATATCCGAAATCCTCGAGGGGTCAGTTGTGTTTTGGAATTGAGAAGCTTTCAGATTTCAGAATAAAACTAGTAATCAAACATTAATACTGCAGTAAAAATGTAAGAATACTCACACTAAGTGGGATATATAAAGTCTACAAATACCATTACAGTTCATTTATAGACAGGCATGTGATTGGGTGCAGGAAAAAACCCTGAAAATTCTTTTAGGTTATCGTGGGGACACACAGCACTGAGTCGCGAGAGGGATGCAAATAGTGTATTTCAGAGGTGTTTTGGCAGCCAGAAAAAAAAACGGAATTTAAAAAACCCTGGAATTCTGGTTTCGGCATCCAGAAAAAACCTGGAATTACGGTTAAAACTGGAGAAATCACATGCCTGTATAAGTAATATGCTGATAAATGAAATAGTAGGATAATTATAGACCATAAATACTCTAGTACATTTAATTTCTAACAAAACCATTTGGTAAGACTTAAGCATATACAACTTCAAACGAAAGGTAATCAAGCACATAGATATTTCTCCAGAGAAATGTATAAATATGCACATTAAGTAGGATAAATGAAGACTATATAATATTACAGTTTATTTATATGCTGTTTGATTTCAGATTTCATCATTTCAGATTAGGGATTCAGTCATTGGTCGGTCAGGACATGATCGTCCTATCGGGAACATTCATGACTACTGCAGTTATGTTTATTTCTCGTCGGTCATAGGTAATGAAGTAGGGCCTCAGATCTCTCTTCACCACAGAACCATCTGATGAATAGGTTGTGTAACCAGCCATTTTCAAATCCGCATCGATACTACATTTAGTTACTTTGGCGATCATAACCATTCGAGAAGTTAGACTTCACCTCTGCCCATAGAAAGCCATCCATCTCTCTGCTGCTGAAGATTTCTTCTTAATCGCTCAAATCCCAAAGGACCCGCTCAGTTTTATAGCACCAACCACACTCGCCAGTTGCATGTCAAGGTTAAGCAGTGTAGTCTTTCATGGGAGTTAGGCAGGGACTACTTAACCCCACTACACACCACTGACTTGCCCCAGGGTCCGGACACATGTGAAGATATGGAATTCAAGGTTATTTGAAGGCTTTTCAAGGCTGTTTTTGATAAGAATTCAGGCGAGTATTGGTATTTTATTGTGCATAGGTATGTCGGGTTATCCTATGCTGAATGGTGATTTCAGACTAATTTAGATATGGTGTGGACATTTTAATGGAATTCAAGGCTTTTCAAGATTAATTACCCAAAATAGGTTTAAATTCAAGGCTTTTTAAGGCCTTGAAATGGGGAAAATGAAGTTCAAGAGTTTTCAAAACTTTCTAGGCCACGGACGACCCTGATGCCCAGATGAGCTTAACGTCAGTCCCACCACATCAGGTACAAGTTGTGGAGTAGAGGGTGGGGCGCGGGAGGGGTGGGGGTGGGGGTGGGGGGGGGGGGGGTGTCACCATTTTCCAAGTAAAATGGCACCTGGTCCCTCTCAGTATTATGCTTGACAATGTAGATCAACAATGCTGACCTTGATGGTAACGTCCTCTGCACCCTTGGCGATCATGACCTTGAGTTTGGGAAGTTCATCACAGTCCTCGCCATGGTACTCGACAACAGCCCGTTGTGCGTTCTACAAAGCCACGCAATAGGCAAGGTCAAGCAAGGTCAAATATTCCAGTAATGTATTCAGTAAAACAAAAAAGACATAGTTCTGCCTATTTTGTGTGAGGCATTGACGCAAGTTTGAATCTGATGGTGTTGTGTTTCTTTTTTTTTTTTGTTTAAAAAAAAAAAAGATAAATATATTAGGTTGATAATTATAATGTACTTTACTTTAGCATGAAGCAGCTTTTATTTCAAAGGGTTAAAGTTGTGTAGCCCGACTGCTTTGAATTTCTGCCATATCTTTTAAAGATAAGTATATTAGGCTGATTGTTACAATCTACTTTATTTTAAAGGAACTTTTTATTTTAAAGGGTGAATGTTGGAAGTATTTCAAGGGAAAACATGCGAAATTAATTTTTACATGTACATCAAAATGCTGGATCATTATGGTTTTTTCCCTGCCACTTTTTTCTAGATAAATATATTAGGCTGATTGCTACAATTTACTTAAATTTAATTAAAAGTAACTTTTTATTTTAAAGGGTGAATGTTGGACGTATTTGAAGTGAAAACATGCTAAATTATTCATGTACATCAAAATGTTGGAGATGTTTTTTTAATAGGCTTTGTTTACTATGGTGGTTTTCAACAACAGCTACGTAACACAGGAGCACCAAACTATAATAAATGTTTAATGAGTGTACTAGAATCTAAGCTGGATATGTAAGATCAAATCTAGGAAAAGTCCTCTGGTAAATGTTTTCATCGGATTATGCAGTTTTAATTAATAGATAAGTGCTTAGATGTTTTAAAGTGATCTTTTCATTGGACTATGCGGCTTTAATATGTAATGTAGTGTCCAAGTTTGTCACCAGGTTTCTCTCCCATTGAACTCTCACCTTGAAGAGTTCGAAGAGGATGTGATAGAGGTGCGATGGCACGTAGGTGAACGCTATCCGGTCGGACTTCTTAATGGCTGAAAGAAAAATACTCAGCTGAGAAAATCACACCAGGTTCAGATACAATTTAAAAAAAAAAAAATTTGTATTGTCTGTTTGTTGGAGGTTTACATCGTAGAAATAACCACAGTCATATCAGGACTGGTATCAACTTGTGACAGTGCACACTCATGATAACTTTATAGTGCTGTCCCACTGAATAATGCTGCCAGCACCACGTCCTGATATCCCACTCAGTCACACTATCCTGATACTGAGTAAACCAGCCACCTCCCCTATCCTATTAATGCCGAGTGTCAAGTGATGTAGCGACAAGTATCAATTTTGTAAGTCATTTGTTTGGGTTTGGACGCATTCAAACATGGGAACCCAGCCAGCCCATCGGGAGATCAGGCCGCCGACCTCATGACACTCAGTCATATTATCCTGATACTGAGATAACCAGTCACTTCCCTATCTTAGAAATATAGAACGCCAGGCTAGGTAGCCACAAGTATCCATTTTATAAGTCATTGGGTTTACTCGATCGAGATTCGAACTCACGACGTTCCACATGGGAGACCTGCTCCCTACTGACTCGGCTACCGCGTCCGGTCAGTTTTAATCAAAGGTCTGTGATACAGATGTAGTGTATATCGAATTGAGGGTGTTAAGGAAAGGGGTGGCGGGGTAGGGTGGGGTTGTGTGGTGGGGTGGGGGGTAGTTGGAGAGGGTGACAGTGTTGTTTTTGTATTTTTTTTTTTTTGTGATGGGTGTATTTATGCTGCCCATAACGGTAAGTCTAATGATTTGTTTTCGTCACTAGACAGTAATAGTCTTGTGACTCCCCTTCTTTTTATCACTTTCAGTTGTTGTGTAGCTAACTACAGCATGCATTCTTTCTCTGTGTTTCCCACATCCCCCAAACCTCTGTGAGTTTGTTCATTCTACAATCAGATAATTGTTTGGTTACCAATAGTTAATTTCTCCGAATGTCTTCACCTTGCTGTGTTAGTGATCATTAGGTTTTGATTTTAAGTTTAAAGTTTACATTTTGTATGTAAAACTTTGCTTGAATTATCAGTGTATTTTCTATTTATTTATTTATCTCTTTCTTTTTCTTTTTTAATTCGTTTTATTTGTTGTTGTCATTAGTTTGGCAGTGCATTTATGGTTAGTGGAAGAAAGAGCAAACGAAGTTGTTGGAGGCAGACAACAAATGATTGACAAACGAATGAGTGAGGAGTGTTTAAAATATCATGGTGGCAAACACTAGCTGTCTTTTAGGGAGAAAAATTGGGGTTGGGTTGGGTGGGGTGGGGGTGAGGGTGGGATTCATTTCACTCCTTAATGCTATAACACATTTTTTTAAAGCCCGGCTACCTTAAATTTTAAAGTGACACACCTGCATTATTTAGATAAGAAAAGTAAACCAGCACAACACAGGGTTTTGCTTAAAGGTCATTATATACAATCAAGATGCAAGTCTGCAAAGTTCTACTTAAAGGAATTCTAAACACACACACACATGGGTACATGTGGATTGACTCTCCCCATCACACACACACACGTTGTGAGGATGGATACATGTTTGGATTGACTCTCCCCATCACACACACATACACACACACAGCATCAGGATGGATACATGTTTGGATTGACTCTCCCCATCACACACACATACACACACGCATGCATACACACACAGTGTCAGGATGGATACATGTTCGGATTGACTCTACCCATCACACACACATACACACACGCATGCACACACACACACAGTGTCAGGATGGATACATGTTTGGATTGACTCTCCCCATCACACACACATACACACACGCATGCACACACACACAGTGTCAGGATGGATACATGTTTGGATTGACTCTCCCCATCACACACACATACACACACGCATGCACACACACAGTGTCAGGATGGATACATGTTTGGATTGACTCTCCCCATCACACACACACATACACACACGCATGCACACACACACAGTGTCAGGATGGATACATGTTTGGATTGACTCTCCCCATCACACACACATACACACACGCATGCACACACACAGTGTCAGGATGGATACATGTTTGGATTGACTCTCCCCATCACACACACACATACACACACGCATGCACACACACACAGTGTCAGGATGGATACATGTTTGGATTGACTCTCCCCATCACACACACATACACACACGCATGCACACACACAGCATCAGGATGGATACATGTTTGGATTGACTCTCCCCATCACACACACATACACACACGCATGCACACACACAGTGTCAGGATGGATACATGTTTGGATTGACTCTACCCATCACACACACACATACACACACACAGCATCAGGATGGATACATGTTTGGATTGACTCTCCCCATCACACACACACATACACACACGCATGCACACACACACAGCATCAGGATGGATACATGTTTGGATTGACTCTCCCCATCACACACACATACACACACGCATGCACACACACACAGTGTCAGGATGGATACATGTTCGGATTGACTCTACCCATCACACACACATACACACACGCATGCACACACACACACAGTGTCAGGATGGATACATGTTTGGATTGACTCTCCCCATCACACACACATACACACACGCATGCACACACACACACAGTGTCAGGATGGATACATGTTTGGATTGACTCTCCCCATCACACACACATACACACACGCATGCATACACACACACAGTGTCAGGATGGATACATGTTTGGATTGACTCTCCCCATCACACACACATACACACACGCATGCACACACACACACAGTGTCAGGATGGATACATGTTTGGATTGACTCTCCCCATCACACACACATACACACACGCATGCACACACACACAGTGTCAGGATGGATACATGTTCGGATTGACTCTACCCATCACACACACATACACACACGCATGCACACACACACACAGTGTCAGGATGGATACATGTTTGGATTGACTCTCCCCATCACACACACATACACACACGCATGCACACACACAGTGTCAGGATGGATACATGTTTGGATTGACTCTCCCCATCACACACACACATACACACACGCATGCACACACACACAGTGTCAGGATGGATACATGTTCGGATTGACTCTACCCATCACACACACATACACACACGCATGCACACACACACACAGTGTCAGGATGGATACATGTTTGGATTGACTCTCCCCATCACACACACATACACACACGCATGCACACACACAGTGTCAGGATGGATACATGTTTGGATTGACTCTCCCCATCACACACACACATACACACACGCATGCACACACACACAGTGTCAGGATGGATACATGTTTGGATTGACTCTCCCCATCACACACACACATACACACACGCATGCACACACACAGTGTCAGGATGGATACATGTTTGGATTGACTCTCCCCATCACACACACACATACACACACGCATGCACACACACAGTGTCAGGATGGATACATGTTTGGATTGACTCTCCCCATCACACACACACATACACACACGCATGCACACACACACAGTGTCAGGATGGATACATGTTTGGATTGACTCTCCCCATCACACACACACATACACACACGCATGCACACACACAGTGTCAGGATGGATACATGTTTGGATTGACTCTCCCCATCACACACACACATACACACACGCATGCACACACACACAGTGCCAGGATGGATACATGTTTGGATTGACTCTCCCCATCACACACACACATACACACACGCATGCACACACACAGTGTCAGGATGGATACATGTTTGGATTGACTCTCCCCATCACACACACACATACACACACGCATGCATACACACACACAATGTCAGGATGGATACATGTTCGGATTGACTCTCCCCATCACACACACACATACACACACGCATGCACACACACACAGTACATGTTTGGATTGACTCTCCCCATCACACACACACACACACACACACGGATGCATACACACACACAATGTCAGGATGGATACATGTTTGGATTGACTCTCCCCATCACACACACATACACACACGCATGCACACACACAGTGTCAGGATGGATACATGTTTGGATTGACTCTCCCCATCACACACACACATACACACACGCATGCACACACACACAGTGTCAGGATGGATACATGTTTGGATTGACTCTCCCCATCACACACACACATACACACACGCATGCATACACACACACAGTGTCAGGATGGATACATGTTTGGATTGACTCTCCCCATCACACACACACATACACACACGCATGCACACACACACAGTACATGTTTGGATTGACTCTCCCCATCACACACACACATACACACATGCATGCACACACACACAGTGTCAGGATGGATACATGTTTGGATTGACTCTCCCCATCAGACACACACATACACACACGCATGCATACACACACACACAGTGTCAGGATGGATACATGTGTCATGGGGGTGATGAAAATGGGAAATATTGTGCCTAGAGCGGGACTCGAACCCGCATCTCTTTGCATTCCGGGCCAGTGTGCTAACCATTACACCACCTAGGCTCCCTGATATCAACACACTCCCCACGCCTACCTGTCTATGTGGTTACTTGCCTGAGAGGTCAGTGCAGACCACTACACTCGTCCCCCTGGAATTGTAAGTCTTGTAATGCTTACAATTACATACATACAGGCAATGCACTAACACATCATACACAGGGTAGGTTCAACAACCATACAGCGCAAAGCTTGTACAGGATCCTGATCACGGCAACCAGTGTCATGGGGGTAATGAAAATGGGAAATATTGTGCCTAGAGCGGGACTCGAACCCACATCTCTTTGCATTCCGGGCCAGTGTGCTAACCATTACACCACCTAGGCTCCCTGATATCAATACACTCCCCACGCCTACCTGTCTATGTGGTTACTTGCCTGAGAGGTCAGTGCAGACCACTACACATGTTTGGATTGACTCTCCCCATCACACACACATACACACACACGCATGCACACACACACAGTGTCAGGATGGATACATGTTTGGATTGACTCTCCCCATCACACACACACATACACACACACATGCACACACACACAGTGTCAGGATGGATACATGTTTGGACTGACTCTCCCCATCACAGATACAGTGTGAGGATGGATACATGATCGGATTGACTCTCCCCATCACAAACACACAGTGTGAGGATGAATGCATGTTCGGATTGACTCTCCCCATCGCATTGACACCGTGTGAGGATAGATAACATGTTCGGATTGACTCTCGCCATCTCCCCATCACACACACACACGTACACACAGTGTGAGGATGGATACCATGTTACAATTGACTCTCCCCATCTCCCCACACACACAAACGCACAGTGTGAGGATGGATACATGTTCGGATTGACTCTCCCCATCTCTCCATCACACACACACAGTGTGAGGATGGATAACATGTTACAATTGACTCTCCCCATCTCCCCACACACACAAACGCACAGTGTGAGGATGGATACATGTTTGGATTGACTCTCCCCATCTCTCCATCACACACACACAGTGTGAGGATGGATAACATGTTCGGATTGACTCTTCCCATCACACCAACATACACACACACACACATGTACAGTGTGAGGATAGGTACATGTTAGGATTGACTCCCCTCCTCATCACCCACATATAAACAACACCCACACACAACACAACACACACTCACACACACGTACCTGTCTTCAGCGACCCATGTGGTCGACGAACGTCTATCATGTGCGAACATATATAAAAGCTCATATACGTTTGCTAGACAAATCAATTTTGGGCTGCACAATGAAAACTACACACAGCCACAAGTACTAGTTGGCACAAAGAAATGGAGAGAAGCAGAGCTGGCAGTGGTGCTCTGATACGTACAGTTGTGGCAGCTGAACTCGACATCAGGCGACGTGAGGTAGTACTGGTCACACAGGAACTGTGCGTTCTCAAAGGCATCTGCAACAAACAAATGCGCAGATGGAGGCAGACTCATAGGCCCATCTAGACTCCCGCCAAATGAGACAACACACAGATGGAGGCCCGCCTAGACTCCTGCCAAGTGACACAACACACAGATGGAGGCTCATCTAGACTCCCACCAAGTGAGACAACATGCAGATGGAGGCTCACCTAGACTCCCACCAAGTGACACAACACACAGATGGAGGCTCGCCTAGACTCCTGCCAAGTGAGACAACACACAGATGGAGGCTCACCAAGACTCCTGCCAAGTGACACAACACACAGATGGAGGCTCCTCTAGACTCCCACCAGGTGAGACAACATGCAGATGGAGGCTCACCTAGACTCCCACCAAGTGAGACAACACACAGATGGAGGCTCACCTAGACTCCTGCCAAGTGACACAGCACACAGATGGAGGCTCACCTAGACTCCCACCAAGTGATACAATGCATAGATGGAGGCTCGTCTAGACTCCTACCAAGTGACACAACACACATATGGAGGCTCATCTAGACTCCCACCAAGTGATACAATGCATAGATGGAGGCTCGTCTAGACTCCTGCCAAGTGAAATAACACACATATGGAGGCCTGCCTGTCTAGACTCCCACACAGTGACACAACCCACATATGGAGGCTCGTCTAGACCCCCAGCAAGTGATACAATGCATAGATTGAGGCACGCCTAGACTCCCACCAACTGACACAACACACAGAGGGAGGCTCGTCTAGACTCCCACCAACTGACACAACCCACAGATGGAGGCTCGTCTAGACCCCCAGCAAGTGATACAATGCATAGATTGAGGCACGCCTAGACTCCCACCAACTGACACAACACACAGATGGAGGCTCGTCTAGACTCCCATCAAGTGATACAATGCATAGATTGAGGCATGCCTAGACTCCCACCAACTGACACAACACACAGATGGAGGCTCGTCTAAACACCCACCAAGTGATACAATGCGTAGATGGAGGCTCGCCTAGACTCCCACCAAGTGAAATAACACACAGATGGAGGCCTGCCTGTCTAGACTCCCACACAGTGACACAACCCACAGATGAAGGCTCGTCGAGACTACCAGCAGGTGACACAAGTGAGACAAGAGGAGACGATAAGTCACCGGTTCAAAACTAGTGCAATATCACCTTTTGCTAAATGTTTTAGTTAATTCAATATGGTAGTTTCCTGTGTGCTATCGATTGGAAATGAACGGGTAGTGTGTGAAAATTACACAAATTAGTGATGAGACTAATCTATACTGTAGTGTAAGTGTACAAATTACACAAATTAGTGAAGAGAGTAATCTATACTGTGTACAGTATCGATCATTCAGAACATGCTTGCAGATATTATATCGGTACATACCAAAATCAAAGCAAATATACAGCAGTCATAGTCCTGTACACGACATATAGCTTGTGCTTGGTGCTTTAGGTCATAACTATAGTATGTAATGTATTACTGTGTACCTCGCCAGTTTCAACATTTGTGTTATTGTGGCATAAGTGGACACTAGGGTGTGCGGGGCACATCCATCTGTGTGTTGTGTCACTTGGTGGGAGTCTAGGTGAGCCTCCATCTGCATTTTGTCTTCTGTGCCTGTCACAACCTGGAAAGTCATGGAATCTGATAATTCAGGAATTCAGGCCTGGAAAGTGATGGTATTTGTCTAAAGATCCTGGAAAATCCTGAAAAATTAAAAAATCATGAATATATTTGGTTAAAGCCTATATTTTCCGACTAGCCCATAGTCTGATTATATCTTTATTCGTTAATCAGTGATAGTTTGTATTTAAATGGATTTTTGTGGGTTTGTTATCCTGGCTCTTGATTTTTAGAATAAAACTATACAAACGCTCATTTTTACTTTTTATGCTTATTTACACTCCACATCTTACACAGTGTTTCGGGGTACTTTTATTTTTAATAAACATCTTTAACACGTCCTGCAATTTTGCACTGAAAGGGCCTGGAATTTGATATGTCAAAAAGGGTATGAACCCTGAATGTGGTTTGCAGCCAGTGAGGCGTTGCATTGGTCGCGTATAAATTCAAACAATGAAATAAGCGAAGTGACAATGAGGGGAATCCTTGCTCACCTTCAGCGACTGCTAAGACGTCACAGAAGGGGTCTATACTGCCGAACTGCTGGAGGTACGAGGTGGCCGGTAGTTTATTCCCAAAGAGAAGAGCTGTGGGAGAGAAGAGGCCACACGAGGTGAGCTATCTCCACAGGATTGCCTTTGCCCAGTGTCAGGATAATGTGACTGAGTGAGGTAGCGTATCATATCATGGTAGCATGGTATCACAGTGGGGCAGCACTATGAAAGCAACAGAAGCATGATTCATACAACTCCTGATATGGCTTCAGAAGTTAGTTAAATGCGTCAAATGTGAGTTATTCACTCGCTCAGGTAGTGGCTAATGATGAGGTTAAGCGGTCGGGGCGTTCCCAATAGCTGCTTTAATTACTGTAAATTATGACACAATTAATTATCACCATCGTAACGTGGAAACCAAATATGTGGTGCCCAGGTTCAGAGAATAAGCACAGAATACAGTAAAACCTCTCTAAATCGACTGACCTTGGGACCGACTTTAAGTGGTCCACTTAGGGAGGTGGTCGTTTAAGGGAGTTAGAATATGGCTACAATGGTATTGTTGGGACCCAAATAAAGGGATCGATATAGGGGAGTGGTCGATCTGTGGAGGTGGTCAGTTAGAGAGGTATCAAGTGCCAGATATTTTTGGTTTCTTCCTCCCACCCACCCTCCCTCCCCCTCCCTCCCATCTTCTTCCCCACCTCTCACCCCTCCCTACCTCCCCCTCTCCCTATCTCTACCTCCACTCCCAGCACCCCTCCTGCCGCCTTCTAACACCCACCATAGTCAGGGGATAAAATGCATATTTTGGCCTGACCTGAAAAGTGGCTCTAAAGTTTTTTTCTCAGTGTTTTCATGTTATATAGGTATTGTACTCTATGAAACCGTGCGATGGCATTCTCCCATCATTGAGCATTTTCATAAAACAAGTTTTATACAATTGTGGCTATCGGGACCCAAATTACTGATTTTTGGGGGTGGGGAAATAGAAAGATCCTTATTATCTAGGCCCCTATTTTTATATTATCCAGTATGAAATGGGTTAACTCTGAAATTGACTCCTGCCAGTGGACTTCCCATATATAATATACTGCTGTCACCTTGTGGCCTCTGCTACAGGTTCTGTTCTGGTAGCCACCTAGTGACAAGAAGTAGACTTAGCACTCAACCACAAGGCTTGTTGATCCACACTTCATTCGTCATTTATCCCTTAATTAGTGGTTTCTGAGGATATGTCATTGGTCAGCATGATGTTATGAGGCCCAGAGAATAGGTAGGTGCCAACCAGACCACTGTTAGAGTTCATGTAAATGTCCAGCTACAAGTTGAAGTGTATCTCTGAGTGATAATTGGTGAATTTGCTGGCTGAATTATGAACTCCTGGCCCAAAGGATATATCCCTGAAGGGCATGTATGTATTTATTGACGATATGGTCAGTGGTAACTTCGTTCTGCTCAGATAAGACATTGGAAATGAAGTGTAACTACTGCTTAAAGATCTGATAATTCTGTTGAAAAGCAGAATTGAGGTATTACTGAAAACTACTGATTTCCACAAAAATTATCAATGAAACCTACCCTAAATTATTGAAACCTGTCTTCATAATGATGCTCTATCTGAGAGCTGAGAAAGAAGGAGAGTTTTACTTACACCGTAGATCAATTGAATTGATGCTGCCTTTTTTCTTTACCACCGGACACATCCATTATGCTAGGTATGCCACATATTATATCATATCAATGAAAGCTCTCCCACAACATGTTCTGCAGCATTTCACCAAAGGGGACCATGGTGTGAGGCACATTGATGGCATATGGAATGGAATCTGGTCTGACATGTTTATCAAGACCACATTCATGAGATATGGCAAGGGAAAGCATGGCATAATAGGCATCACACTTAACCCTGAAGCTTTCAAATCTTGGGCATTGAGCCTACATGTCTGCAGTCAAATGGCTGCCGATGTAGCAGAAATGCGAGGTGATGAGAGTGTAGCCAGGCAGGCAAGCGTGCACAAAGAAGAAAGCAAATCCAGGATAAAATCTGATGCAAAAGATCGACAGGACATAAGAGTGAAGATGACCCAGTGCATACCACCACTTGACCACGAGCAGCACCCAGAGGGATCAATTGTGAACATTGTTACTGGAAGGGTATACTCATCTTCAACAGTTAATGTTCACAAAGCAATTGAAATCGGGAGCAAACAATCCGGGGAATTTAAAGAGCCTTTGCCTCGAGGCTTTCATCACAAGATTGAAAGAAGAATAACTTCAATGGCAGACACAACGAAGTCTGTAAATATCAGCAGACAGAAGGTTTTTGATACAAACCTAATCTACAGTCGTGTCATATGTCCGCAGGCCAGTAAGAGAGATATAGACATTGACCATCTGATGTCCCATGAATTGGCTCCACTGCCAATGGCTCTCTTTGCAGAATCTGGTGATATGCGGATATTCACATCTAAATCCATCTTGAAAAGAAATATGAAAATTGAGGTGTCATCAAGAGTAGCCCATGAAGAAATTGAAGTCACTGTCATTGATGGGTGTGCCCTTCTCTGGATACCTGGTTGGCCTGCTGTGGGAAATGTGCAGACTTACATTGATGCATTCAAGCACAAAATAGCAGAGAAGCTCTCCAAATGTGATGTTTATCTAGTCTTTGATAGATACAATGAAGTCAGCACCAAAGATTCAACATGATTAGCCAGGGGTACTGGCAGGGTCTATCAGTTGACACCCTCAACACCAATCCCCGCCCAGAAAGCAGTGTTGACTGTTATAGGCAATAAGAAGCAGCTCATCAAACTGATATGCAAGGACTTGCAAAGTGATGAAGACTTTGTTCAGAACCATACACAGGAGCATACACTTTTGATAACAGGACAGGAGGAAACTATCGAGATTAGCAAGGGCATTGTCATAGAAAGATGAGATCTGTACACCAGTCATGAGGAAGCTGACAATATTATAGTGCAGTAGGCATTTATTGCAGCTTCAGAGGGGGCATTCGGTGTAGCTGTGGTGGCTGATGATACATATGTGTGGGCCCTCCTGTTGCACCACTATCTCGAGCAGGATCTTGAGATCCCAATTATAATGCAATCTCCTATACATGGAAGAAGTGTCATAGACATCAAAGCAACCACTGTCCAATATGCAGACCTCATTCCAAACCTGATTGCAGGACACAACTTTTCTGGATGTGATACTGTAGCAGGATGCTTTGGCATTGGGAAGAAGAAGATGTTGAACACTATAAAACAACACTCACTGAGTCTGCTTGGAGAAATTGAGGCCCCCTGGCCTGAAGTAGTGAAGCAGGCAACTCAATTCGCTGTTGCTACTTATGGTCAGAAAAGCTGCCATACTCTCTGTGAGGCTAGAGCAAAGGTATGGAAGACCGAATAGGCAAGAGGAGCAGCACAATGCCAAAACACTGTTCACTGCCACCAACTGATGCTGCTTTCCAGGAAAATCTGAAAAGAGCACACCTGGGAGATTGGGTCATGATACCAGCAGCCTGGTCTCCCAGTAGGACAGCACTATTAAATCACAATGAGTGTGCACTGTCACAAGTCGGTACCCGTCCTGATGTGATCATAGATGTTGCCAAGATGTAAAACTCCAACAATCAAACTGGGCGATTCTGAAGTGACGTGTTGCTCACATAGTGTTTCTTTACCTCAGTTCACTAACGTACTTGCGGGGGGAACACCTTTGTTTGGCCGTCCTCATATGACCGTAAATGGTACCAGGACGTAAAACCCTGATAACCAATCAACCTTTGTTTGGTAACACTAGCCCACTCATTAGACTGACAACTGAACTGGGTTAATTGCACCTGGCGAATTCAACAGGACTCTTTGAGAGTGGGGGGAGGGGGACCAGGCTAGTTCTGTATTAGGACACACGATGGCGCCACCACTGTAAGTCCACTACCACAGTGCAAAACGATGGGAGGATGAGAGCGAGAGTTTGAGGAGGGGTTGGGTTGGAGGGCAGCAGGTGAGTGAGAGAAGGACAGTGTGACGGCGAGTGAGAGAGAGAAACAATGGGGGAGAGCAGGAGAAACATCTAAGGTCATATCAGGACGAGTACTAAGTTGTGACAGTGCGCACTCATGGCGACTTTATAGTGCTGCCCCACTGGGAAATCAGGCTGCCAGCACCATGACCCAGTTTGGCAGCACTATAAAGCCGCCATGAGCGCGCGCTGTCACAAGTCGGTACCCTTCCTGATATGACCTTCGATATTGCTATGACATAAAGCTCCCAACACAAACTACATTAGTGTTGCCACTTATCTCCCGATTCGTCTAGGTCACCGATATACTAATTACTATGGCACATGGCTGTCAGAAGCGACACTGACAACAGAAATTGACCACGTCGACGCTGTCACCTCACCGCCCTTCCCCTCCCCACCCTTCCCTCTCCCTCCTCATCTACCTTACCTAGCACTCTGACACCACACCTCTCTCCCCCTTCCTTCCCCTTCCCTCCTCACCCACCTCACTCGGCGCTCTCACACCACACCTCCCTCCTCCTTGCCCCCTCTGCCCCCCTCCCCCACATTCCCTCTTCCTCCCCCGCACTCCCTCTCCCCCACCTCAGTCAGTGCTCTCACACCACATCTCACGACCCCCTCCCTGATGTAAGCAGGAGGGAGGGGGAGGGATGTCCCCACTGGTTGCGTGTTGCTACTCCTATAGAACTCCCACCATCACCGCTACCCCAACCCTGCCCCTCCACCTCTCCACCCCACCTACCCCCACCACCATATACACATTCCCCCAGAGATCCTTCTTTCAGCACACTGACACACGCATATGCACACACACGCTCTGTGGCGCCTGCACAGCCACCTCAACTCTGGCCACTTGGTGTGGCGGGGCACACCATGCCCCCTCCGGCACCGGCTCACCTGCCAGCTGGGGCCAGCACTGTGAGTGTGCCCTGGGCATCCACTCCAGTTGCCAGTGGCAACAGGAACTTTGTCGGAGTCGCCCAGCCAGACGTCAGATGGACTATTGAACTTGTCAGGGCTGTCAGGGATCTCCGATGTGTTGGGGGTATAAAATTTAGACCTCTTCCCCTCGTCAGCTCCGATGTCACCATCGGGGGTGACCAACGATGATAAATGAATGTAAATATGTATAAATAGGTTATTAGTAATATGTTGTTATGTTTATTATGTTCCTCTATAATGTATATATGTATATATCTATAAAGATGTCCTTGTTTGTGTAATAAAGATTTTGTTAAACTTTATTTTTTGTGTCTGAATTGAATAATGTCATAATTTAATTGAACATTATAAATTAAAGTAAAAAGGATAAGAATTTAACCACTGAAAATAAAGACAAATTAATATTAATATTAAGGACACAAGTACCTACCCTCTCTTCCCCTTTCTCTCCCCCTCTCTCTTTCCCTCTCACCCCCTCTCTTTCCCCTTTCTCCCTCTCTCTCTTCCCTTCTCTCCCCCTCTCACTTTCCCTTTCTCTCCCCTTCTCTTTCCCTTTCTCTCCCCCTCTCTTTCCCTTTCTCTCCCCTCTCTTTTCATTTCTCCCCCCTCTCTTTCCATTTCTCTCCCCCTCTCTTTCCCTCTCACCCCATTTCTCTCCCTCTCTCTCCCCCTCTGTCTTTCCCTCTCACTTTCCCCTTTCTCCCCCTCTCTCTTCCCTTCTCTCCCCCTCTCACTTTCCCTTTCTCTCCCCTTCTCTTTCCCTTTCTCTCCCCTCTCTTTTCATTTCTCCCCCCTCTCTTTCCATTTCTCTCCCCCTCTGTCTTTCCCTCTCACCCCATTTCTCTCCCTCTCTCTCCCCCTCTCACTTTCCCCTTTCTCCCCTCTCTCTTCCCTTCTCTCCCCCTCTCACTTTCCCTTTCTCTCCCCTTCTCTTTCCCTTTCTCTCCCCCTCTCTTTCCCTTTCTCTCCCCTCTCTTTTCATTTCTCCCCCCTCTCTTTCCATTTCTCTCCCCCTCTCTTTCCCTCTCACCCCATTTCTCTCCCTCTCTCTCCCCCTCTGTCTTTCCCTCTCACCCCATTTCTCTCCCTCTCTGTACTGTGTTCTTAGTATGTACATACAATAGTATATTAAACTAGGTTATGCTGTCAAAAGTTTAATTCTTCTAAAAAGAGAGGAAATAAATTATAAGTATTGTTAACTAGATTTGTGTCTGAGTTTAATTACGGAAATAAAAAATATAACAGACATGTAATTGTGTTTTGATATCTAAAATTGATATAGTTTGTTTGTACAAATAGACATATAAACATCTCGTAACAGTAGACATGTCACAACATAACGGACATGTAAGTATTCATAAATATATCATCATCATCATGCTGTCGGTCGCGATGCGACAAAGACTGCTTTCATTACTTGACTGCCGCTCTCCATTTAGCTCTCTGCTGTGAGAGTGATGTCCATGAGTCGGTCTTAATGTCTCTCAGCTTCAGGTTTCTCTTAATGGTATCCTTGAACCGGAGACGAGGGCGCCCTTTCTTTCTGTAACCAGAAGACATTTGAGATAGAGGATCTGCTTTGGTAGCCTGTCTGATGACATCCTCATGAGGTGTCCAGTCCACTGGAGATTCTTTTTGATCAGAATATCTTCCATAGAGGGCAGCCCCATCCGTTCGAGTATTTCCTTATTTGTCACTTTGTCCTTCCATATTAGCCTCATGATTGAACGCAGATGTCACATCATGAAGGCATGCAGCTTTTTCACCTGTTGTCTGTACACTGTCCAGGCCTCGACTCCGTATAGTAGGGTGGATAGCACGATTGCACAGTAGATCTTGCCTTTTACCCGCATGGACACATGGTGGTTGTTCCAGAGTCTCTGGCGTAGTCGGCCGAAAGATGCGCTAGTCTTGGCCATCCTCCTCTGTATTTCAGCATCAATGCGCCCATCACTTGATATAGTGCTTCCGAGGTAGGTGAATTCCGGAACAGAGTTCAGCTTGTTTCCATCAACCATGATATACTCCTCTTGGGTTCTTGTAGAGTTGGGTTGGTACAGCACCTCTGTCTTCTTGATGTCAATCTTCAGGCCGAACTTCTTTGATGCATTGGAGAAAGCGTCCACTATTTTCTGGATCTGTTCAGCAGATTGAGCAACCAGTGCACTGGCATATCGACAATGGCTTGAATCCTTTCATCCATAGGTCTTAGTCTTCGCTCTGAAGTGTGCGACATTGAATAGGTCAGCGCTCTGTCTGGACTGTATATAGATGCCATCCCCCATGTCTCGGAAAGCCTCGTCGAGCATTGCTGATAGGAAGATGGAGAAGAGCGTGGGGGGCCAGTACACAACCTTGCTTGACCCCATTGGTAACCCCGAACGATTCCGAGACTTACATTTCATGAAAGCTGCCTGCAAAAGTGTTGAAGTGCTGCTGGCTTTTGCAAGTTACGAGCGGCACTCTCTCGGGGAGCAAATAGAGGTTTCACACCGGCAAGAACATATCCAGACAGGCGCAAAACTATTTGTCCCTGCAGTGGCTGGTCGGGAGATGTTGGGAGTTCCATACATCAACCGGCCTTAATGCTGCCACAGTAACATGGTTTTCTGTTTAAGGTTTTCTCCCTTAGCCTTCGGTTCTGTCAAGAACCTGTACCACAAGGTAGTGGTTTACAACTCTGCAGGGCAGGGGCGTCAAACTCCATATCATAACAGTACACATACACAGTGCATACAGACAGATACCTTTTTTCTTTTACATCAGATCATGCTGTCTTCCATGATAGTGATCCAGCGGGTGAGATGACCCAGTCTTTAAGTGGATGCTGCTGCTCCTTTCCTATCTTGGAGGCGGTGTTGGGGCTAGGAACAATGTCTACGTCTGGCAGGTTTTGTCCCTCTCTCCACGCTCCAGGGACAAAGCTGTGGTTCCCAGTCTCTGGACGATCCAGCTGCTGGTTCTGCAGCCCTGGGTAGCACATCCTCATCAGGTTGTGCACAACCATGCACGCGGTGACGATGACCTTCATGGTGGAGGGGTGGTGGTGCAGTCGTCAGCAGCACCTGGAAGCGGGTGGCTAGGATGTCAAAGGCATTCTCCACCACTCTCCTAGCTCGGGAGAGCTGGTAG
The DNA here is from genome assembly GCA_030323885.1 of Branchipolynoe longqiensis. NCBI lineage: Eukaryota > Metazoa > Annelida > Polychaeta > Phyllodocida > Polynoidae > Branchipolynoe > Branchipolynoe longqiensis. The sequence continues at coordinate 31,888,599 of CM059199.1, forward strand.
TTGAAGAGTTGCTCCTCATTTGTCAACCCCCTCCTGCTGTATGGCTTCATCATGGTTGCCCGCAGGGCGAAGGCATCATCACCGATTAGGAAATATGACACATCCTTTGGGGTCCGGCAAACCGATGGTGCCACCTTCAGTGCCCGCCTTCAGCTCTGAGTCGTTGTGTATCTGGGCATCAGATGCGGAGCCCATACCCCCAAGATCTGCCCAGATGAACTTGTAGTCCACATCTACATGTGCCAACAGGACCACGGAGTAAAACCCCTTGTAATTGTAATACAGTGACCCACTCTTTGGAGGGCACCAGCAGGCGATGTGCTTCCCATCCAGAGCGCCACAGGTATGGGGGAAGTTCCACTTCTTCAGGAATTGGTTGGCGATGGCACGCCATCCTTGTGGAGTCGTCGGGCACGTCATGACCTCGTCCAGGTACTCATTGATGAGGGCCTGACACACTTCACGCACGATGAGCAACTATGAGTTGTGGGGGACCCTCCATCCGAACTTCATGGATGAGTATTTGTTCCAGACGCCAGGTGCCGCAGTGTAAGCGCTATCTTCAGCCCTGGCTCAAGCGGCACTCGGTATGTTGTGTGCTTTTTGGCGATCCTCGGTCCTACTCGCACCACAATCTTGTCAAACAACTTGGGAGGCATCCGCATAAAATTGACGAACGATGCAGTCTCCTCGCTATGGAGCTCAATAATAAGCTTGTTGTACAAGCCAAAATGTGGCCTCCCAATCCAGGGTCTGACCCACGTTCTCCACTGCTGCCTCCTCCTTCTCCTCTCGACATGGGCCGCCAGAAGAGCCATGAGGTAGAGATCTAGCTCATGCTGGTAAATGGCAATTCGGTAGTGATGCTGGAACTGTCGATGGAGTGCCTGGACATCCATCCTCTCTGAGCAGTCGAGCAGGTCTGCTGGAAGAAGCCAGGTGGTGCCTTGATATACCGACAGCCAACACGCTGGGCATACGCTCGCGGTACGCTCACAATACGTGAGGGGTATGCTCATGAGGGGTACGCTCGCACACGCTAGGGGCACACTCGCATATGTTAACGTAACGTTGTGCGTACATTATATACGTCAGAGACAAGCGGAGGGCGCCAGTTGAATGTAGGCTAATGTGTTCCAACGTACCCCGACCTACCCCATACGTGCTCCTAATGTACGCCGACATACACCTAGCGTACAGGTAGCGTATGAGCCATATGTCGACATACGTTGAACATTTTGAACATGCACACAAATTCTTTAGCGCCTCGACGCACGCCGACCTATGACGGCGTATCCCGAACGTACCCGATGTATGCCCAACGTATAAGTAATGTATGACACCGTACGTCGATGTGTTGGCTGAAAATCACATACGGCGGCATATGCTAAGGCCATACATCGTAGTGTGACAGCCCCTTAACCGCCTTCAGCTTACTCCTTCCTTCGGTTGAGTGACCGTGATACCCGTCACGCTATGGTTAACCCATACTTGAAGGCCTAGGCTATTTATACCTACTCGAACCAACAAACTGTCAACATGTTTGCACATACATGTTTTTGTCGCCCGGTTTAGATGTAGATTTTTATATTTATTATTTTATATTCGTTATCTGAATTTACCTGGGGCCAAATGTATGAACAACTTTTTATCGGCTCTGGTGTTAAGAGCCGGTGCCGGGTTAGCTAATGCCGGTGTTGGGATATGGGTCATGGGAAATGTATGTGGCCAAAGCACGATGGCGTTAGCTAACCCATGCGTTATTTATAGATTTGGGGAACCCCTCTGAGCCTGTTGCCGGCGAGCACCGTTATTTGACAATGTCGCCGCCGATTCGGCGACGTTAATATCGATTCGATTATTGGTTTCATTTGACCAAAATTCGGTGGCGGCATTAATATCGTTTTGATTTTGTGGTTAATTTGACCAAATCTCACTTCTTGAGTATCTTATTCTGTTAAATAGGATAGCATTGAATAGATTTGGGCCTAATATATAGCCGGCGATTCGGTGGCAGCGGCGGTGATCTGTTTTGTTTGCATTCGTCAATTCGACAGTATTAATATCGCCGCCGATGTAGCAGCGGCGTTAATATCGGTTCGATTTTGGGGTTAATTTGATAAAAATTCACTTTTAGAGTATGTAATTCTGTTAAATATGATAGCATTGAATAGATTTGGGCCTAATATATAGCGGCGGCGGCGATTTGTTTTGTTTACATTGGACAATATGTATATCGCCGCCGATGTAACTGCGGCTTTAAAGTTGCATGGTCTGATGGCGTTTGGATTTTTGTCTTATTTTTTAGATAAATATATCAAAGTGATCATTATGAGCTACTAATCATTAGTCTGGAGACATTTTGATGAAAAAATGACTAGTTCTGAAGCAATTTGAGCTGAAGGAACCCAAAATAATTTCGACAAGTTTGCCAAAACTCCTGTGGCTATGACCTAGATGGTCATCTCGCGGTCACCACGTGATGTGAGATGACCTACTAATCCTGGAACCTAACAGGGATGTAGGTAGGTATTTATGTTTGGATTCTGAACATTCTGGGAATCCTCAGGGAGAGGGGGAAGGGGGGGGGGGTGTGAGGGGACGAGTGGGGCAGCACTATAAAATCTGATATGACCTTAGATGTTGCTACGACGTAAAACAACAAACAACACACACAATGAATTCCCTGATGGTGGTGATTGATTGATTGATTGATTGATGGTTGCTTTATGCCGTGTCGGCAGCATAGGCCATATTCACGGCGAGAAATGTTTGTTTTTTGTTCAAACCATCGCTTTTACATGTAAAAGCAGACAATCCATTATGTGCCAATAAACACTCATTAAATTAGAAAGCTCACAATCATATATTTGTGGTCAAGGGAAACAAATTCCCATAGAAAAAGAAAAGTTTTATTAATAATTGATAGAATCTATTTAGTAAACTATATGAGGTGGTACAGTCCAGCTGCCCTCAAAAAGGCTCAAATGTTTTCCTGTTTTACCGTAGTAAAAAGGTCATGCATACTGTCCGCAGTGTAGAACTGTTGGCGCAGGGCCAAAAAATCAACACAACTTAGTAAAATGTGTTTGAGTGTCAGCGGGGACTGACACCCAATACATTCAGGGGGAGGTTCCCCCTTGAGCAGAAAAGCATGTGTAAGCCACGAGTGGCCAATACGGCAGCGGCTAAGGACCACTTGGTCCCGCATGAGTCAGTGGTGGCTTTCCCACAGATGGTTCAATTTCTTTAAGTTTATTAATGTTTTCATCCCACTCATGTTGCCATTTGGATTTTATGTGGGTGGCTATTAGTGGTTTCAGATCAGAGTGAGGGATCAGACACGGTTCAAGATCACAGTTCAGGGCCTTCTTCGCGGCCCGATCAGCTCATTCGTTTCCTTGTATGCCGGCATGGCCAGGCACCCAGCACAGGTGGATGTCATACCCATCCGTTGTCAGTTGGTTCATTTTATAAATGACCGTTGCTAGAATAGGGTGATTCGTTTTCAGTCCAGCAACAGCCAGGAGGCAAGAGAACGAATCACTGTATATAACATAGTTAGTGTGGTTGGATACCTCGATACACTCCAACACGAGAAGGAGTGCTCGTGCTTCTGCAGTGAAAATTGAGCTCTGATCGGTCAAATGTACACCAAATTTTTCCCGTCGGCAGACTGCTGCAGCAGCTACCCGGCTTTGGTCTTTCGAACCATCAGTGTATATGGAGGGGTGGTCTGCAAACTGGCCTTGAATCTCTGCATGCAGTCCTTGGTACTCGAGTGGATGTGTCCCAGACTTCCTCAGTTCCGTGAGTCGGTGGTGACTGTCAACACTGCCATACAATAGTTGGGAACGTTCCTCTGAGGCTCTCCGTTTGTGTGGAGGGTATGGGGATCACAACGAGACCATTAGGCCATGCATCCATAGACTTGTGGCATGTTCCCTTCTTTCGTGTTTGATTGTGACATGCCACACAGACAAAAGAACCTGTGTTTTGCTTAGTGGCCATTCCCATAGGTTGGAACCAGGGACCGTATGGGCTTGTGCAGGGAACGTTGTCTGTGTGGCGTGTCACAAGGTCACATGGAACAAGGGAACACACCTCAAGGGAACAGTCTATGGATACACGGCTTTACCATCACCAAGTCGATTCCAAATGGTGAAACGTCATAATTTCTCCATTTTTAATTATCTAAACCCACTACCGTTTGACACCAGGGCCCGTATGCATGGAACTGTGTTAGCGGCGTGTGGTGTTATACCTCTAACTCCGGGTACCTATCTCCGGTTATCGGAGTCGTAGAGAACTATGTCAAGCCGTATGCATGGGCGCTTAAACGGTGAGTGTTAGCTAAACGTGAATGTATTTATAGATTTGGGAAATCCCTCTGCGTTTGTAGCCATATATTAGGCTCAAATCTATTCAATGCGACCATATTTAACAGAATTACATACGCAATAAGTGAAATTTAATCAATTTAACCATAAATTCGAAGCGTTATTAAGGCTACCGCCCCATTGGCGGCGATATTAATAGTTATATTTTCGAATCGACGAACGTAAAGTAAACAAATCGCCGCAGCCTCCGCATCGACGTCGCTGTTCATACTGGCGGCAGCGGCGGTTTGTTTACTGTAGGTTTGTCGATTCAAAAATATAACTATTAATATCGCCGCCAATGCAGCGGTAACCTTAATAACGCTTCGAATTTAGGGTTAAATTCATGAAATGTCACTTATTGCGTATGTAATTCTGTTAAATATGGTCGCATTGAATAGATTTGGGCTCCATCCTGACACTAACCTAGCACTAACACCCCTGTAAACCTGCTATGAGCAGAGTTAGAATTTCCGGTTTTAAACGCGCGGTGTTAGGCCTAACACTGCTCCATGCATACAAACTTTTCGGCGTTAAACCAGAAATCCCGCCTTAAACGCGTTTTGACTCAGTAACACCGCTCCATGCATACGGGCCCAGATGTCGTTGTGAATTGTTGGATTTCTCAAATTGGTGTGACTATATCAGATTCGATACTGAGGGTACCACACTAAATTTTCCCATTTTTGGGGGCCTTCATCGGGCTAGGCAGCTTTTTAAAAAAATCCCAAACAACCCACCACAAATATGTTGATAGTAAAATTCTACAAGTCACTCTCAATACGTCAAGAACAACACAAATAAATAAGTAAATACTGTTGGCTTTACTTCCATTGTTTCATAAATAATCGCCGGGGTTAATGACCCGTAACGTGGCCTAGTTTAGAAGTCTATGTAATGCTCTTTGATTTCACACCTCCGTATCAATTAAATTTAAATGAAACATTCATAATTTAATAGGCCTACATTCTAATTACTACTCAAGTGGGTTTAAAAAAAAAAGAGAACAAATTCTTCAATGCTAACCTATCGCATATGATCATTGTTCCTACATTTTTAGCTGAACATAATTCCATGCACTTCAAATACCGAAAGTCGCCATTTTCCAAATACTTTGACCACAACCATCATTTAAAATTTATTTAAAATTGGTTTATTTAGTCCTTTTAATATATATATCGTTGTTTTTCTTGTTTAAAAGTGTCATCAATTTGGGCTAAAAGAAATAAACATAATATGACATATGAACTTCACCATGTCGTCCATGATTGTCCATAACTTTCATTAATACTTTTTTTTTTTAAAGTTCCATTTCCAAATACTTTTGGGGACCAGGAAAACATATTTTGAATTTCCAAAACCACCTAAGGTTTTCCAGTGTCTGAGGAGTTCAACTATGACCCTAAATTCAAATCAGGACTGGTACCGAATTGTCATAGTGCGCACTCATGGTGGTAGCCTAATGGTTATGATACTAGCCATGGAATGGCAGAAGCGAGAGTTCGAATCCCACTCTAGGCGTTTCCCTTCATTTGTAACCCCCCTATGACATTGACACTGTAACCAGGATTCGGTACACGCTGCACTATATAGTGTTGAACCATCCCTGTGTATGTACTACTATTGCAAGTGCACTACCTGGATATTTGTGTACTAGCCTTCACTGACCTCAGTCAAGGAGCCATATAGACAGGTAGGTGTGGATAGGGTGGAGGTATCAGGGAGCCTACGTGGTCTAATGGTTAGCACACTGTCCAGGAATGCAAGAGCTGTGGGTTCGATTCCCGATCTAGGCGAAATATTTCCCATTTTCATCAGGGTGGGCATATGTCTGTGGAAAGAATTCCAGGATCAAAAATTTACCTCGACTTATCTGTCGGCAGCCTAATAAGTGAGTTTATATAGTACCCTAATTGATGATGACGTCATCCGGACTCACTGTGTTGGTTGATGAGCATCCTGATGGATATCCGGTTCATGTAAAAGCGGTCCAGGAAGTACTGCAGCTGTTGGTCCATGCCTAACGTGTCGACGCCTTCTTGTGACGATTCACGCATCTCAATGACGCCCTGTGCCATCGTCTCCACGACGCGGGTATGCCGGTTACGCACCTTGACGAGGGTCTCCGTGAAACTGCAGGGTTAAAAGGAATAGATAGTTTAGTACATCATGACGAGGGTCTCTGTGAAAACTGCAATGTTAAAAGGAATAGATAGTTTAGTACACCACGATGAGGGTCTCCATGAAACTGTAGCATTAAAAGGAATAGATAGTTTAGTACACTACGATGCGGATGCGCCAGTTACACACCTTGATGAGGGTCTCTGTGAAACTGTAACATTAAAAGGAATAGATACTTTTAGCACACCACGATGAGGGTCTCCATGAAACTGTAGCGTTAAAAGGAATAGATAGTTTAGTACACTACGATGCGGATGCGCCAGTTACACACCTTGATGAGGGTCTCTGTGAAACTGTAACATTAAAAGGAATAGATAATTTAGCACACCATGATGAGGGTCTCTATGAAACTGCAGCGTTAAAAGGAATAGATAGTTTAGTACACTACGATGCGGATGTGCCAGTTACACACCTTGATGAGGGTCTCTGTGAAACTGTAACATTAAAAGGAATAGATAATTTAGCACACCATGATGAGGGTCTCCATGAAACTGTAGCGTTAAAAGGAATAGATAGTTTAGTACACTACGATGCGGATGCGCCAGTTACGCACCTTGATGAGGGTCTCTGTGAAACTGTAACATTAAAAGGAATAGATACTTTTAGCACACCATGATGAGGGTCTCTATGAAACTGCAGCGTTAAAAGGAATAGATAGTTTAGTACACTACGATGCGGATGTGCCAGTTACACACCTTGATGAGGGTCTCTGTGAAACTGTAACATTAAAAGGAATAGATACTTTAGCACACCATGATGAGGGTCTCTATGAAACTGCAGCGTTAAAAGGAATAGATAGTTTAGTACACTACGATGCGGATGTGCCAGTTACACACCTTGATGAGGGTCTCTGTGAAACTGTAACATTAAAAGGAATAGATACTTTAGCACACCATGATGAGGGTCTCTATGAAACTGCAGCGTTAAATGGAATAGATAGTTTAGTACACTACGATGCGGATGTGCCAGTTACACACCTTGATGAGGGTCTCTGTGAAACTGTAACATTAAAAGGAATAGATACTTTAGCACACCATGATGAGGGTCTCTATGAAACTGCAGCGTTAAATGGAATAGATAGTTTAGTACACTACGATGCGGATGTGCCAGTTACACACCTTGATGAGGGTCTCTGTGAAACTGTAACATTAAAAGGAATAGATACTTTAGCACACCATGATGAGGGTCTCTATGAAACTGCAGCGTTAAATGGAATAGATAGTTTAGTACACTACGATGCGGATGTGCCAGTTACACACCTTGATGAGGGTCTCTGTGAAACTGTAACATTAAAAGGAATAGATACTTTAGCACACCATGATGAGGGTCTCTATGAAACTGCAGCGTTAAATGGAATAGATAGTTTAGTACACTACGATGCGGATGCGCCAGTTACGCCCCCTGATGAGGGTCTCTGTGAAACTGTAACATTAAAAGGAATAGATAATTTAGTACACCATGATGAGGGTCTCCATGAAACTGCAGCGTTAAATGGAATAAATAGCTTAGTACATCATGATGAGGGTCTCCATGAAACTGTAATGCTAAAAATAATATATATATTTACACAAGGGTCTCAGTGAAACTGCCATATTTACATAATCATACTGGCTATTCGGAGAGCAAAGCAGCTCTGCGAATAGCCTTGTTCGATTTTGAACTAGAACAGCCATAGCTTAAAGTTGCGTAGTCCGATGGTTTTGAGTTTCTGACATTTTCTGAGATAAATACATTAGGTTGATCGTTATAATGTATCTTACTTTAGTTTGAAGTAACTTTTTATTTTAAATGGCTAACTTCGGAGATATTTAAAGTGCCGCCATGCAAAGATAATTTTAGCAAAACTCTGATACCATAGTAACTGCTATTAAATTGACTCAGTATTCCCTTATATATGGCGACAAATGTTTAATAAGTGCGCCAGTATCTTAGTTAGATATGTAGAATCAAATTTAGATAATTATTTTGGTTTTGAAAATTTGATGTTCTCATCGGACTATGCAGCTCTAATGCCGTTAAGTTATAAGCAACACAGGTTTGTTGGTTCGCTGGACAAGGGCGCCACCACGTGGTCCCCCTCTCAGCCTTCTCCACAGACCGCCTCCCTCCCCCAGACCCTCCCCCCTCCCCGCATCGATCAAATTACACCCCACCCCACCCCACCCCCTACTTTCCGGTATTGGCATTCACGCCAAGCCGTTCCTTTATCACCTTGTTTTATTTGTGTTTAATTGTTGGTTTTAAAAGAGTAGTTTTATATAAATAATAGTTGTCACTTTTCCAACCCCCCTCCGTTTTTGCCACACACCCAGGGGTCACACCCGCGGCCAATTAATCGAGAAGGATCTATTAATTATAATTTGTTTACTTAAAGTTGCAGACTGCTGGTTTGGAGTCTCTGCCATTTTTGTTAAAGACATAAATATATTAGGCTGGTCAGTATAAGCTATGGCAGGAGTTACTTTAGCTTGAAGATACTTTTATTTTCAATTTCAACCATTGGAGATTTTTTGAGTGAAAACATGGCAAATTATTTGTTGTATGCATGTCAAAAGTCTTACATCAGAGACTTTGGTAGTGACAGCTTCTGTTAAGTTGCCTTAGTAATCCCTTCTATGCAGCAACATATGCTTAATGAGTGCACAAGTGTGTAAGTGGGGTATAAAGAAGTGAATCGTTCTCTGTGGCGGAGTGGTTAGAGTGTCTGACTTTTTTCTAGGTCAGACTCCTAATCTGAGGGTCGGCGGTTCGATTCCCCGTGCCCCCAGCTCTGCCAATTTGGATTTCCACCGCTGTGTATAACTTACAGCGTCTTCAAAGGCCGGTTGCTCTCATACCATGTCTATGTAGTGTGGGAGGTTAAGAATCCCTTGGGTCGGTAAAAGTGTAGGCTCAGGCTTTCCATCGACCAGCTGTGGAATGAGGAAGACCAGTCGTCTATGACTGAAATTTCCCCTGCTTAAACAACTAATGGACCAACAAAAATCCAGTTACGTATTGCGATTTCGAAAAGTTTATATTTTTATCGGACTATGCAGCCTTAATATCAATCAATCAATAGTTCCGTCCTCTAGTCGAGGGTTGGATGCAATGGTTCTCCACTTGTCCCGATGGTGTGCTGTTCTGATAGACTGTCAATAATTCAAGCCTGTCCACTGTGAAATATTTGTAAACAATGATGTTCTTGGTCTCCCTCTCCCTCTGCTGCCATTCACCTTCCCTTCCAACAATGTACGGTATATTGAACTCTGACGAATATAATATATTATATATTATATAGCATATATTATATACAATATATATAGATAATATATATAGATACTACATATATAATATATATTATACAGATATATATAACAGAGTAGCATAGTCTGTTCTTTGTCCTGGCTTGCGATATTATGTATCACAGTGTGACAAAACTCTAAAATATAATTATAAATAGAACCAAAAAGGTAAAGTTGTAGCTAAGAATAAATACAGAATAAAACTACCTCTTTTTCACCATAGCTTACTTCCGTTCCCATCAAAAGATTGGCTAAAATAACAATTAAAGTAAAACCTCTCTAACTCGACCGACCATAGGAGCGACTTTAAATGGTCCATTTAGGGAGGTGGTCGGGTTAGGGAGTTTAAAAAAAAAAATCATTACAATGGTAGTATATGGCCAAGCGTTTGGAACCCAAATAAAGCAATCGATATAGGGGAGTGATCGATCTGTGGATGTGGTCGGTTAGAGAGGTTTTACTGTATATCTACATGACACCTGCCTACGTAACTAATCAATCACCAGCCTTTGTTGCTGTGTGGAGATTTAATGATTGCACCAACAAGAAGACGCCCCCTGGCGGGTTGTTAGCCTATACAAGCTAGTAAATAGTATTTCGGAAGTTAGATTAAAACTAGATTCAATAAAAGAAGATAAACACAAAAAGTTTAAATGCTGCGAATAGTCAGCTATTAACAACTGTCGACAAAAGGTTTAGAGAGAGATGGGCAGGGGAAGGGAGGGGGAGAGGAAGAGGAAGACGGAGAGGGGGGGGGGAGAAGGAGAGGGGAGAAGGAGGAGAGGGAGGGGGAAGTGAGGGAGGATGAAGACATGAGGAAGGGAGAGCGGAAGGGAGGAAGGGAGAGAGGGGGAGAGGGAGAATGAGAGTGAGGCGGCGAAGAGGATGAAAAGAGGAGGAAGGGAGGAGAGAGAGAGAGGAAGAGGAAAGGAATTGGAGAGGAGGAACAGGAAGAGAGCGGGGAGAAAATTGAGATACATACATACATAGATAGATAGATAGATATATAGATAGATAGCTAGATAAATAGAGTTAGGGAGAGACGGAGAGACAATGAGAATAATCTATTCACTCACTCTTCGGGGGTAAACAATTGTTGTAGTTGTTGTTATTATTATTATTATTATTATTATTATTGAACTGTCGAGTCACAATCACATTGGGAGGGGGAGCAGACTAGAGGAGTCAGTTACCCTTTCTTACATTCTGATTTGTTCAATATCTGGAGCAGTGATTATCTCTTGACAACACACGCACCATTACTGTACTGTATCACAATGTAAATATAATAATTTTTGTAAAGAACCAGGAAGTGATTTTACTATTCACGTGGGCTGTTTACCAGGCATCATAACTACTCACAATGGCTGTCTATCAACGTAGGCTCAATTAAACATTTATATCTCATACATTGGAGATAAGGAACACAGGTGGTGGTTGAATCGGTTAAGAGCGCTGGCTGGCTTCCAGTGCTAGAGGTCATAATTTTGAACCCAGTAAAGTCAAACCAATGACTCACAAAATCTATACTCGTCGATACTTAGCCCAGTGCTTGGCATTAATAGGATAGGGCAAAGACTGGTTTGATCAGTATCAGGATAATGCGATTGAGTGGCATATCAGATCATAGATGATAGAGCCAGCAACTCGCTCTCACAGCGGGTTAGCACTATCCAATCGCCATGAGCGTGCATTGCCATAAATCGCGACCCCTCCTGATATGACCTTAGATGTTGCTAGGGTATACAACATTAATGAACAAACAAACATGACATAAGGGCACATTATGTATTTCATACTCCATGCCCAACATTGATTCAGGTAGTGTGAAGTCAACAAGATTTAGACTGGATGCGGTGGTAAAGCGCAGGCTTCCCATGCGGAAGGTCAGGAATTTGAATCCTGGTCGAGTCAAACCAATGATATACAAAACTGATACTTTTTGCTTCCTAGCCTGGCGCTCGGCATTACTAGGATAGGGCAAGGACTGGTCAGCTCAGTATCAGGATAATGTGACTGAGTAGGATATCAGGTCATGGTGCCAGCAGCCTGGTGTCCCAGTTGGGTAGCACTATAAAGTTGCCATGAATGCGCACGTCACAAGTCGGTACCTGTCCTGATATGACCATAGTTATTGCTAGGATGTAAAACCCAAACAAACAAACACGATTTAGATCGGTATCATTACACTTGTTAACGTTGCATAGTCCGATGGTTTTGAATTTCTGTATTTTTCTGAGATAAATATATTAGATCAATCACTAGTATCTACTATGCATTAGTTCAAAGTTACTTTTTTTATAAATGGTAAACTATTGAGATATTTTGAGTGCAAACATGGAAAATTAGTTTCGGCAAGCTTGCCAAAACTCTCACACCATAGACTTCTGCAGTAACAGGTTTTGTTAAATTGACTCAGTATTGCCTTCTATGCAGAAACAAATGCTTAATAAGTGCATCAGTATCTAAGTTAGATATGCAAAATCAAATCTAGATAATTGGTTTGGTTTTGAAATTTTGATATTTCATCGGACTATGCAGCTTTAACAAACACATATAATCTATTTTCGGCTATCGACTTGTAACAGTGTAAACTAATGATGGTTTTATAGCGCTTCCCCACTGGCAGACCAGGCCCCCATCACAATGACCCGATTTACCATTCAGTCACATTATCCTGATACTGAGCTAACCAATCATGGCTTTATCCTAATAATGCCAAGCACAAGGCTAGGTAGTGATAAGTATTACTTTTGATAAATAATTAATTTGACTCGGCTAGGATTTGACCTCCGACTTTCCGCAAAGGAAGCTAACGCTCTTTCCGGTTCGGCCATCGTGTTGGGTCCTGTGGTCGGGGGGGGTGGGAGGGTGTGGGAGAAGGGTCAAGTGGAGGGACCTTTCTCCACAGGTAACCGGTCATGTCGGGTAAAGGGCGCTGATTACAAAACAACAGATGCACTTTGTACTTTGAGCAGGCTTTCGAGCGATACTCTTGTTGAGGCTTTTGTTTCAACGTCTGTCATGTCTACCGAGTTTGAGTCCTTCAAATCAATTTTGTTTGCACATTTGTTTATATTTTTATACCGACCAGACGCGATGGCCGAATCGGTAGTTTGAAAACCTAGCCGAGTCTAAATTTACCAAATTTATACTTGTCGCTTCGCAGCCTGTCATTCAGCAGGATAGGGCAATGCCTGGTTAGTTCATTATCAGGACAATGTCACTGGTCATGGTGCCCATAGCCTGGTCTCCCTTTGGGGAAGCACTATTAAGTCACCACGAGTGTGAAATGTCACAAGTCCGTACCCATCCTGATATGACCTTAAATGTTGCTAGGATATAAGCCCAAACACTCTTTGATACCAGGCTGCTTTCCTTTGTTTGTTTAAAGATCCCCAGGACAAAAAGTAAACATCGGCGATTGGGGTGACAAACGTGCCCCATTGGTAAAAGCTAGACACTTTCAGTGCCATTCTTTCAGGTCAAACATTTCCAACTAATTACCACAACATTATAGTCTATCCAGACCAAGTGGTTGAAGCACCAATGGTAGAAGCATTTATGAGAAAGCTGGATAGACATTGGAGAGGACACCCAGAATTATATAACTTCAAGGCTTTGTCCATATCCACACATGCGCACACAAAAAAAAAGTTCTTTTTTACCATGACGGGCTGGCATTAGAGGCCCAATAGGGTCTGGATCAGCCAGAAGAGGATATGGTGGTTGGTTGTTTGTTGGAGTGTTTCGTCCTGACAACATCTAAGGTCATATTAGGACGGGCACCGATTTGTGACAGTGTTCACTCAAGGTGACTTTATAGTGCTGCCTCACTGGGAAATCAGGCTGCCAGCACTATGACCTGATATCCCACTCAGTCACATTATCCTGACACTAAGCCAACCAGTCCTTTCCATATCCGATTAATGCCGAGCGCCAATTTGGTAAATCTCCCGCATGGGTGGCCTGCGCTCTATCGATTCGGCCACCACATTCGCTTTAGAGGATTTGTAAGTTAATCTGTAAGTTAATATGTAAGTTAATCTGTAAGTTGATAGTAAATATTTAAATAATTCAGGACATGTGCAATAACATTTAAAAGGAGCTGAATTTCATGTGTAAGGCACAGAGGGATTGGAACCCAGCTCTCTTCCATGCTGATGTAAATTTAGATTCAACTACATGTGCATTGTGCTCCTTACCTGGCATATGATGATGTAGGGTGAGGGGTGAGTGCGAGGGGTCGGGGGGTGGGGGGTGAGCTCTGCAAGTCCACTAATCAGTGTGAGCGTCACGTGGGAATCAGTAACTTGGTTATCGGCCGCGTTATCTGCCAGGCACATTTCCACATCACACATTATCAGACAACTGTTGTCTCATATCCAAAGTCCCCTCAGTGTCCGGGTATTGATGCACATGGGACGTGTGTGTGTGTGTGTGTGTGTTTGTGTGTGTAAGGGGAGGATTCAATCTCTCACAATATGTGTATGAGGGGAGTCAATCCATCATATGGTGTGTTAGGATTCAATCCCTCATACTGTGCTCCTTACCTGGCATATGATGATGTAGGGTGAGGGGTGAGTGCGAGGGGTCGGGGGTGGGGGGGGGTGAGCTCTGCAAGTCCACTAATCAGTGTGACCGTCACGTGGGAATCAGTAACTTGGTTATCGGCCACCTTATCTGCCAGGCACATTTCCACATCACACATTATCAGACAACTGTTGTCTCATATCCAAAGTCCCCTCAGTGTCCGGGTATTGATGCGCATGAGACGTGTGTGTGTGTGTGTGTGTGTGTGTGTGTGTGTGTGTGTGTGTGTGTGTGTGTGTTTGTGTTTGTGTGTGTAAGGGGAGGATTCAATCTCTAACAATATGTGTATGAGGGGAGTCAATCCATCATATGGTGTGTAAAGGCCCTGTCACACTACGACATAACGACGTCAGCGTAGGGAGAACGTGAAAACCGTCAAACTTCTCGGCGTAGTATGCACATTTCGGTACAAGTTGAACGTGGATGCAGCGTAGTTGACGAGAGCATAACGTCGGTAAAGTGTAGTGATAGCGTCATTCAACGAGAGAGGGCAACGTAATGATGCTCATGGAACGTTATGAACGTTATTCCATCGCCAGAACTACATTGCTTTACGTTACCTCATGTTACTTACGTCATTAAACGTTGGCGAAACGCTGAACGTACGTTGGATGTAAGTTCGGCGTACGTTCTCCTGACGTTCCCATTACGCCGCATGGACGTTTCCACCGGCTTTAATGTGGGTCAACGTAGTGAGCAGCATGTGACTAATGTCCGTTTAACGTCATTGACTTTCGCCGAACGTGTACAGAATGTACGGCAAACATAAACCCTTACGTTTGAGTTACGTCGAAAGTTTTGAACAGGTTCAAAACCTTGACGCGCGCCGACGTAACACACCGTAACATCACGTAGCTAGATGTCAGTCTAACGTCATTCTGAATTTATCATAACGTAACCCAACGTATGTCAATGTAATGACGAAATGTGAGCACGTCAGGCTTACGTTGGCTCATTACGTCGTAGTGTGACAGGGGTATAAGGATTCAATCCCTCACACTGTGTGTAAAGAACACTCACTCCCTTACATTGTGTGTAAGGATTCAATCCCTCACACTGTGTGTAGTCAATCCATCATATTGTGTGTAAGGATTCAATCCCTCACTGTGTAAAGTGCACCCAATCCCTCACATTGTCTGTAAGGATTCAATCCCTCACACTGTGTAAAGAGTACTCAATCCCTTGTATTGTGTGTAAGGAGTCAATCCATCAGTGTGTGTAAAGAGCACTCAATCCCTCACATTGTGTGTAAGGATTCAATAACTCATACTGTGTGTAAAGAGTACTCAATCCCTCACATTGTGTGTAAGGAGTCAATCCCTCACACTGTGTGTAAAGAGTACTCAATCCCTCACATTGTGTGTAAGGAGTCAATCCCTCACACTGTGTGTAAAGAGTACTCAATCCCTCACATTGTGTGTAAGGAGTCAATCCCTCACACTGTGTGTAAAGAGTACTCAATCCCTCACATTGTGTGTAAGGAGTCAATCCCTCACTGTGTGTAAAGAGTACTCAATCCCTCACATTGCGTGTAAGGAGTCAATAACTCACACTGTGTGTAATGGTATTCAATCTCGTGTGTGTTAGAGGAGTCAAACACCCACAAAGTGAGTGTGTCCATGTGGTGAGTGAGTGTGTGTGTGTGTGTGTGTGTGTGTGTGTGAGTGTGTGTGTGAGTGTGTGTGTGAGTGAGTGCGTGCGTGAGTGAGTGCGTGCGTGCGTGTGTGTGTGTGTGTACCTAATGTGATATAGTAAGAAAAAAGCCAACATTTTCATTAAACAAATGTGAAGTTTGAAAGGCATGAATTAGTTACATGGCGAATGTGGACTTTTCTACAGACTACCAGACAGCCTGCGAATTGCATTCTGGCGGATGTGTGAACGGGAGGAGTGGGGGTGAGGGGTTAGCCGCCCACACTACCCCCCCCCCCTCCCCCTCACACCGTTATATGGAGACTGTCGTTACCGGTAACATCCATACTCCAATTTCAAAACGTGCCCGTTATCAGCCTCTTCTAAGCAGTTATGAAGCTGTCAAAACCCACATCCACCAGACACGGTGGCTGAATCGGAAGAGTGCAGGCTTCCCGTGAGGAAGGCCGGGAGTTCGAATCCCAACCGATTCAAACCAACGACATATAAAATTGGTACTTGTCGTTACCTAGCCTGGCGATCGGCATTAATAGGATAAGACAAGGACTGCTTAGCACAGTATCAGGATAATTGGACTGTGTGGCGGGTCATGGTGTTGGCTGCCTGGGTTTCCAGTAGGGTTTGTTTGTTTAACGACCCCCCAGTACAAAAAGTAGACATCGGCTATGGGGGATTTCCAGTAGGGCAGCACTATAAAGTCACCATGAGTGTGCACTGTCACAAGTCGATAACCATCCTGATATGACCTTAGATGTTGCTATGACGTAAAAGAACAACAAACAAAACTGCCATCAACGTCGAATGGAAAATCCTTTGAGTGGTGCACTTCGCAGGTGTTTACTTGTGTCTAAAAATAATATCATTTGTTTCAAATATTCTCCCAGCAGTCTCTGAGCTAAGATACTACTTCCTGCTAACACAATGCTAGCTATAGACCAGTATGAATATAGGGAATCTTAGACGATAATCGACCGAGGCACATCCCTGAGGACCCCATATTATTTATGTACATTTAACCCCACATACCAATTTTGTTAACACCCATGTATTCATTAATGATTTCTTTGTGGGGTTTTGCCGATCCGGACAGAAGGAAGCCCGAGACGGAGGTGGGAGAAAAGGGTTTTTATTAGATAAGCGATAACGGCACAGGGTACAAAGTCAAACGGTGAAATGTCAATCAACCTGGTCCATGTCCGCAGAGGGAGCACTCTGGGAGGAGGTAGGCCCGGGAGCCGACCCCCTGGAGTGATAATGTAAGGTGAAATAAAGAGTAGTTAGTGTACTAAAGAATAACATAGAATAGAAGAGGGTGGGTGGGTGAGGTAAATCCATACGGAGAGAACCAGTAGCCCGAATGCAGGTCAGAGGGGGGGAGGGGGATGAGGGAGCGTGCGGTGCATGGAGATGTGACCGTCTCGGGCTTCCCGCCGGATCAACCACAATTCGGAAATTATGCGCCGATCCGGACAGAAGGAAGCCCGAGACGGAGGTGGGAGAAAAGGGTTTTTATTAGATAAGCGATAACGGCACAGGGTACAAAGTCAAACGGTGAAATGTCAATCAACCTGGTCCATGTCCGCAGAGGGAGCACTCTGGGAGGAGGTAGGCCCGGGAGCCGACCCAAAGCACAGTGCCAGGGCTCTCGGGGCGTCAGACGCCGCCAGCTTGGGCACGTAGGCGTGGACGGCGTCGGATTCCCAGGTTCCCTGCGCCATTATCGCAGATAGATCGACCCCCCTGGACGCGCAGGCCTGCGCCGCGCCCCTGCGGAGGCCGTGTAGAGTGTAGGCGTCAGCTCCGGGAACGCCGGCTCCACGCAGGGCGGCGCGGATGAGGGGGGTCACGTCGCGGCGCAGATGAGGGGGGGTCACGTCGCGAGGAGTGAGGGGGACGCCCGCGCGCGCCATGAAGGCGGGGGCGTCGGCGGGCGTCATGTCGAGGGCGCGCCTCCAGGCACAGAAGGGGCAGATGGGAAGAACCCCATCACCGTCGCCGCCCAGGGGGCGACGCTGAGGTGCCCGAGGCTGCGCATGTAGGTGTGGATGATGGGCAGCATTTCGGGGGTGACGCCCGGGGCGCGTCGAACCGGGATGGCGAAGAGGCGCTCGCCCCCGTGCCGGACGTGGGCGTCGAATGGCGCCGCGTCGCCCCCCGCCTCCCGGACCCAGGCGCGCGCGCCCGAGAACGCGTTGGCGACCGAGGCGGGGGAGGGCAGGAGGCGGTGCAGGTGGGCAACGAACTGTCCGACGTCGTAGGGGGCGGGGGCGAGGTGGTCGACCCCGCGCTCGAGGGCGAACTCGAGGTAGCGCCTGGCGTGGCGGTCGCGGTTCCTCCATGTGCCAGGGGCAAGGGCGGCGCGGTGCATCTCCATCAGATGCTGGTGCGCCGCGGGCCCATAGTCTGGAATGATCAAAGGTCAGGTGTGATTATCGCCCGCGTATGGTGCACCCTAATTCGAGGCAAACAGTGCATCTGACAATGGTGACGGACGAGGTCGAGGGCGGCAGGGGAGAGGTGGGCGCGGCTGAGGGCATCCGCGAACACCAGGTCGGCACCGGGCTTGTGGCGGACCACAACGTCAAAGGAGCCGCGGGCGGCCATGAGCCATAGCTCCCGGGCGCACGCGCCCAATGTGGGGTCGATGGCGCGACCGGTCTGGATGGCGTGGGCGGTGGCGGCGTTGACGAGGATCTCGTGCCCGCCTGGGGCGGGGGGCCCGAGGGCCCGGACCGCGAGGACGAGGTTGAGGGCCTCGAGCTTGTGTATCGTCGGGTAGGCGGCGCGGAAGTCCGCGTCGTATTCCTCCGCGAAGCAGGCCACCTCCGAGAAGGCGCCCCCGCCGGTGAGGCAGGAGTCGCACTCGATTGTCCATTGAGGTCGGCGGCGTGTTGAAGTGCCCCTGGATCGTTCTCCTCATAAGTGTTGTTTATGTGGACTTTCCAGCACTTTTTAGTCTCCTTGCGCCTTAGCACCTTGCACTTTTTAGTCTCCTTGCCTCAGGATTTACGTATTTCCCCGCATGCTTAGTGTCCAAGTCAGAACTCGTTGAAGATGAGTCTGATGGAGAGTGAGGAGGAGGATTTGTGTTTCCTCCTTTTCTTTGTCTTCTTCTTGCTCTTTTTCATGAGAGGCTTCTTCTTAAGGGCCCTTGTGTGCTCATCCCCTTCTGATGAGTGCTCTTTCTTTTTGTGTTTGTGTTTGCGTGCAGACACTACCACTTCCTCCTCTGACTCGTCATCAGACGAGGCCTGATCCTCTGAGAGGTCCTCCCACTCAGATTTGTCCAAATCAAGCGTGACTTTAGAGCACTTTTTCTTTGCAGTCGCTGCTCTAAAAGGAAGCATCCTCTCCATCTTTTGTTGAACGAGTCTCGCCACTTGTTCATCCAGGTCAACTGGGCAGGTGTTGGTATCGTACCCCCCTACCTCGTCGGAATCTCTTTGTTCTCGCGAGGGCGACCTTTGTACCAGTGCCAGTGGTGAGCGTTCTTCATCTTCACTGAGCGCATGAGATGCCTTTGCCTTACTCCGCTTCGTAGCCATGTCTCGGAGACTGTGAGTAAAAACAAAAACAATGATTAGGCATTGTTTATGGTTGAATATCACACCGATAATTAGAGTATAATTATACCAAGTGTGTATTATGGCACTAAAACAATTTTTAACGCAGGCGTGTGGCTAATAGACAGTCGCAGTATAACGGTAGGGAAAACCAACCGCTACAAACGAGGGGTAGGGAGCAGTGTAGCAGTACCCTCCGACACTCTAAGTACCTATAAATTTCTCCCACCTGTGGTTTTCTTCGCCAACAAGTTGAAGAAAATACTATAGGACTCAGAGGTATGCCTTAACACGAATAACAATTGGGGAATCTTAAAGAAACCCAGGAATAAATCCTGGCGATGTTCCTGACTCCTGCCAAACATCTCTCCGTTCGCCAACGGGCGGCTTCATTCATAACCGAACAATGGATGCATTGTTCTAACGATCATATCCAATACGATCGAAACTAAGCTGTAAACAGTAATAACTTATCGAAAAGTTTAAAAAAACTTTGTATGTGAATGCTAACATGAACTGAACCAACATATCAAGTTTGAAAAATACTCACCTGGTTGGTTTTGTAGTTAATGTAGAAAAACTGCCGGAGGTGCTCACAAAAGTGCTCCTGCTGTGAGCTGATTATGCTAATTGCTGGACCCGGATGTGCTTCCTTCTCCCTGGGCTATGAGTAGCCAGAGGCGTAGTACCGAGGTAAAATAATATAATAGTGTGATACAATAACACTGGAAGTATAGGACGAGGTCAATACAAGTTTCAGTGTTAGGACCTGCAAAGATTCTTTAAAAAAAATGAAAACAAAAATAAAATCATGACAAGTTTAGAAACAAGAAAGCTAAGCTAACAGGCGTGAAACACACTACTAGTACAACCACAATACATGTATTTTCCCTATTTAATTGTTTTCGTTGGTTTTTTAACAGCATCCAATGTAAAATTCAGGGTGATGTCAGTTTAAGCGTGAAAAACACTGACGTGACTGTGCAGTCTATTAATACTACGTTGGTAACAATGTTTCCACAATTGGTTGATGCCGCCGAGGGTCTGGGGACGGGAGGTCAAAGTCCCCTGTGTTATTCCCTCGTGTGACCTAGTTCTTAAACCGAACAAGATGGCCGTCAGATTGGTTGCTTTTTGGAGTTTTACATCCTGGCAACATATAAGATCATATCAGGACGGGTACCGACCGACTTGTGACAGTGTGCGCTCACGGCGACTTTATAGTGCTGCCCCACTGGTAAATCAGGCCCGACCCGATATCCCACTCATTAGCTAACCAGTCCCTGCACTATCCTATTAATGCCAAGGGCCAAGCTAGGAATTCTGTTTTCGTTTGTTTGTTGTTTTACGTCCTAGCAACATCTAAGGTCATATCAGGACAGGTACCGACTTGTGAAAGTGCGCACTCATCCTATAGAGATGTCTGTGTGACAGGGTCAAGGGTCACTGTCAGATTGAATGTTGGTTGGTTGTTGGAGTTTTACGTCCTAGCAACATCTAAGGTTATACCAGGACGGGTACTGACTTGTGACAGTGTGCACTCATGGCATAAACACACAAAAGAAAAAGTTGGTGGAATCTACAACCGATTGAATAAAAGAAAGCGGCGAGAAATTCGCCGAGAAATGGGATCCTTGAATGTCACCCCCCCCCCCCTCCACATCCCAGCCCAAGAATTCTCACAGAAATCCCACTCAGCGAAACGAATAATAACAATAATATATATATATATTTATATATATATAATAATAATCATTCTATAATAATTAAAATATAGAAAATCACACTAAATACTAATTTTAAAGTGTCTACTGCCAAATAAATCTTCAGAGATGAGCCCAACTAACAGAAGGTTATCATCACTTACTTAGCCAACATCTCATTGTTGTCTGCACTCGCCTTCTCGAAAGTCTGGATCTCCTCGAAACTTTGCTCATACCTGGAATGGAGAAAACACACACAGTGCTTACTTTGTAGGACCGGACGCGGTGGCTGAATCGGTAGAGTGCAGGCTTCCCAGGCGGAAGGTCGGGAGTTTTAATCCCAGCCGAGTCAAACCAATGACTTATCAAATTGATACTTGTCGTTACCTAGCCTGGCACTCTGCATTAATAGGATAGGACAAGGACTGGTTAGCAGTGTCAGGATAATATTACTTTGTGGGGTATCAGGTACCAACCAGTTCTTGTCCTATCCTAGTCCGATGAAAGCATAACATTTTCGAAATCAAAGCAATTATTGCATCTAAAAGTGTTAACTTTGGAGATATTTGAAGTGAGAATATGCAGAATTAATTATGGTGTGCACACCGAAAGGCTGGACATAGGCATTGGATTAACTACTTATTTTTTTAAGCATAACACAGAAGTACCAAACTGCAATAAATGTTTAACAAGTGCACTAGTATCTGAGTTGAATAAGTAGGATCAAATCTAGCTAAGTCCTAAGGTTGATAAAAATGTTGTTCTTTTTCTTCGGATTATACAGCCTTAATTAGTGAAAATATTAAATATTTACATGCCTTTGAACATACTCCCCCAGCTGTGGTTACGCATTAATGCAGGTGGCATCCAGCTGCAGTTACGCATTAATGGAGATGGTGTCCAGCTGCGGTTACACATTAATGCAGGTGGTGTCCAGCTGCGGTTACACATTAATGCAGGTGGTGTCCAGCTGCGGTTACACATTAATGCAGGTGGTGTCCAGCTGCGGTTACGCATTAATGCAGGTGGTGGCCAGCTGCGATTATGCATTAATGCAGGTGGCATCCAGCTGCGATTACGGATTAATGGAGATGGTGTCCAGCTGCGATTACACATTAATGCAGGTGGCAGTCAGCTGCGGTTAGACATTAATTCTGGTGGCAGTCAGCTGCGGTTAGACATTAATTCAGGTGGCAGTCAGCTGCGGTTACGCATTAATGCAGGTGGTGGCCAGCTGCGATTATGCATTAATGCAGGTGGCATCCAGCTGCGGCTACACATTAATGCAGGTGGCAACCAGCTACAATTACACAATAATGCAGGTGGCATCCAGCTGCGACTACACATTAATGCATGTGGCATCCATCTGCAGATACGCATTAACACAGGCAGCATCCTCACTGCTGCAGCACTACACGCTACCTTCAGACAAACACAACACTGCTGTAGTACTTACCACCCCTCCACGATCTGGATGGAAGGCATCGACAGCAGCTGCGGGGGGAGCAGGTGGATCTCCTTCATGATGTTGGCGAGTCGCACGAGCAGCTCCTTGCGCAGGAACAGGTAGGATATGCGCTCACTCGGCTTCTCCCTCCCTGCAACACACACATGGGCGAACGCTTGGTTAGGGTGGCTCCCAGCCAGACAGTACACACTGCATTATGGGTATGGCGACATTGTAACTTACATAAGGTGCGACAATAGTGTCAAATAGTACAGCGAACCACACTGCACTGCACTGCACTGCACTACACTACACTCAAGTCACCAGGCAAAGTGCCACACAGAACAGGCAGGCATGGCCAGGTTGCTTCTTTGGGGGGATCATTCAGCCATACATGATCCAATGTTAGGATGCTCGCCTCAAAATGGGAGAGTTGCGTGTTGGCGAAGTCCCACTCTAGGAATGGTGTCCCATATCAGAGTTCAAAATAAGAGCTTGTCCGCTTGACCACACATATTAACACTACCAACCCACCAAGTTTCCCGCAACCTCCATTTTATGCACAATCAGATATCGCAGTAGTCAAGCTGGTACCAATTGGCAGTAAATATGTTGGTTTTGTTTTTTTTCTTAATGCTAGGTCGAATATTTGTGCCAAATTATATATTTAAATGAATAAATATTTACACACACAAAATACCGATTGCAAATCAGTACGAAAAATTCCCCACAAGACCAACAAAACGCACATTCCACACACAATACTCTAATAGGCCTCATTATGTGCAAAAAGTGTAAATAAATGTGATTATATTATATCTGAGCATGCGATCCCCCCCTCACTAACCAACCCCCCCCCCCCCATTCGGCCACGCTAATTCACCTTATTTACAGTTTGTGTATTACAAAGATTTCCCTACTCACACTCTTATCTACACGGCAAGTGCACATGGCAGAGGTCTGCTGATCGCGGATGTCCGTAAAGACAGGTACTAAAAACGTATTTTCCGTTCCAATCAGTGGTCCACAACTAGTTCATCAAAGGCTGTGGTATGTGCTGTCCTGTGTGTGGGAAAGTGCATATAATATACCCCTTGCTGCTTATCGGAAACAATAGCACATGTGGAGTCAGCAGGATTCCTCCAAAGAAATATGTCAGAATGACCATATGTCTGATGTCCATAGCCGATGATACGAAAATCAATGTGCTCTAGAGGCGTCATGATTAAATAAAAACAAGCTTTACTTTTGGTCCTGAAAATGGCCCCATTAGGTGTCGTGGTGTAATAAACACCCGATGAGTATCAAGTTTGTTATATGTTAAGGTCACACAAAATGTGCACTCAACCAGAGAATCTGGAAATTTCGTTTCGCTCCAATTGACTGATGCGTTCCTGCGAATTACCGTTTGAATAACACTGGCGAAGTTAACAACGGAGTATCAGGGAGTGCCAGGAAGTATCAGGGAGTGCCAAACATCTACACTAGAGTGACCGTGAACTTCACGAGTTAAGGAGTGGACTGATATTGTTGTTGTAGCTTAACTTCATAATGACCGGGAACGGTGGCCGAATCGCTAGAGCACAGGCCTCCTAGTCCGATGTGGCAGTACATCGCAAACCCCTGGAAATTGCACACCCCGGGGTGTGCGATTTACTAGGAAATCACAAACCCCCCTGGAAATCGCAAACCCCCCCATGCTTTGTAGCATTTATCACCACAAGCATGGCAGCTATAGGCCTATGTTTGATTTTGAACTTCTACAAGATCTGGGGGGATAAAATGGATTCAAGGAGGATCAAGATGGATTAATTGATTAGTTTTGATGTCACAGCAAAGGCCTTTTTCACTGCTATTGATCACTCACAAGAAGGATAAGGGTCTATTGTAAAAATTGTATTTATGTAAGCATGATTAAGCCACATTTATTGTCATATACGGGGGATCCCTCACAAGATGGATTATTTGATTATTTTTAATTTCATGCCTGTCACAGCAAGGGCCATATTCACTGCGCACAAGAAGGATAGGGGAACAGGTCAATTTGTTGTCAAAGATACTAGACTACATCAATAAGAAAAGCCAGAACAACTATTTGTATCATTATCCTACATGAGGCTGAAGTGAATACAGCTAAACGATGTCTGAAGGCATCATGGTGCTGTAAAGCAGGCAGAAACTGCTTGGTTGATACATTATCTCCTTTCATAGTCGGGTTTGCGATCTCCAGGGGGATATGTGATTTCCTAGGAAATCGCAAACCCCCCATGCCCATATATGGCATGGGGGTTTGCGATTTCCTAGGAAATCACAAGTGGGTCTTTGCGATTTACAGGGTTTGCGATTTCCTGCTACACCGGGATCAAAAGAAAAATAACTTGTTATATTTAACAACACCTTTCTAGAGCACATTGATTTTTTTATCATCGACACTTTGACATGAAACATATGGTCATTCTGACATATTTCTTTGTAGGAAACGAGCTGCCACCACATAGGCTACTCTTTCCAATAAGCAGCAAGGGGGTCTTTTATATGCACTTGCCAACAGACAGGACAGCACATACCATAGCATTTAATGAACCAGTTGTGGACCACTAGTTGGAATGGAAAATAGCCCAAACTGCAAATGGGTCCACTGAGCAGGATCGATAGGATGACCTACACCTTCACAGGTGGACACTCGATTGCCTGAGCTACGTCCCACTCCTTGGGATAAAATGAAATGAGATGTCCGAGACTTGGGTATCAAAGTGTAGGCTGGGAGATGCATGCCTAGATTGGGCTTTGCAATTCATCGATCAAAAACTTTAGTTTAAATTGAATAATTAAACCTAAAGTGCATGTCTCACATCCTGCCCATGAGAAGGATCATTTAGTGAGCAACGGTAAATTATGGGCGTGGTCATTAATCATATGGTTACACCATACTTCATGAATAATTAGTTTGTTATGGCACATACAGTCAACTGGGATAGTTAAAATTTATAGGTGGTGCCACAAACTGGGACAGTTACAATTCATAAGCCATACTAGAACATGAATCGCCTTACCTTAATTCGTAATTAGATGATTCAATTTTAATGCTATTCAAAATAACTCCACTGAATTGGTTTGGTCTTCTGGTTGTACTTGTACACTCACTGATCAACACTTCAATAATGTACAATTACATGGGAGTTGGAGTAACAAAATGAGAACATAGTTACGTGATGTATCAGAGGTTGTACACATATTATTAATTAAGTCACTATCCTGCTTTGTATTCTATTTGTTATTTCCTATGTTACACTTCTTATTTGTGTTTTGCTATGTACCTATCTCATTCAGTGGGTTGCAGGTGGTCGAGCGTCCCGGGGGACAGTTAGGTCTGCTTTGAAGCAGGCAAATATAGACAGACTGTGGGCTGGGGTTCGATTGGCTGCCTCACCCCGATTGGCTGCCGCCCATCATCCCATGTTACCACATATAAATACTAGGAAAGCTTAGTTTTTACAACAACCACCAACTGTTATGACCGTTCAATTGTAAAGGCAGGAACATTAACCGCTACTAGAAGAATTTTTATCAAAAAAAGATATATTAAAAAAACTAAACAGTGGATAACCCATCCGTTATTGGTTCAATCCTTGGCCGAGTTAAACCAAAAACGTTAAAAAGTATCACCTGTGACTACCTTGCATAGTGCTATGTGTTAGTAGGATAGGGCAAACAGAACTGTGTCAGGGTAATGTAATTACTTGGATATATATAGTATTTGTCATGGCATCCCCATGAACTATCTGTACCTTACAGGGAACCTATATACTTTACAGGAACATGCAAACAAATGGGACAGTATGCATAGAGCGGGACCCGAAAGCATAGTTCTGCCATTCCAGGGCGAGCATCCTACCCACTATGACTATCTAGGTTCCCTGGTGCAATCCATCTACCCACACCTACCCGTGTATGTGGTATTTCCACTGCGGGAAGTGAGTGCAACTACACTACAGCATCATGGGTGTCATTCTTTTCTTTTTTTTTGCTAAAGCAGTTTATTCTTCAGAACATAAATTTACATGGTATATCAGCCGGGCAGCACTATAAAAGCCACAAAGAGTGCAGCGCACACTATGAGAGGTTGACTGCCATGTCACATTGCTAGGAGGTAGAACATCCATCATTGACTATTATTTTATTCATTACGGAAAGCAGAATCCATACCATGCTCTGACAATTGCGAATCGCTGGAGCAATTCAACCCAGTGAAGCTTGTCAACCAGTGAGGCACGGTTCACATTCATCAGATGGTTGGTTGTTGGAGTTTTACGTCCTGGTAACATATCAAGATAAGGTCATATCAAGACGGGTACCGACTTGTGACAGTGCGCACTCATGGCAACTTTTTAATGCTGCCCCACTGGGAGAACAGGCCACCAACACCATGACCTGATATCTCAGGCAGTCACATTATCCCGACCCTGAGCCAACCAGCTCTTGCCATATCCTAATAATGCGAGTGCCTGGCTAGGAAGTGACAAGCATAAATGTGTACATCATTGGTTTGACTCGACCAGGGTTCGAACCCATGAGTTCAAATCCCACGATCTACCAAAACGGGAGACGTACGCTCAAATCATTCGGCCATCCCGTCTGGTCAGAGTGATAGAAATATGCAAAAATGTTCACTTGTCCATATGACAAGAATGGTGTGATTTTTACTGGTCCGCCTAAATTGACTTTTCCACATGTTATACACTTGATTATCATGATTAATATGTTTAGTTGCTAAACTCTTCCAGTGTCTAAGTATTATTATATAAATGTCCAGTGTTATATACAACATGGACCTGGTTAACTTCAAATATCATAATTTTCAGCCCAAAATTGTCACGTGTCCAACAGTAAAGCTCAAACCATATTCTGCTTGTTTGTGCCTAATCTCACTTGGTTCAGACAAGCGGACGTGCCTTATTTCGAATGCTGGTTCATGTTCAAGGACCAACATGGCAGTTGTTATATGCACATGTAATAATAATATTCACACTCGGGTGCAGTGGCCAAATACTAAAATTCTGAGTTCTGCTGGTCCCTCAGAAAGGACCGCAGTCGCAACCTACCACACCAAGTCACAGCTTCAGCATACACACAGGAAGTTAGGGGTTGGTGCGTCTCGGAGCTCTATCCTTCGCTGTAGACCATATATACTTTGAACTCATTTTGCACCTAAAATCACATGCCTCCTGAAGACCAAACTTGGTAGGGTTCTCATCATATGTTTGTTTCTAATGTAAATTGCAAATGTAAATTGCAAATGTCTTACATGAGATAAAATGCCACTTCCGGTACCAAGGGACTATGGGCAGGTGTGGGCCAGCCAGTCATGATAATTGATCCAAATCTAACAGGGGTCCCAGTGACAAAAATAAAAATCCCTGAAAAACTAAGGAGGTCTGGGGGAATGCACCCCCCCCCTACATTAGTTTAAGTATACGATTAAAATGGCGCAATCTGGAACCTACTTGGACATGTTTTGACCTTGAAATTCCAACTGTGTGGGTGTTTGGTGAGTGTTCCCTGTATAACTCGCCATACACATAATAGGCTGTGTGGGTGCTTGGTGAGTGTTCCCTATATAACTCACCATACACATAATAGGCAGTGTGGGTGCTTGGTGAGTGTTCCCTGTATAACTCGCCTCGCCATACACATAATAGGCTGTGTGGGTGCTTGGTGAGTGTTCCCTATATAACTCGCCATACACACAATAGGCAGTGTGGGTGCTTGGTGAGTGTTCCCTGTATAACTCGCCATACACATAATAGGCAGTGTGGGTGCTTGGTGAGTGTTCCCTATATAACTCGCCATACACATAATAGGCAGTGTGGGTGCTTGGTGAGTGTTCCCTGTATAACTCGCCATAGACATAATAGGCAGTGTGGGTGCTTGGTGAGTGTTCCCTGTATAACTTGCCTCGCCATACACATAATAGGCAGTGTGGGTGCTTGGTGACTGTTCCCTGTATAACTCACCATACACATAATAGGCAGTGTGGGTGCTTGGTGAGTGTTCCCTGTATAACTCGCCATACACATAATAGGCAGTGTGGGTGCGTGGTGAGTGTTCCCTGGATAACTCTTCATACACATATTAATAGGCAGTGTGGGTGCTTGGTGAGTGTTCCATGTATAACTCGTCATACACATAATAGGCAGTGTGGGTGCTTGGTGAGTGTTCCCTGTATATAACTTGTGACTGTGCACTCAGTGCTGCCCCACTGGGAGACCATGACCCCGGCACCATGATGTGACACCCCAGCCAGTCACATTATCCTGATACTGAGCTAACCATTCCTTGCCCTATAGACCCCTTTCAATGTTTATAAACATTGTGTATGCTCGCACAGCTTGGCTGCAGAACGAATGCACACTGCCATTGAGTTTATAGAAATGTGGTTGAATATATTTTCTATGTATGTATTCCAAGCAGTTTGTTTCTAGGTGGTGTGGTTTTAGAGATATTTCACTTTTTCTGTATGAAGATTGCTCATGGCCATTGACAATGCAGTGAGTTTGCCGATACACGCAGTTCAAAATGGCAATTCTATTCAAAATTAAGAGAAATGCAGAAGCCTAACCATATAAATTTAATATAATATGTTCGTTGAATATGTTTTCTATATGTGTTCCAATCAGTTTGTTTCTAAGTGGTGTGGTTTTAGAGATATTTCACCTTTTCTCTATGAAGATTGCTCATACAGTCATAGACATTGAGTTTGCAGTGTGACAGTGTATCATCCTGCAGCCAAGCAGCGCACTGACCTACCTCTGCTGACGTCATATGAAATAGGTCTGTGCTAGTAATGCTGAATGCCAGACTATGTGGCAATAAGTATCAATTTTGTACGTCATTGGTTTGACTGGGCCGTGATTCAAACCCCATACCTGCCCCACAGGAAGAAGCCAGCGCTTTTACCAATTTGGAGCTGATAATTTATATGGACTAATTAAATGATGATAATGATGATAATAATATAATTTTAGAGAAGACAATGAAAAAGACAACGACGAAGGATAAGTCGAAGAATTTTTGCGCAGGTAGACTAGCGACATTGGGCGAAGGGCCCTGATGACACAACAATATACAGTTAGCTCTGGTTAATGCGACACATTCTGTCACATACCAAATAATGTCCGATAGCAAATTGTCGGATTAACAAATTTAGACTATTCCGTGGTCGTTTGTGTTATTTTTATAAGCCTATATAGGCCTATGAGTGACTAATTCACGGTGTAGCGGGGTCGGAAGAGAGTGTAGTGGGGTGGGGAGAGTGTAGTGGGGAGTTCAGGAGGTGTAGTGGGGTGGTGATAAGGTGCTAATTCATGCTTGATGGATTTCAAGTGTCGGATTAACCAGAGCTATAGGCATGTTATAGGCATGTTTGTTATAAAAAAAACAGTGTCAGTGTCGGAAAGCGAGTGTCGGATTAGCCAGAGTAATTAGCATTGTTTAACATTGGTGAAATCCGTTACACCTGAAATTGTGTCAGTAAGCAAAATTGTCGGATTAACCAGTGTCGGATTAATATTACCGATATATAGACCTCAAGTGGAGATAGACTTCGCCGTATTCCAGTACACTTTGAGCAGGCTTCGGACAGATACTCTTGTTGAGATTATTGTTTTAACTTTTTCACTTATGATTACGTCGCCGCTTGAATCCTTCAAGTAGTCATTGTTATGTATGTAGCTGGGTGCGGCTCGGTTCCTTAAGGCCCTGTCACATCTCACCGGATTGGGGGAAACGGACAGGAACCAAACAAAGTCTGTTTTGTGTCCGTACAAGTTTTGAACATGCGCAAAACTAGGAATGGATGCCGCCGGACTGATGTCTACTGTTCTTGTCCAGTTTTGAGTTTGTTTCGTCCATTGGCTATCCGTTCATGTCTGTTCGTCCAGCGGGCATTGACTCGATAGTGCAACATTTTGACACATTTTAATACTTATCACCAGCGGACTAGACAATTCTGTCTGTTGCTCAATCTGGCAAGGTGTGACAGCCGCTTTACAAAACAACTTTACAGATATCATATACGTCACTTTAATTCTGAGGTACTTTCTGCGTCGTTGAAAGACACTCATGCCTTCCCCAGAAAATGCTGTCAAATTTAGGTTGGTTGGTTGTTGGAATTGTATGTCCTGGCAACATCTAAGGTCATGTCAGGAGATGTACCGACTTGTGACAGTGCCCTCATGGTGACTTTTTAGTGCGGCCCCGCTGGGAGACCAGGCCACCAGCACCATGACATGATATGATATCCGCCAAAGTCACATTATCCTGATACAATGCTATTAATGCCGAGCACCAGGCTAGATAGCGACAAGTATAAATTTTATGTCACTGGTTAAGTTTAACTCAGCTGGGATACAAACTCCCGACCTTCCGCATAGGAAGCCTGCACTCTACCGATTTGGCTACCGCATCCGGTATAGTAAAACCTCTCTAAATCGCCCGACCATGGAACTGACTTTAAATAGTCCATTTAGGGAGGTGGTCGGTTTAGGGACCTTTCTTAATTGTTACCAATTTTTTTTTATTGTATGGGCGGTCGTGCAGACCCCTTTGTGCGCGTGTGTGTGTGTGTGTGTGGGGGGGGGGGGTTCAAATCGGTTTATTCCTCTGAATAACGTTAGTGCCGAGGCACTGGTCTGGCATCCCTAATGACAATCCTCACTGCATGCTAACCAAAAGTTTAAACATCATAAGTAGTTAGTTAGTTAGTTAGTTAGTTACAAGAAGTTACAGAGAAGAGCATTGATATGAATGAATATTTAAAGAATGAGATAAAAGAAAACAGAAAAGGTTGAGGGTAGTAAGCTATGTGATACCCCTGTCGCACTACAACGTAACGAGCCAACGTAAGCCTGACGTGCTCACGTTTTGTCATTACGTTGACGTACGTTGGCGCGCATCAAGGTTTTGAACCTGTTCAAAACTTTCGATGTAACTCGAATGTAAGGGTTTACGTTCGCCATATGTTCTGTACACGTTCGGCAAAAGTCAATGACGTTTAACGGACGTTAGTCAAACGCTGCTCACTACGTTCCACTACATTGACCCACATTAAAGCCAGTGGAAACATCCACGCGGCGTAATGGGAACGTCAGAAGAACGTACGCCGAACGTACGTTCAGCATTTCGCCACCGTGTCATGATGTATGTAACGTCACTAACGTAAAGCAACGTAGTTCTGGTGATGGAATAATGTACATAACGTTCCGTGAGCGTAATTAGGTTGTCCTCTCTCGTTGAATGACGCTATCACTACACTTTACCGACGTTATGCTCTCGTCAACTACGCTGCATCCACAATCAACTGGTGCCCAAATTTGCATACTATGCCGAGAAGTTCCAACGTTTTTCACGTTCTCCCTACGCTGACGTCGTTATGTTGTAGTGTGACAGGGCCTTTAAACGAGCATGGTGATAGTTAGATAAAGGATTCACCCTGTACATCCAGTACAGGGGTGAACCCTAGTGTAGTCTAAATACGATCGAAAATAGTTTTAGTATGGAACAGGAACTAGAAACTGTGGTTCCAGGACAAATGGCTACATATATTGACACAGAGTTGGTGAAATGGGAGAAAATTCAAAAAGACAAGATGCCGGCGATAAAACGCCATCGGTTTTATTATTGTAATTCCTTAAACTACATGTTTTATTATATATTTCAAATCAAAAGCAGCGGGTAAATATGAAGATTTATGTGAAGAATATATTTTGCTTCTTAAATTAAGAATTTAGCAGCTCAATTAATTTCCCCGCCATGTCGAAATTCTTCGCCGATTTTTCTAATATGTTGGTTTTCACCCCTGTACTGTAAGTATGGGGTGAATCTTTTATCTAGGTGATAGTTAGTGTGTGTGCATAGGGGTGGGGGAGACATTTTTCGATAGTTAGTAGCTTCCCGTGTGGAATCAATTCAATTCAATTCTTTTATTTTAACTCTCTGCAAGGTATGTTTACAATAAATTGAGGTGATACAATAAATGCATACAAATTCCTTACAGACAGAAAGGATCCCAGAAAAGCGATGCTTATCTAGCTGGTCTCCATGATGTGAATGAACAAGTGATGACAATAACAAATTATTAAACTTAAGCTACATTTTTAACTAATGATTATGATGAGCTACTGATGCGTCTCTTCACAGTTAGTAAAAAACAAAGTAATGATAGGAATATTATATGGATATTGTGTCATGGATTCATGTACTTACATGCAGTATCAGTAGTTATTTTGCATGTATGTTAATAGGGGTATTATATATATTCTTTACTGGTAATCGATTTAGTATGCATTGAGATAGCTTATCTTTAGTTTTTTACAGAAGTTTTTCAAAGTTTGAAGGTTTCTAATCTCTACTGGTATTGAGTTCCAGATATTGGTTCCTTGGTTTTCAGTTGTTATTTTGCCATATTTGTTTCTAGTGTGTTTGTGATGTATGTTATTTATCTGTCGTGTGTTATGGGAATGGACCTGATTTTCTTTGAAGAGATTATCAAATATTTCAGGGAGGAGGCCATTCTTTTGCTTGTAAACAAATTTTGCAATGTATATTTTATAAATGTCAGTTACCATAAGTAAGTCTAGGTCTTTATGAAGTGATTTAGTTGGGGTGAGATAGTCTTTGCTATACAGTATTTTCAAGGCTCTGTTTTGTTGTGTCTGTATCTTTTTTAGGGTTGATGATTTGGCTCTCCCCTACACCTCTATACCATACTGGATTTTGGAGTAAACGTATGCATAGTATAGTAATTTTTTATTTTCCTCATGTACCCGTCGTCTGATTATTTTAAATGAGTTAGCCGTTTTAATTATTGAATTATTTAAGTCATCAATATGTTCATCCCAGTTGAGGTTCTCATCTAGAATTATACCTAGGTATTTCACAGAAGGGACTCTCTTTATTGTGTTATTGTTTATCTTTATGTTGTTTAGGTAATCAGGAATGGTTGTACTTCTGCTTTTAAATATTGTGTAGCATGTTTTGTTCAGGTTTACTGTTAATTTGTTATCATTGCACCATGTAAATATGTCTGAAAGGAATGTTTTAATTGAATGTTTTAGTTGTTTGGGTGAATTTGAGGTTATGAAGCCGTTGGTATCATCTGCAAATAACCTTGTTTTGACATCTTGTTTTGTACAGTTGACTATATCATTTGTGTAGATCAAAAATAGGAGAGGTCCGAGGACAGAACCTTGGGGGACACCATTGCTGATTGAGTTTAGCTTGGATCGTTTACCGTTTATGTATGTAAATTGCTTTTTATTGCTTAGGTAACTCCCAAACCATTTAAGTCCCTGGCCTCGAATTCCGTTGTGCCTAAGTTTTGAGAGTAGGATGTCATGGTCTACGGTATCAAATGCTTTGCTCAGGTCTAAGTAGACTCCTGCAACATGTTTCCCATTTTCAAGGTCTTGTAGTATGTTGTCTAAGATTTCAGTCAGAGCCATTTGGTATTTGTATAATATTTAGTATTTGTTAAGAAATTGGTAAACTCTTTTGTACATTAGTTTTTCCATTAATTTGTTTAGGGTACTGAGTAGGCTGATTGGCCTGTAGTTATCAACTAGGTATTTCTCATTTTTCTTATGGATGGGTATTACTTTTGCAACTTTGAGATTTTCAGGAACAGTAGCATTTGCAAATGATAGGTTTATTATGTGGGAGATAGATGGTGCGAGTAGAGTGTCACACTCTTTGATTATTTTTGGCGAGATATTGTCATGTCCGCTTGACTTATTAGGATTTAGTTTCTTTATTTCTTCTAGGGTTTCTTGTTCATTGGTGGGACTAAGAAAAAAACTATGTGAATTTGGGTGTTTAAGATATTGCTTGTGTGCTATGCTATTACTGGTGTGTTTTGCTGCAAGTTTTTCACCAATTGAACAGAAGTGTTCATTTAATGTGCTGGCGATATCTTCATTGTTTGTCATTGTTTTATTGTTATAGATTAGCTTGTCAATTTGATTTTTCATTTTTGCTTTATGTGGGTTGATGATGTCGCCAAAGATTTTCCAGGGCGTATAAAGATTTTGCTTCTCGTTACTGACTAGTTCTTTATAGTAGCCTTCCTCTGCTGATCGTAGACAAGTGATTAGTATATTCTTATATTTTGTGTGTTTTATTCGGTTTTCAGCTGTTGGGTTGAGTTTGTATGTTTTGAAGTATCTATCTTTTACTGCTATACAAGTTTTAAGGCTTGATGTGATCCATCTTTTATCTTTTGCTCTTTGTCTTGATAGTTTTGTTAGTGGGAAAGCTGCATTAAATGCTGTGTTATAAATCTGGTAGAAGATGGTTAGGGCTTTGTTTACTTCAGTTGCTTTGTAGTATTCTTTCCAGTCTGAGGTTTCAATAAGGTCTTTGAATTTAGCCATGTTTTTCTCCCCAAATATTCTAATAATGGGTCTGTCCTGTTTTTTAATGGGGTTGTGAGATTGAATTGTTATAAAGTTGGGTAGATGGTCAGTGATATCGCAGTAAATATTTCCTGTGGATATATTCTGATTACTTTTTATTACATTGGCATTTATTAGTATATGATCAATAAGTGAAATTTGGTAGTCTACTATTCTGGTTGGTAATGTGATGGTGGGGATGAAGTTTTGCTCAAGTACTGTTCTAAAGAAGTTATTGACATGGTTATTCTGTTTTATTTTTAGTCCATCAATATTTAGGTCCCCTGTTATTATGCACTTTTTGTTTTCCAAATTAATTTTCTTCATGTTGTTTTCAAGTTGTTCAGTGAAGTGTTTGAGGCATTCAACACTACTGCCTGGGTGTTTATAGATGACCCCTATTATGTAGTCATCCTTTTTATTTGGAAAGTTAGTTTCAAGCCATATGTTTTCTATTTCTAAGTTTTGGTTATTGATCTGTTGGGGCTCGATGATTAGGTCATCTCTGTCAATTACTTTATATATATTCTTGTATATTAGGCCTACTCCTCCTCTAGAGAGTCTAGGTGATTTGTGTTTAAATTCATATCCAAGTTTGTTCAGTTCCTTTTCTCTATTTAGTATGTTTTTGGTTCCTATTTCAGAGAGTGCTATCAGATCTAAGTTATCACCTAGTGATGAGATTAATGCTAGAAGTTCCCCAAAGTGAAGGTCTAAACTCCTGATATTATGATGAATTAGTTTGAAACTGTTTTCTGGCTTGTTATTCCTGTTTATCTTACAAAGCTCTTCACAGGTATAATATTTGCAGTTGTTTGTTAGTAAGTTGTCAGGCACCAGTGAATTAATATAGTTAAGAAATTTGTTGTCGTTTAGGCAGGACTTAATGTAACTTTCAGCAGTTTCAAGTGTTGTGTGCAATTCAACATTTGTGATGTTACTAAATGGTAGGATTGAGAGGGTTGTACTGTTTTTAGACATGTGTGGGTTTTGCATGGACTTTCCTAAAAGGAACTTTCTGGTGTTGGTGGTTGTAACCATTAGCTTTAAGAATATTCTAGGTACTTGTGTACACAATGGGTTTTGCAGGTTACCAGGTGTGTAATCTACCAGGTGCTAGTTGAGTTGTTCAGCGTCTACATACAATAGATGACTACAATCACATACAGTGAACTCAGGCTACAATATTTTACGGTAGTATACAATTGACTACAAGCGTGTGCAATGAGTTAATAATTACGATAACATACAATGAGTCACAATAGCATACAGTGAATCAAGATGACATTAGACAAGGGTTCATACAAATGCAAACACAATTGAGTAAGGGTTCATGAGATGATGTTCAGACTCAGGATCCAATAGTATATGATGATCCAAGTTCTCTGAGTAAAATAATCTAAAATGGTTCAAGAATACTCTTGACTAAATGTTTGTAGAATGAGATTCAGTCTGACAGATTATTAGTCTCTGCCTATCTGAGTTAGGCTGTATGTCATTAATTAGCAAATGACAAATGTATGTTGGGAGTTTGCATCCCATCCGAGCGAAACCAATAACATATAAAATTAGTACATGTCGTCACTTAGCATGGTACTCGACATAACGGGATTAGTTGGCTCACTTCCAGGATAATGTAACTGATTGGGATATCAGGTTGTAATGCTGGCAGCCTGGTCTCCCAGTGGGGCAGCACTATGAAGTCGTCATGAGTACGCACTGTCACAAGTCAGTACCTGTCTCGATATGACCTTATATGTTGCTCGGATGTAAACCACAATAAACAAGCACACCTAGTATATGTTTACATATAGGCTTGTTGTATGCATTGGTGAATCTGAGGTCATATCAGGACACATACCCATGTTGTATAATATTGACCCATTGCATTGGGATGTTGTGCCACTGGCATCGTGACACGTCACACCACCCCGTCACTGGGTTAACCAGTACTTGCGTCAGCCACGTTAAACACGGCTGACTCCTCCAGGAATCAGTCAATTACATATATATATATAAATAAATATATAAATATAAATATATATACATACATATATAAATATATTTACAGACAAACACACACACATCATCTGCTGTGGTAAGTGTACGACAATCTCAACATGAAATCGTACTGGATGCATAATACCCCAGTAACCCTACGCTTGCGACCACAAAAAACGTGTGGTCGCAAGTGGTCCTCAGTGGTTGACAGTCTACTTGTAAGTATTTAAGTCACAAGGAGGATACAGCTACTGCACCAAAAACCTTCTTGCTACCAAAATGGTTGTCAACCATTTTCATAGGTTGGTGACCAGTGGTTTTTTTGTCGGAAACCCTAGTGTGACTGGGGTATAAAGAACTGGCATTGAGGAGTGACACTGAAATGTACATGATATTTGTTCATATTGCTCAAGTAAGTGCGTAGAAATGTACACGAGATAGCTGACCCAGATAAGTGACCCTGAAATGTACAAGCTCCCTTCCACCATATTAGAGGGAGTACACGTGACGCCATCACTCAGCAGTCAGCCATCTTGGATTATGAGCACCCTTCCTAGCCATGTTGTGAATGCATGCAGATGCAGTAAAGCAGAGTTGTCTTGTGTTCTGGGAGGTTCTGGGCAGTTTACATCCAGTATGTTTACTTACAGCACTTTAGCAACAACTTCTGAGCCCAAACTGCTCAAAACAGTGACAAATAAACCAGCAAATCAGTAAATAAGCACAGTGTAGGCAGTTGCAAGCCTTCTGTATGTAATCCAATATGACCACCGAAAGTTGTCTTGTGACGTCATTACACCCCTTCTATTATGGCACATCCGGGGGAGGGCGGAGAGAGAGAGAGAAAAGCAGCCCAAGCTCCAAGCGCAAGTAGTTACGAAACATGGCAGTTCACTAACAGTAACACCGTAATGTGATGGCTCAGTGTTGGGGTTATAATAACCAATGGGAGCCAATAAACACAAAGTTTGTTTATTTGTTTTTTTTTACATTATGGCAACAACTAAGGTCATTACAGGATGGGTATCGACTTCTGACAGTGTTCGTCATGGCGACTTAGTACTTAGTAGTACTGTCCCACTGGGATACAATGGCACCA
This sequence comes from Branchipolynoe longqiensis, assembly GCA_030323885.1. Taxonomy (NCBI): domain Eukaryota; kingdom Metazoa; phylum Annelida; class Polychaeta; order Phyllodocida; family Polynoidae; genus Branchipolynoe; species Branchipolynoe longqiensis. The sequence goes on from CM059199.1 coordinate 31,926,951, forward strand.
GCACCATGGCTCGATATCCCAGTCAGGCACATTATCCTGACAAGTAAGCCAACAAGTCCTTGCCTTTATCCTTGTAATGAAGGGCACCAGAGAAAGTGGACCTGGAAACCGGACTATTTGCTAATACTAGTAATATAAACGGGCACCGTGGCAGAATCAGTAGAGCGCAAGCTTCCCATACGGGAGATCGGGAGTTCGATTCCCGGTTTCAAAGTCAAACCAATGACGTATCAAATTGGTACATGTCGCTTCCTAGCATGGCGCTCGACATTAATAGAATAGGGTAAGGACTGGTTTGTACAGTATCAGGATAATGTGACTGTCTGCAAGTATCAATTTGATAAGTTATTTGTTTGACTTGGCTGAGACTCGAACTCCCGACCTTCCTCACGGGAAGCCTCCGCTCTACCACGTCCGGTGCCTTTTCGAACACGTTCACCTTTGTTCCCCCAGATGAATCAGCACAAGAGACGAGTTGGTCATTCCAGCGGTGCATTGTAGGATGCATGGAAGAAAAACAAACCTGCTCGAAGAACATGGCTAATGCTAATAGTAATACACTGGGTCTAGCTATGAGATGTGCTAGTTTCAGCTCATCTCAGCTCTTGTTTGAAACATAGAATACCAACTAAAAAATATATATGTAATAAATTAAGATGTTAATCTTTTATCCAGCATTGCATTTACATCAATCTAATCAGCACATCTTATGCCATGTGCATTTAGATTTAGACAAATCTCGGCACTCAGACTATTGTTAGAGCCATAGGCAAAGTCAGTTTTACTTATTTTATTCATGTTTGTATTTATATCCTAAGGTTAATAACATGGGTAGGGTTAATCAGACATTGGTTATATATTTATTTGAAAGAAGTTTCTGTTCACACATTTGACATTTTCATATTTAGAACAATTACTAATGGTGATGTAAACATCAGACTGTAAAGTGACTGAAATTGTATGTTACTTAGCTCAAAATGCTTATTTATGAAGAGTTGTGTCTTAAAGATATTCATTATATTATTATATTGCATGCATCCATGTTTGTGGCAAATTGTTCTGTATTCCTATTAATTTTGAATAAAATCAACGTTTTGCTCTGCGCATATCGGCAAACTCAATGGCCATACGTCTGTGTGTTGTTGTCTACGCCCTTTGAAACTGGGTCATACTGACCTAGATACCTCTCTGAGGATACCGGGGGTTGGTTAAAGTTGCATAGTCTGATGGTTTTGAATTTCTATATTTTTTCTGAGATAAATATATTAGATCGATCACTAGTATCTACTTTACATTAGTTGAAAGTTACTTTTATTTTAAATGGTAAACCTTTGAGATATTTTGAGTGCAAACATGGAAAATTAGTTTTGGCAAGCTTGCCAAAACTCTGAAACCATAGACTTCTGCAGTAACCGGTTTTGTTAAATTGACTCAGTATTGCCTTCTATGAAGAAACAAATGCTTAATATAATAAGTGCATCAGTATCTAAGTTAGGTATGTAAAATCAAATATAGATAATTGGTTTGGTTTTGAATATTTTATATTTCATCGGGCTATGCAGCTTTAAGGTCGCACATAAATTAGGTATGTTTCAAGTGCGGTATATATAGCATTCTTATTTCTGCAACTGTGCCAAGCAAAAGATAAAAAACAACTGCAAATAATTGCAAACTACGAGCCAAGGCTTAGCCAGGGCCCGACCTACTTCCCCGGGTAAACTACACTCTCCCAGCCTCGGTGTAGAGCGCTCCAAGTGACCTTGGGATTCCAATTCTCTATGTCGGCGTGACGTCACAACAACGGAAACTAGCCCGCGAAGGGTAAAACATCGCAGTGATTTGTGCTGCAGCAATGCTATGCCTCTGCAGAGCATTTATTTTTGCAAAAAATGAATTTTAAAGCTTTCATTGGGTCGATTAAAAATATCTTACTGCATGATTGAAGAGGAAGATCTGAAGTATTTAATTTAACCTGAGAGCAATTTTCTCTGAGAGTATTAAAAACAGAGATAATAGTGAAAGTTGGGATATTCTGAGTGTCAGTGCCAGTGGTAGCCTTACCAGATCATGGCCTCAAAAACTATTTTCGCTAAATAAATTCAAGAACTTCCAATTGGCTGATATAACAAAAAGCTGAATGTGAAATTGTAGAGAAAGATCTGAACTATTTAATAGAAACAAGACAAATTTGCTTTCAAAACACCAAAAAGCACAAATTACTGTGATAGTTAGGGTAGTTTTAATGTTGTCTCTATGACAGTGGCATTTGTTTTACCCTTCGAGCGTTGTGAGTGCAAAATGTGCCTGGATGTCCGACATCGAGAATAGGTGTCCAGCAGGTTTTCATTGCGATTTCAGGCTTATATATAATCAGTTCCTATTTCTAGCATCTACATTATAAAATCATCTATATATATCATTATATATAGTGAAATAACATATATATGTTTTATATAGTGTAATAACATATATAATGTGCTCAATAATAGTTAATACACTATGGCAATATAAACAAGAACAACGCCCCATCAGTCATCCTTTGCTATATCATATATTCAATAGCAACCAGCAATGCACGCAATATAAACCACTATACATGCACAACATGGCACTATTAAAAGACTAACCATTATTAAAACCAAATCTAACTGATATACAAACACAGCATATGATTTAACCACTAGTGTACATTACTGTGCATTCTATCTTGATGCAGATACCTTGCACTATGTTGAGTACCTATGCTGTACACTATAAAGTTTATTTTTATGTTCAGAATGGGTTGTGCTGCACACAATGCAACACATTCCACTTCCACTATGTACAAATCAAATGTGATCCTCCAACGGCTGGAAGACCAGTACCTCGGCGGTGACAAAATATTCAGATGAATAAAAATATTTACCCCACCCAAAAATACACTCCTGTGTGAGGATTCAGATTATTATTAGCGATAATAACATGTATGTGTATATATATATAGCAGTAATAACATGTATGTAATATATACATGTCATATATATACATGTCATATATATACCCACGTATATACAACGTATATGCGGATGTAACCGAATTGCACAGTGCTGCCACCCAGGGGCTCCTGGGGGGCTCACAGGATAGTGCCATGCACAACCAGCAGGTGGGGCAGGAGCCTCCTTACACCTGTTGTTGATGTTGGCTCAATCTGTCCCTGGCAGCCAGAGCCTCCACACTTCCTTTCAAAACTTTTTTCTTATTCATTTTAGGTAGGGCATTTGAGGCCCAGCCAGGTGCATTACTGTTCTCTACTATTCTCACTTCCTGTAAATAAATAATGTACCCACCAATACTGTGTTGCCGTGCAATTCTCACATAAGTATATATACTATTATTAGCAGTAATAACATTATGCGTGTGTATATATGTGATGTATAAGCATTATGCGAGTATAAAGCCGCGTAAGGGAATTTCTATGTCTTTATTACATTGTATTATGTTATTCCGATATTATATTATTGGCCAATGGGCTCTCTGCATCTATTTGCTCCCTACTCATACGTTCCACCACCGCCGAACCATACTTCCGCCGCTACTACTGTCACTTGCGACCGGGATAATAAGATGTATGTAATAATAATAATAATAATAATAATCTGATCCTCACACCTTGATTCACGCCCTCCCACCCTGTCACCCAGACACAAACAACAAACACAATAATCAACTAACCCAGTTACCAACACACAATACGTGTAGTCAGTCACCTACATCATTAATCAACTGCCCAACTCAACTCGGTAACTCAACACGCTCCGTGAGCTGTGTTGCATACATAGATGTTCGATTCTGTAAGAGCACAGGCTTCCCCTGCGGAAGGTCGGGAGTTCGAATTCCGGCCGAGTCAAACTAATGACTTACAAAATAGTGCAAGGACTGGTTAGCTCAGTATCAGGTTAATGTGACAGTGGGATAACGGGTCATGGTTCAGGCAGCCTGGTCTCTCAGTGGGGCAGCACTGTAAAGTTGCCATAAGTCCACACTGTCACAAGTCGGTACCCGTCCTGGTATGACCCTAAATAATTGCTAGGACATAAAACCACAACAAACCAGAAGCATGTAGATGTTCAGGTCAACTCATACTACACACAACCGGTAAGACCAACACATTGTTGCGGGGACACTATGCACCTTTCCAACGAATAGGTAAACACAGAGGCTGGTCTAGCATTTAACTGCTTTCCAGAAGGAATTCGCCTAGCTTAAAGTTGCATCATCCGATAGTTTTGAGTTACTATAATATTTCTGAGATAAATATATTAGATTGATTATTATAATCGACATTACTTTAGGATGCAGTACCGTTTATTTTGAATGGCAAACTTTTGAGATATTTGAAGTGCAAGAGGCGTTCTCTGTGGCGGAGTGGTTAGAGTGTCTGACTTTTTTCTAGGTCAGAGTCCTAATCTGAGGGTCGGCGGTTCGATTCCCCATGCCCCCAGCTCTGCCAATTTGGATTTCCACCGCTGTGTATAACTTACAGCGTCATCAAAGGCCGGTTGCTCTCATACCATGTCTATGTGGTGTGGGAGCTTCAAAATCCCTTGGGTCGGTAAAAGTGTAGGCTCGGGCTTTCTATCGACCAGCAGTGGAATGAGGAAGACCAGTCGTCTATGACTGAAATTTCCTCTGCTTAAACAACTAATGGACCAAAAGCACGCTAAATGTATGTTGGCCAACATGCCAAAACACCCCAGTAACAGGTTTGATTAAATTGACTCAGTATTCCCTTCTATGTGGCAGCAAATGCTTGATAAGTGCATCAGGATCTAAGTTTAATATGTACAATCAAATCAAGCTGAATGTTTTCGTTTTGAAAAATGTATGCTTCATCAGACTATGCAGCTTTAAGTTTACTCAACGGGTGTGGGGCGGGTAGGGTGAGTGCTCACTCTCCAAGCAGATACACAATCAGGCAACCTATGAGGAGCTCACAGAGCCAGGTGTCAGAGGGCAGAATGAGTAGAGTGGTGGTATGTAGAGGTTTTACAGCAGGTGTCAGAGGGGAGGTGAAGATGAGGGCAGAGTGAGTAGAGTGGTGGTATGTAGAGGGTTTACGGCAGGTGTCAGAGGGGAGATGAAGATGAGGGCAGAGTGAGTAGATTGGTGGTATGTAGAGGGTTTACGGCAGGTGCCAGAGGGGAGGTGAAGATGAGGGCAGAGTGAGTAGAGTGGTGGTATGTAGAGGGTTTACGGCAGGTGTCAGAGGGGAGATGAAGATGAGGGCAGAGTGAGTAGATTGGTGGTATGTAGAGGGTTTACGGCAGGTGTCAGAGGGGAGGTGAAGATGAGGGCAGAGTGAGTAGAGTGGTGGTATGTAGAGGGTTTACGGCAGTGTCAGAGGGAGGTGAAGATGAGGGCAGAGTGAGTAGAGTGGTGGTGTGTAGAGGGTTTACAGCAGGTGTCAGAGGGGAGGTGAAGATGAGGGCAGAGTGAGTCGAGTGGTGGTATGTAGAGGGTTTACAGCAGGTGTCAGAGGGGAGGTGAAGATGAGGGCAGAGTGAGTAGAGTGGTGGTATGTAGAGGGTTTACAGCAGGTGTCAGAGGGGAGGTGAAGATGAGGGCAGAGTGAGTAGAGTGGTGGTATGTAGAGGGTTTACGGCAGGTGTCAGAGGGGAGGTGAAGATGAGGGCAGAGTGAGTAGAGTGGTGGTATGTAGAGGGTTTACGGCAGGTGTCAGAGGGGAGGTGAAGATGAGGGCAGAGTGAGTAGAGTGGTGGTATGTAGAGGGTTTACGGCAGGTGTCAGAGGGGAGGTGAAGATGAGGGCAGAGGTGAGGATAGAGTTCGGATAGGTAATGATAGAGGGTTGTAACAGGCAGGTGTCAGAGGGAGGTGAAGATGAGGGCAGAGTGAGTAGAGTGGTGGTATGTAGAGGGTTTACGGCAGGTGTCAGAGGGGAGGTGAAGATGAGGGCAGAGTGAGTAGAGTGGTGGTATGTAGAGGGTTTACAGCAGGTGTCAGAGGGAGGTGAAGATGAGGGCAGAGTGAGTAGAGTGGTGGTATGTAGAGGGTTTACGGCAGGTGTCAGAGGGGAGGTGAAGATGAGGGCAGAGTGAGTAGAGTGGTGGTATGTAGAGGGTTTACAGTGCAGGTGTCAGAGGAGTAGTGTGAAGATGAGGTGCAGAGGGTGAGTAGAGTGGTGGTATGTAGAGGGTTTACGGCAGGTGTCTGAGGGGAGGTGAAGATGAGGGCAGAGTGAGTAGAGTGGTGGTATGTAGAGGGTTTACGGCAGGTGTCAGAGGGGAGGTGAAGATGAGGGCAGAGTGAGTAGAGTGGTGGTATGTAGAGGGTTTACAGCACCACAGTGTGACTTACATGCCTCACGGCTTCAAATACTCTAACCACTGTCATAGTCATTAACCGTAATTCACCGAAAAGTAACTCCCTTTGATGGTTGTTGGTTGGTTGTTGTTGGAGTTTTATGTCCTGGTCACATCTAAGATAATATCAGGATGGGTACCGACTTGTGACAGTGCACACTCATGGCGACTTAATAGTGCTGCCCCACTGGGAAAGCAGGCCGCCAGCACAATGAGCCAACATCCCATTCGGTTACATTATCCTGACACTGAGCTAACCAGTCTCTGCCCTATTCGGACTGCCAGGCTAGGCAGCGACAAGTATAAATTTGATAAGTCATTGGCTTCACTCAACCGGGAACCGAACTCCTGACCTCCCGCACGCGAGGTTGGAACTCTATCGATTCAGCCACCACGCCCGATCTGGGCTTCAATCATGTTGAAGTAACAGATCGGGGAAATAAACAGAATATTTGAGAACATTTAGAAGATACTGTAAAAGATCTTAGATTAGAAACACAGATTACCAAACGAAATGGCGGGAATTGGCTACACATACGCTAGAAAAAAAAGTCGGACTGGGTTGGTTATAAGCAAATGAGCTAACTAACCGTGGGTCTTTCTCATTATTTCTAAAGTGTACCTTCATCACTCATCATTTTCCGATATTCACCCTAGATGCATTCTCCTCCTCCTCCACCACAGGTTGCCACTTCCAGTAGTGAGCGACCTTTCTAGAACACGGCCAATATGGCTGACGTTCTGTGACATTTCAAATCGAAAACAACCAATTGAAAGCTGTATTGTTGGTGCTCATCTAAAAGAAATATTGGTCAAGAGTCCTGGCAACATCTAAGGTCATATCAGGACGTGTACCGACTTGTGACAGTGCGCACTCATGGCGACATTATAGTGACCGCCCCGCCCCTGGGAGACCAGGCCACCAGCACCATGACCTGATATCTCACTCAGTCACATTATCCCGACACTGAGCCGACCAGTCCTTGCCCTATCATAATAATGCCGAGTGCTTGGCTAGGTGACAAGTATAACGTCTTACGTCATTGGTTTGACTCGACCAGGGTTCGAACCCGTGGGTTCGAATCCAACGATCTACAAATACGGGAGATGGATGCTCAAAGTTGCCAGTGGCTATGATGTATACAGAGTACCAGCTCTTGGGTAGTGATGTAAGTTACTGACCTAGTTGCTGTCATATCTCAGTGAGATCCACTAATGCCCGGTACACACCTCCCGTATAAAACCTAAAACTGACCATTTCGCGACTAAGTTTGACTTTTAGTCGATTTCAGTCTTTAGGTGTGACCCCCTAACACACCTGAGCCTTCCATTTCGCGACTTAAAACTCAGTTTTAGGGCTTACGTATAAGATTCGGAAAATGAATCGGGCAGTTTTAGGTTTTATACGGGAGGTGTGTACCGGGCATAACGGGACGGGACGGGTTGTGATGGGTCGCGTCGGGCAGTCAGTTTTAGCGTGTGAATCGTATACGGGAGGTGCGTACCAGGCTGACATTAATGATAACCACGAGACACCACCCCACCACACACACACACACCCCAACATCATACATTAGATACCTGTTCAGTTATCTATGCTCAAGTCCATTACTAAATCATGTTGTTGATTTCGAATGGGTTTACAAATTTTTTAAAAGACTGTTTTCTTTAACATTTAAAAAAAACCATTATATTCGATATCCTATTATATTAACATTATAATCATTCTTAATATTACTACGTTAATGGCTTGAGAGGACATCGATATAGTAATATTAGTATGGGCGAACAAAACAGTAAAACCTCTCTAAATCGACCAACCATAGGACCGACTTTAAATGGTCTATTTAGGCAGGTGGGAGGGTTAGGGAGGTTTAAAAAAATCATTACATGAATGGTATTGTAGGGACGATCTTTTGGGACCCAAATAAAGCGATTGATATAGGGGAGTCGTGGAGTTGTGCATGTAGTGCGCTAGAGAGGTTTTACTGTAGTATCAGAAGTTAGTTCTAGAATTGGTGGTCAATACTTCACTGTTAGGTCATTCCACTATATATATATCGAACGCGGTGGCCCAATCGGTAATAGCACAGGCTTCCCTAGATACAAGATTCACCCCGTACTGCTGCAGTAGGGGTGCAAACCAACCCTATGTAAAAGCTGTCGAAAAAACGGGTCAATGAATTGAGAGCCTAATTTCACAATCTAAGAAGCAACATTTATTCTTTACATATGTCTTATTGATAGCCCGCTACCTTTGAGTTGAAAAATATAATATAATATCTAGTTTAATGCAATTTAAGAGTGAAATCGACGGCGTTCTCTGGCCGCCATCTTGTCTTTTTGCATTCTCTCCCATTTCACCAACTCTGTGCCTATATGGGTATCCATTTGATACTGGACCCACAGTTTCTAGGTCATGTTCCATACTAAAGCTATTTTCGCCAGTATTTAGACTACGTTGTCATTCACCTGTGGACTACAAGTACCGGGTGAATCATTTATCTAAGGCTTCCCATGTGGAAGATCGGGAGTTTGAATGCCGGCTGAGTTAAACCAATGGCGTACAAAATTGATAGCTGGCGCTACCTAGCTTGGTGTTCAGCATTACTAGGATAGGACAAGGACTGGTTAGCTCAATGGCATGATAATGTGACTAAGTGGGTGGTCAGGTCTATAAAGTCGCCAAGAGTGTGCATTGTCACAAGTCAGTGCGCATCCTCATAGGATCTTAGATGTTGCCAGGACGTAAAACCACAAATAATATATCCCAACGTATGTGTAGTAGTCCCTAATGAACCCCATTACCACACGCTGGCAATCTGGTCTGCGCTGACCTTTGCTGGTCAGAAGGACAGGCAGGTGGCAGCACCCTAACAGGGGAAGTCCCCATGGTGGACTGTTCCACCTGTTTGCTAGCGACCAACCCCCAGTGGAGGCTACGCGTTACCTGGAAAGCTAAATATAGGTCACTTCTATTCTGACGTAGATAGAATAAATTGGGGCAGGAACCCCTGGACGGAAGTATCAACAGTGTGTCCTTCCTTATTCTAATGTTGTTTTTTTTGTTTTATGTCCCATGGCCATCATATCAGGACGGGTACCGACTTGTGACAGTGTGCACTCATGGCCAATTCATAGTGCTGCCCCACTGGGAGACCAGGCCACCGACACTATGACCCAATATCCCAAACAGTCCCATTATACTGACACTGTGCTAAGCAGTCCATGTCCTATCCTATCAATGCTGAGTACCAGGATAGGTAGCGAGAAGTATCAATTTGATAAGTCTTTGGTTTGACTCGACTAAACTAATTTTGGCATGCACATGACATACTATTCATAGTGTAAAGTTTGACCCTCTATCTTCATGGCCGCATCCTGGGTCAACTTCGCAGGTTCCTCTTATGTCGCTGCAGACTATGCCCCTGGCTACTTAGTTGTTTTTCCCAGTATAGGTTGTGTGTGCCTGTTGGGGGTTCCCCATCATTCAATACTCATAAACATGTCCACCACAACCCACACACACACACCCGATTCCCCCCCCCCCCCGACCCACTTCCTTCTGGAGGCTTTAGAACCAAGTTGATAGATTGCTCAGATCCGGGTCAGCAGGTTCACTCAACATAACAGTGTCTCTATTGACCAATTTCATATGACGTCAGCACATGTATTTAGGTCAGTGCACGCGCTGCTTGGCTGCAGGACAACATCGGGTCACACTGCAAACTCAATGGCTATGGGCAATCTTCATAGAAAAAAGGTGAAATATCTCTAAAACCACAACACCTAGAAACAAACTGATTGGAATACACATAGAAAACATGTTTACCAAAAAGATTATATTAAATTGATATGGTTAGGGTTCTGGATTTCTATAAATTTTGAATAAAATTGATGTTTTGCACTGCGCGTACCGGCAAACTCAATGCATTGTCAATGGCAATGAGCAAACTTCATACAGAAAAAGTTAAATATCTCTAAAACCACAATACCTAGAAACAAACTGATTGGAATACACATAGAAAACATGTTTACCAAAAAGACTATATTAAATTGATACGGCTAGGGTTCTGGATTTCTATAAATCTTTAATAAAATCGACGTTTTGCACGGCGCGTACCGGCAAACTCAATGCATTGTCAATGGCAGTGAGCAATCTTCATACAGAAAAAGTTAAATATCTCTAAAACCACAACACCTAGAAACAAACTGATTGGAATACATATAGAAAACATGTTTACCAAAAATATTATATTAAATTGATACGGTTAGGGTTCTGGATTTCTATTAATTTTGAATAAAACTGACGTTTTGCACTACGCGTACGGCAAACTCAATGCATTGTCAATGGCGGTGAGCAATCTTCATACAAAATTGAGGTTTTGCACTGCGCGTACTGGCAAACTCAGTGGCAGTGTGCATTCGTTCTGCAGCCAAGATGCGCGCGCATACACGATGTTTACAAACATTGAAAGGGGTCTATAGAGTTTATACATTTGAACATATACGGTATGGATTCTGTGCACATATTATTATAAATCGAATTAAAACTAAAGACATTACTGGGGCTGTCTTTACAATATGCTTCAGCAGTAACACTCAGAGGCTCTATTAACTTAACTTATACATTAACCTTCTAGACAGCAACAACTGCTGAATAAGTGCACTGGTATCTAAACTGTATATATGTAGAGTTAAGTCAGACCAGTGCTTTGGTTTAGACAAATTGACGCTTTCCTCCAAATATCCAGCTTTAAAGAACAACGTCCATTAAATAATCAGTCCATAAATAACATGGACACAAAGAATGCACCAACTACATCCTTTTGTTTCATCGTCTCTTTGCCATTCTGTTCTTTAATTGACACTGATTTCCAAAAATAGTTATTGTAATTAACAGTGTTATAAAAAGAAAGGAAGTGTTTTAAATGCTAATTCCACGATTTGAGTTCGGTTCTACGCTACAGATAGAGAGACGTCAATTTTAGGATGACAGCACCATTATTTCATTGTCATTACCGGATTTCCGACTGTTTGCAATTTACACACAGCTGCAACCCATAAACAAGAAACAGCAACACAAAAAAACACCTGAATTATTACTAAAATATATATATATATATATATATATATATAATTTAAAAGAAATTACTTTTTTTTTAAATCTAAAGATTTGAATCAAATTGAACTAGTGCTGCCCAGCGATGAAAACAAGTGTTAAAGTAAAGTGGACAGGTATACCTTGCCAGGAAAACAAACAAACTCGGAATAGTTCTAATTTGTGCCACAGGGTGGTGCATGCTTAGTACTGACCTTTCCACTTGGTTGTCATAATGTGACTAGATTGGTAATGTGACAGCTGTTGTTGTAAAAATGGCTGAGTGAGCGGAGACAAGGGAGGGTAAAACTGATGTATTTTCAATTTTCTTTAGAGTAGTTCAAACAGGAAATATATTTGCTTTAATGTAAAATATATGTTAGTACAATTACATTGCATAATTCAATGAGAAACACATATAGATGAAAAGGTTTTGTTGTTGAATGTAAAAAGGTTTTGGACTGTATGGGGTTTGAACCCACAAGACAAAACAACTTCAGATTACAAGTTCAACACCCTAACCACTAGGCCACAGAGACTACACATAGTTACTTGACTCAGTTCAGGGTATTTGTGTATAGCATTTATTCATTTCCGTATTTATTTATGCATGGACATTGCACCATTCAATCAGAAACACATATAGAATGATAAACAGTTTTTTGTTGTTGAATGTAAAAAGCAGTGAACTACATGGGGTTTGAACCCACAACACCAAACAACTTCAGATAACAAGTCCAACACCTCAACCACTAGGCCACAGATACCAGACATAGTTACTTGTCTCAGTTCAGGCTATTTGTATATACAATGTCATATACACAAGGTGTGTGATGGTGGGTGTGTGTGTGTGTGTGTGGTGGTGTGTGTGTGTGTGTGTATATATATATATATACCATGTGTATATCATATGTATGATGTATTATATACTAGTCATATATAAAATGTATGCATTACTAGTATATGCACTAGTAATAGTATATATGTCATATATATACAAGGTATATATATATTGACAAAGAAATATATATATATTGATCTGCCAATACTAATATATATATAAATATATATATATTTATATATATATATATATATATATATAGGCCCGGGGTAGTAGAACCATATCAGTTTCTACACTCACCTATGACGAACTGCACATTCTATGATTCAGCTGGGCCTGAGCATTAATGGTTTGATGGGATCCGCCGCAATTGCACAGGTTTCTGGGTATAATGCTATGATGTCAGCAGCTGTCCTGGTCATGCCTATGTGTTATCGTTTGGATGGGATCCATCACAAATGCGCCGTTCCACAGCGTATACGTCAGGGGATGACCTGGGGTCGTAGCACTATATCAGTTTCTACACTCACCTATGACGAACTGCACGTTCTGGGATCCCGAGTTGTTCGCCGGCATATACACTGCGGAACAGCTGATGCCACCATAGCTTTAAGCCCAGAACCCGGCGCATTTGCAATGGATCCCATCCAACCGATAATGCATGACCAGAACAGTCCTGGTATCATAACATTAAACCTGGAAATCTGCACATTTGCGGCGGATCCCGTCAAGCCATTAAAGCTCAGGTCCGGCTGGATCATAGAATATGACTGCTGGCATTCTAGCATTAAGCGCAGAACCCGGCGCATTTGTGATGGATCCCATCCAAATGATAACGCATAGGCACACCCAGAACGGCTGCTGCCATCATAGAATTAAAACCGGGAACCTGTGTATTTGCGGCGGATCCCCTTGAACTATTAATGCTCAGGCGCGGCTGATGTGGACAGCATGGAATGGCTGCTGCATTAGTTAATAATAATACAAAAGATCTGAAAGTCAACAACTTTCAAATGCACATATCTCACTCCATATGGTTCACTCCGTTTTACATTCAATAACATTTTGTTTCCTTTTATATACAGTGTAACTTACAAATTTCAAACGGATGCACGCAAAACATACATAAATACATACTGCATATATAACATCGTATATACAAATAGCCTGAACTGACACAGCCAATTATATGTGGCCTGTGTGGCCTAGTAGTTAGGGTGTTGAACTTGTAATCTGAAGTTGTTTGGTGGTGTGGGTTCAAACCCCACAGTCCAAAACGTTTTTTTTAATTCAACAACAAAAAAACTTTTTCATCTATATGCGTTTCTCATTGAATTATGCAATGTAATTGTACTAACATATTTTACATTAAAACAAATATATTTCCTGATTGAACTAAAGAAAATTGAAAATACCCCAGTTTTACTCTGCCTTCTCACGTTATGTAAGCGAGTTATGTAAGCATTAGCAAGTTATGGAAGCGTTAGGCATACGCCGATGTATGTTAGTCAAACATTGTTCACTATGTTGACCTAGTTTAAAGACAGTGAGAACATACAGTCCGCGTACTCTCAATGTACGCCTAATGTACATTTAGCTGTTCTCCAGCGTGTCTTGATGTATGTAATGTATGACGCATAGTTCTGGCAATCGAATAACGTATATAACATTCACCGGCATGTGAACGTACTGTGAGCGTAATTTGAGCATTTTTCGCAGGGAGGTACCTTAGCCATACGTTGGTCATACGCTGTGTATATGGTATGTATACATCCAACTTTGCCCCCCACGCTGAAAAGTTTGATGCTTCTCGATGTAAAAAAGTGATTTTTCGCGTTGGCAGCACACTGGCGAGATACGTCATAATGTGACAGGGCCATTAGTCCCAGCCTCAGACCCCCCCCCCCCCTGACCTTAGCACTGACCGACTTCTGGTCGTGAAGTGGGTCCACTACTCTCCCCACACATATTTGGTTATATAAACATAAAAACTAAACAAGGTTGTGCTTGGAGAGCATTTGTCAGAGTACGGTTCCTGTCTCAGCAGCCTATATCTGGTCCGTTTAACATACTTATCCTTTAAGGGCAAGGTCAATAAATTCATCACTTCTTTTATAATTCGCATAATTAACACAGAATTACTAAACTAGTAACTTTTCATCACCAGTTATTAGTGACCCTTATTATAAGCGAACCATTCAAATACATGTATGAACTGCTTGCCCACATTTGACTTATCTCCCTCGGTTTAGAGTTGTCCTTTGATGACAGATTTTACTTATGGTACTTTACAAAATAAAACCAATGTAAAAATCTGATCACATAATTTTGCCATATTTTCCCTACACGAATATTTTAACATCTTAATGAAAGATCACACTTAGAATGGGTTATTTGAGCTCGAACCCAGTAGGTTGGGATTAATCTCTCCAGCAGCATTAGACTTGGAATACCCCATGGCTAATAATAGTATTATTAGTAATGTGACGTCACACAAGGAAGGGAAGGGTGGACTTACACAGTTTATAAGGCAGTCAAAAGCCTTCTAGTTCAAACAGTGAAAGAAAGGGTGGACTTATATGTACATAGGTCATAAGGCATAGTCAAAATACTTCGTCATATTCGACCATTATAACTGTGAATAATGCTTAGGTCACAAATGCTGCGGGCGCCGTACGGTGCTGCGATCTGTGGTCTGTATTTCGGTTTATGCTAATGTTACGGCGTTACGGTCTGCGGGTTATCTCTTCAGAAATCGTACGGTTTGTGTTGAATTTATACACATATTTAATATACACAAAAAAGTCATAACTTTCTTCATATTGGTCACACAAACATGAATTTTGAACGATATTGATATTCATTTTACAACCTTTTCATTGATGTCAACAAAGGTGATCGTAACCCCACTTTTGATTTAGAACAACAAATAAATACACTTCTTTGTTCTTGATATCGGTTTTATAGTATGCAGTTTTATGTGTTGAACAAACTATTCCGAGTAGATCTTTGTATATATATACCAGGCTATGTACTTATGGATTTAACTAGTAAGGTTATAGAGTAAACACAAATTTAAAACAATAAGTAAGGGACGAAATCGGAAAAAAAAATATAGCATGGTAGAAAAAATAGATTAACCCAAACCAAAAAAACAGGTTTAATCCAGGGTTTTTTTCCACTGTCCCGGAAGAAACATATTTTATCCAGGAAAAAACTAACCCTGATTTGAAGTGAAAACATGCCAAATGAATGTTGGCATGTACATTAAAATGCTGAACACCATAGGCTTCAGCAGTAACAGGTTTGATTGATTTACTTAGTATTCCCTTCTATGCAACAATAAACGTTTAATAAGTGCACCATATGAGTATGTAGGCTCAAATAAGTGGCTTAATTTCAAACATTTGATGTTTTCATCGGACTATGTGGGTTTAACTTCCAGGGATGAAAGTGGTATCTGGCAAAAAAAAAGTGTAAATGTCTGTCAAGGAATACTAAAAACAGAATGTTGTTTCAATAATAGTATCCTTATCCTAGTAATTATCGGTTTACATTGTTAGTATGTTTTTCATATATATTTTTCGTTTTATAGCAAGTGTAGCCACCATAATAACCCACATAAAATACCAGGAAGAAAGTTATACCAACTGTGTTGATTAAGAATTAGTGTACAACTGATCAAGCCCTGATCATAAAGCAAACGGTGACTTTCTAATGTATCAATGTTCTAACGTATCAATGATAACATTCCTTTGTGCTGCGCACAATGCAACACATTCCACTATGTACAGATCAAATGCGATCACTCCAACAGCTGGAAGACCAGTGCACCGGCGCTGACAAAATATGTATTCAGATGAATAAAAATATTTACCAACAAAAAAAATGTATCGATAATAACATTAATCAGGGATGAAAGCGGTATCTGGAAACAAATAAAAATAAAACGGTTCCATATACACGCAAAATAGACTCAAAGTTCAGCGAAGCAATCGTAGAATACATTGACTTGGTTTTTTATTTGATGTGGCAATATTAATTAGCCCATTCCATGTTGTTCACTGCCCCTCCCCTTGTTTCATTAATGCCTATAGGCTACCTTCCTCTTTTTTTAAAGTTGTATTTTAAAATATATTTAAACATTTATTCATCAAGGAACAAAACTACAGAAACATTCTTCTTTTTGTGAAAGCCTATAAAGGGTCACGATGAGTAGGACATATATATATATATTATATGAGTCATAACATAAGCTCTAAATATACTTAGGGCCAACACCAAATCAAAAACACACACGATATAGTGAATGGTAGACAGGAAGTGTGAACACATATTTGTCTTTCAACTTCTTTTGGCCACTTGACTTAGGGCAATGACTCCACATTGAGTTCAGGCCTACATGTGCAACTGCAGTGCAGGGCATTGACCATTCGTCCATTGGCATTGCCAACAAACCAAGTTCAAGGTTATACGATAACATGATAGACCAATAATACACCCTCTAAACTAATTTACCACCCTACGGTGGACATAACCCACTCAGCTGCCTGGAAACAGCGCTATGGTTACCTATATCAATTACTATAGTATAGTATAGAAATGGACCATATCAGAGCATATTCCGCGAGAATGTATTGTGTGGTCCGTCCCCGATCACAACTTGGCAAAAGCTGACAAGTCAAAAGTGATAACACTAACACAACAGTGAGTGAGTGATGCACCAATGTCAACAAAGCAGGTTCATATGGTATCGCTGGCCAAGACCCAGAGAACCCCAAAACACACGCGTTTGGAGAATCATGTCAATGCTACATTTGTTGTTGGTATTCTACAGGGCCTCTTTGAAAATGGACAATAATTAAATAACACACCCCCTCCCCCCTCTGGCATGTTAACTTCAAAGTGGCTAAGGACGTTAAGGCCACTAAACACAGTAACACTACTAACAGGAGTCGGAGGCTGAGAAGAACCTGGGTGAACCTACCAAAGTCGATGAACTGTTGGATGGAGAGCACTGACGGGTGGTATTGTGAATAATAGTCTATCATTTGAGCTGCCCGCTTCAGGCAGCATCGTGTGATCCTCATCTTGGCTGAAAGGGTTGATCCCTAGAAGAATAGTCGTTCTATTACCCCGACTGTTGTGGAGTGTTCCCTCCCATGTACACGTCCAATGTTATAAAGCTGGAAATTCTCCACGGCGCTGATGACGTCATGGAAATTACTCACGCTCGTGCTGCCACCTTGTGGTAATGGCTAGATCTAACGGAGCGTGTCCACAAGTAGTCAGGTTCCAGTTCCTATGTTTTCCGCTAGGTGTCGTCTGTGTGCCTCCACATGGACTAACACAGTGGCGACCTCTGTTGGAACAAAGGCCAGGGGACCAGGCTAGTCCACCAGTTGATCTTATATATATAGTGTATATATCATATAATGAGGGCGCGCCTCACCTTACCACTCACAGAGGTTTTTTACATTTTTTATTAGTGATCATTGGTTTATTCTGCTCATAAACGGTTAAGTGCATCTACCTGTTTTCACCACTCTGCAGAAGTGGTCATAATCCATACGGATTGGTTTCCACCATCAATGACTTCTGTTGCATATTGTGAAAAGGCTACCCCATCTGTCACACCTTACCGGATTGAGTACCGGACACAACTGGACAAAGAATTTTCTAGTCCAGTGGTGTTCGGTATCAAAATGTACCGAAATGTGTCGAAATGTTGCACTATCAGGTCAAATGCCGCTGGACAAAACGAATGCTAAACGGTCAAGGAATGTACATTAACGAATAGCCACCGGACGATAACCGGACAATAACCGGGTGACACTGGATAACAACAGACAAGCAACGGTCAACTGACGGGTGAAAACCGAATGTCAAACGGACGGCCTGAACATCAACCGGACACATACTGGACTGATCATGGATGCGGCAAAAACCGATGGACCGAATTCCCGCAACACCGTCAACGGACTCTTCAGGAAACAAACCGGAGACATAATGGATGGGTACCGGACATGAACCAGACAAAACAGACTTAAACCGGACACCAACCGTACACATCAGTCGGGCAGTGTCCGGGACAAGTTTTGTGCATGTTCAAAACTTGCCACCATACAAGCCAGACACCACCGGAGAGAGAACCGAAACGCCTGATGCCTACTCTATATAAACCAGACAGTGTCCGGTTTCTATCCGTTTCCCCAATCCGGTAAGGTGTGACTGAGCCTTTACATTTTTATTGTGTCTATGCATATATATATATTTTACCTCGGTACTAATCCTCAGGCTACTTGTAGCCGAGGGAGAAGGAAGCACATCCGGGTCCAGCAATTTGTATAATCAACTCACGACAGGAGGACGTTCATTGAGTAGCTCCTGCAGTTTTTATCTACAATGACATACTAACTGTAGGTATGATATTTTTAGGACGGTACAGTTATGTTATGATACTTTACTGCACCTTTTGACGAAGTTTTAGAACTTTGATGTGTATATACATTACTTTTATTGGTGTTTTATGATTTGTGAAACATCGATAGAACAAAGCGCCATGTTTATTCTTTGTTCTACAAGCCGACCGTTGCCGAACGGAGAGCGATGTGGTTGGAGCCACATTTCGTTAGGATTTATTCCTGGGTTTCTTTGAAGGATTCCCCACTGGTTTATTTAGGAGTACCTCCGAGTTTCGTAGCATTTTCTCCAACTTGTAGGCATATTAGCCACAGAAGGGAGAAGTGTACGGAATTGAGAGTGTGGGAGGCTACCAGTACATTGGTCCCTACCCCTCATTTGGTTTTGGTTTTGATACCATTCACCTATGACATTTACACACTAGCTTTGCTTATGCCTGTGTTGGAACGGTTTTAATACATTCTCCAACACCGCTAGATGCACAAGTTCAGTTTGCTTAACTGGTTTGTGACATTTGGTCAAGTTTGCTCGGTTTTTAGTAACTTTCTTTTGATTGTTAAAGACTTCCGATGGCTATGAAGCGGAGTACACATGGAGCTCCCGCTCGGTTGATGGATGACTACGACTCGTCGCTGGTGGTGACTGTGTCGCGGTCTCCAGAGCACGTCATATCAGAGGAGGTCAGTAGGACAGACGCACTAGATACGGCCCCGTCTGGCCTAGAGGCCAGATTGACATAGATGCTGGAGACGAAACTAGAGGAGTTAATTCCGGCGAGATCTCGTGCGAGAAAGAGGCCCGCTCCGGAGTCTGACGACTCGGACTGGGAGGACATCTCGGGGGAGGAATCCCCGGAGGATGATTCGTCTCCAGAGAGTCTTAGTGAAGAAGAGGAAGAAGACAAAGAAGGCTGTAAGCTCGTCCGGGGACGAGTTTACGCAGTCGCGGAAGAAGGTGGTCAAGTGCAAGAAGAGCAAGACCAAGAAAAAGAAGAAGGATTCTTCTTCAGATTCCTCTTTGGACTCATCTTCCACTGAGTCCGACTCCGACATGCAGCGTACTGGTGTTTACAGATAGGATAATCACTTATCAATGTATAAAAAGGCGGAGCGGCTCATCTCCGATTATCGGCTTTATTGTTACTGCCCAGTAGGCTATGCGCGTGTACAACGACAATTAAGTTGGTTTGGCCTAATATGGCCTGATGGGATCGATCCCTCCGCCTGCTACTGCAGCGCCACTGCGTGTTCGTGCCCTGCGCCCCTCTGTTTGGCCAGTGCGCACCGGGTTTTCAAACTTTGTAACAGGTTAGGCAGTTAGCCTAGCCAAGAGACTAGTATTAAACTGATCAACCCACTATCATGTTGTTGGAGTTAACATTTTGAGATGGAGTGAGTGTTAGTAGAATGGTTTGTTTATTCTGTTATACCCCTGTCACACTACGACGTAACGAGCCAACGTAAGCCTGACGTGGTGATTTTTCGTTATTACGTTGACGTACGTTGGCTTACGTTATGATGACGTCAGAATGACGTTAGACTGACGTCGAGCTACGTCACGTTACGTCGTATTACGTCGGCGTGCGTCAAAGTTTTGAACCTGTTCAAAACTTTCGACGTATCTCGACGTCAAGCCGTTACGTCGGGATGACGTGACAATGACGTTAGGTAGACGTTGACCAATCGTTAAACCAGTGTAAATGACGTTAGAGTCACGTTATGTCACGTCAGAGCGACGTTACACCGACGTTTTTCACGTTACAGCTAACGTCACGACGTTACACCGACGTTACACCGATGTTACGCCATGTTTACCTCTCTCCTTACCACTACGCTAGGCTGACGTTACGCCGACGTTACTTTCACGTTACGCTCACGTCAACTACGCGGCATTCACGTCTAGAATTTGCATATTACGCTGATAACTTCGACGTAATATAATTATTTTCACGTTGTGCCTACGCTGACGTAGTCACGTCGTAGTGTGACAGGGCCATTAGATAGAGTGTGGTTAGCTTGTAGGGTTATGCTTAAAAGGCTAGTACCTCAGGTGTGTTTTTTGACTACATGAAGTAGTTTGAGTAAGTAGGTTGTTAGTAATGATGGGATAAACAATGCTTGGAGGATTGTATGTTTCAGTCATTTAGTAGTCTAGTACAGACTTTATTAGTGTCTATGTTTATACAAAGACCCTATAATACCAAGACGGCTCACTCAGCCTGTACTGTGTAATCAAAATGATCAAACCCACCACTTGGTGCGCTGGCTGTTCCCCTGGCTAAACAGATGCTATATTATATGCACAAATGTATATATGAATGTGAAAGATGTGGGATGATGGCGATGAGGACGACGATGATGTGTGCCTGTTCATAGCAATTTCATATTGATGTGTATTCACGCTTACCCGTCTCATGCATGATATAACCGTATGTGTTTACATGTGAAACACCAACCAGCAGCTGGGTTGATCAAACCCACCACAAGGTGGCACCGCAAAATTTACATCACATGGGAGAGATAGGGAGTGAGCCATCCCAGTACCATAGGGCCCCCGGTCTATAGCAATACTACCAGACTGATACACAGTTTGATATAGACATTATGTGATTTATAGATAGTGTGAAAGGGGCACTACCTTTAGTGTGACAGAGCCTTGGGAGCTCTGCTCACATACCCCCCCACCCCTCAAGTGTTATTTACGGATCACTGCACACCCAGACACAACAGGGCACTGTAGCCATAAACAACCAAGGCATGGATACAGGCAGGCTGGATGTTCATTGTTTGATTTAGGAA
The DNA here is from genome assembly GCA_030323885.1 of Branchipolynoe longqiensis. Classification (NCBI taxonomy): domain Eukaryota; kingdom Metazoa; phylum Annelida; class Polychaeta; order Phyllodocida; family Polynoidae; genus Branchipolynoe; species Branchipolynoe longqiensis. The sequence continues at coordinate 31,948,475 of CM059199.1, forward strand.
TGCCTAGTGCTGATTGGAGGAGCTGATCAGATGTGACAGCCATCTTGGATTCATGAACCTATATATAATAATAAAACAAGCAATCTCCTTCTGGTTCCTTCTGCACACTCTATACTCTGCCTTTCTTCTACTTGCCTGTGGTGATTTCCTATTTAGCCTGCCTACACAACCACAGCTGCCGGCCGTCGACTATACACTAAGATGTTCGGAGGCCAGCTTCAGTATCTCTTCAAATAGGTCGAGACGGGCTCCAAGTGTGGCAAACATATGGATGCCAAGAAGAAGGCCACCGACGCGAACACTCGGTTCAGGAAAAGTCGACCGGATTTTTGCAATCGTCGGATCGGCAGAGGAGGATGGTCAGGGTCGCGCTATGGCTTCCAGCCCACAGGCCGAGGACAGCGCCAGTCATTCGGCTGGAATGAAGGGAATCGTCCCTTCAAGAGGGAGTACACTCCCAACAAGCCGTTCCCTTGCCCAGAGAACAAGTAGAGGTTGCAACGCAAACTCCAGTGGCCACAGAAACACCTGTAAGCATTTTTCATGCTGGAAATATTTGAAATTGTTGAAATGAGTGTAGGTTGATTACTGATAATTTGACAGTTTTAAGCATTGTGGAGGGAATACGTATTCCCTTTACGCAACACCCTGTACAGGAAACAATTCCTTTTCCTTATTGTTTTGATTTAAACGAAAGAGAGGCATTAGATAAACAGGTGTTGGAATTTTGTCAGAAGGGAATTATAGAGCCTGTGGTCCATGAGACAGATGGGGATATCCTGAATGATTCTGGATCTGACAAAGCTGAACAAGTTGGTTAAATATAAACATTTAAAGATCTTTCTCTCAAACGGCAAGAGACTTGGTAACGGAAGGTGCCTGGCTTGCCAGTGTGGATCTAAAAGATGCCTACTACACGCTTCCAATTTACAAACCTGATAGGAAATTTCTCCGGTTTGTTTGGGATGATCAACTCTATGAGTTCACCTGTATGCCGAATGGCTTAGCTTGTTCCCCTCGCTTGTTTACTAAATTGCTCAAACCTATATTTTCGTTTATGGCAAGAAAAGGACATATAATGTTCCCATATATTAACGATTCTTTTATTGTCGCACAATCAAAGGCAGACTGTTAAAAGGCAGTAGAGGATCTCTGTGCAACATTCACTAAATTAGGATTTTACATCCATGACAAGATGTCGGTTTTTACACCAACAAAAGAATTTAAATGTTTGGGTTTTCTGTGAAACACAGACGATATGACTGTGTCACCAACGCAGCAGAAACTAGACAAATTCATTGATACGGCAGACCAATTGTTGCAGTTAATGAGGCCAAAGATTAGGCAAGTTGCAGTTTTAATCGGCATCATGATAGCCTATGCCCCAGCTGTCCTATATGGGAAAGCTCACATTAAATCGCTAGAGATAGACAAGAATTTAGCATTAGCCTGTACAAAAGGGAATTTTGAAAGAAAAATTACTATTTCAATAGAAGGCCTAGCAGATATTCAGTGGTGGTATGATAACATTCATTCTTCTCCGAATCCTATTCGAATGGGCGAACCCAACACTGTTGTTACGATGCGTCATTAGATGGATGGGGTGCTCATAGAGACCATCAGGCCTGGAGGACGATGGTTAGATGAGGAAATTTCAGACCATATTAATATCTGGGTTTATGCAGTTTAGTGCGTATATCAAAGTTTCATGTCAGAATTTTGACAGATAACACCACAGCGATGGCTTACATTCATAACATGGGAGGGACTAAGTCCAACCCTTGTAACAGAATAGCAAAATTGATTTGGAATTGGGCTCAAGAGCATAACATATGGCTAACTGTAGCACATATCCCAGGTAATCAGAACACATTAGCAGACAGGAAAAGCCAACATTTTCATGATCATTTGGAGTGGTTGTTCAATGACATTTTTGAACAAATTTGTCAAAAATGGGGACAACCACTGGTAGACTTGTTTGCATCACAAAACAACTACAAAATATCTAATATGTTTCATGGCATCCAAAGCCGAATGCTTGGCAAGTGGATGCGTTTTCATTGGTTTGGGATAACAAATTTTATTACATTTTCCCACCATTCAGCATTATCAACAGAGTGGCCAATAAGATCAGAATGGATCGCACACACACAATTCTGATCGTGCCCGAGTGGGACACACAGCCATGGCTAGCGGAAGTGGCATTGGGAGCGAGAGACAGTCTCAGATTCCCAAGAGCCCGCGGAAACCTACGACATCAAGGTCCGCTAACAACTCACGCAGGCATGCAAAAATCCGAGACATAAATCGCCTCGCAGGCGCTACACATTTGGTGACATGTTGTAGCCTGCCAACAAGTCTCTGAAGTTCTTTTCTGGTTGCTTTTTGTTTGTCCATCCAAGCCGAGCACATCAAGCTTCTCCTGGGGGATTGTAACTGTCATTTTTTGTGCAGATATGTTGAAACCGAGCCATTCTATTTCTTTATCGGGCGGGTGGCATTTTTCAGGGGATAAAACTAGTCCAAGTCTTGATGTTATATCGAGGAGGTCGTTATATGCTGAGTGCGCACTGCTGCTGTCTGGTGCCACCCCAACAAAGTCGTCTAAATAGCAGTGTGTGAAGTGGCCCTTCTTCCTCATCAGGTATACAACGGCATTCGTAGTTCTGGCACATGCCATGGCTGAAGTTCGGCAGCCAAAAGGTGGGGCGACATCAGTGTAGTATTTTCCTTCGAAAGTGAGGCCAAGGAGTGGGGTGGAGAGGGGGCAGGTCCTGAGCTGCCTGTAAGCTCGTGCAAGGTCGGCGCACCAAAGAAGACAGTCAGGACCGAGCCTAGCCACCTCATCAGCAGCATTCATCACATTGGGTAGGGAATAGGAGCTGGGGCGGCCTTGGTAGTATCCTCTCCGTATTCCACAGTTGACACTAGCCCCTTTTGGCCAGCTAAGGTCGACGATGACGCGCCTGTCGGGAGTGTTCTTCTTCGGGCGCGTCGTCATCGGGCTCGTCTGAGACCAGGGGGTGAAAGGTGGCTCCTTGAAGGGGCCGAGTAGTGCCCCATGGCTAAGTTCAGTCTCTACGTATTTCTTGATGTAGGTGGTATGTGCAGGATCTTCACGATGGTTGCTGTTTGTATTGGTAGGAGGGGCATCGGCGGTATAATCGACAGGCCAGCCAAATTCTAGGAACTCGACTACCTGCCGATCATGATAGTCCGCCAGGGTGCTCTTCCAGGCACAAATATTAAGTCCTGATCGTATTGGGACCCGGGCCTTCATGTAGTTTGGTAGTGCCGTGCGCCTGACGTTGTTATATATTTGGATATATTCAGTATGGCCCACCCACATGTCATGTCGTGGGTGAGGCCAAATGCGGTCGAGTGTGGCACTATACTCGACTGGGGTAGGCGGAGGGTGTGTCTCGGTGACGGGTGTCACATGTTGCCCGATGCCAAGCATGTCTGCATCTGTCACACCAGTGTCGGTGGAGGTGTCGTGTCCTCCTGTTAGGACGGCCGTTGTTGTTAACGTAGTAGATCTGGGCTCCACGTGTATGTTGTCGGTATTTTTCGTGGAGCCATTTCTCAAAAACCCTGTGTGGGTGGGTTATTGGTTTGTTGAACCACTGGTTTGGCCCGATTTCTTGTCTGTGAATCTCTGCTTATTTATGCAGTCTTTCTTGCGGTGCATGTTTGCGCGGTGGTGTTTATTGGCGCACCAAGCGCAAACATGCATCTTCTTGTCAGGGTGCTCCCCATGGTTAGAGTTGAACCCGCAGTCGATCCCCCAGTTCCATTGGTGGCAGGGCTTTCCATCGGTGTCACGGTTGAAGTCATTCCTTGTGAAATTGTATGGGTTCCCACTGGAACTAGGCTGGTTGTTGGCAGTGTTCCCGGCCATGCGTGACTGATTGAAATTGTATTTTGTTGATCGGTGTTGAGAAAGTCGGGTCGAAGTTTAGCGGCCGGCAGCTGCGATGGTTCTGGACGGATTGCACTCGGGTAAGACAGGTTCTCGCCGGCAGAGTTCAGGTCGATGGCGCCACCTATCAGATTGGTCAGGAACTAAATTATATTCCTCCAGGTGGCGGTATCATTTCGTCCAGTCTCCGCTGAGAATTACGCATGTTAATTATAACATGTACAATTTAAGAAGACAAAAGTAAACACTGACGCATTATCAATATATACGTTATAACATGTATTGTGTGAATATAAATAATGCGAAGCACGCATAATAAAGTTTAAGTTTAATTTCACTGCCGTACTCCTGTCATACTCCTTACTACTGGCACCATGTAGTAGTAATCAATTTGATGTAAACTCAATTTGATATAATCCGATCAAAGCATGACATTTTGGAAACCTAAACACTTAACTAAATTTGATCACGCACATCCAGCTTAGGCACTGACGCACTTATTAAACATTTATTGCACATTGGTGATCCTGCTGTAAAATATTCCGATATTCAGCATAGGGGGGAATGCAAATGTTCTATTACTGATTGCTGTACGTGACCAGGCGCATGCATGTATGTATATATTTAGATGTATGGGTTGGTGGTGCCTGAGTGAGATGTAAATAGACATAGTGGTGCTGGCAGGTCTGGGTGTGATCGAGTACACTCAGAGCCTACCCCATCTGCTGGGATAGGGATCACCACACTCAAAGATCAAGGTTGGTGGTGGCCATGGGGCCATACCGCTTGTGGTGGTGGGCAGACCACTGGTATCCATGGAGACCAGGAATGCTGGATCCCTATGGGTAGGGCCAAGAATGCTTGTTTCCCATTGGGGGAAAGGGGTGGGGTGATACTCTACAATGAACCCATATAAATAATAAACCAGAGGGCTGGACTCTTCTTTACACTGTATTGATTTCACCATAGCCTGCCTACACAGCCACAGATTCAACTTTACACTGTGCTATGCCGGTACACATGAAGACGTGTTGCGCACGCCAACATTCATTTTCCGTTTTCACTTCAAATATTTCAAAAGGTGTTTTACCTTTAAAATTAAAGTCACTTCAAATTAACGTAATGTAGATTATTACAATCCACCTACAAAAACTCTTGACTATCGGATTATGCGCTAGGGGTCCCAGTGACAAAAATAAAAAAGCCCCGATAAACTAGGAGGGGGGGGGGGGGCATGCCTCCCTGGAAATGTTAAAAACCGATTAAATGGTGGAATCTGGCACCTACTTGAAATTTCAAGGCCAAAATATGTCCAACTGTTAAGACATCAAGCCTAACAAATAAAGTTAAACAAATTTCATAGACAGGATTTTCTCTCGCTGATTTGAAACTTCAATTTTCGTTGAAATCAGCGATTTCGCTGAGAAATGGGATCCATGAGATTGCATTTTAAGCAAAAATGAAATATAGAAGCCGTTTGGTTTTTAATAGTTTTATTATTATTTTTCCACAGGATTCAATGAACAGACACTCATACTGTAAAAGTGCCCCAGCAATGGACGGCATGTGTTATTGCTTAGGCACGCGTGGAGTAGCGTGCATAACGATACTGTAGCTTAGACAGCATTTTACCACCACACTCAGCCAACACACGCATTCCTAATGCAACAGGGCAGCATACATCTGCGCATGGCCAGTCACGTCGCCAGGGTGAGATGCGATATACCAACTGTCAATGATATATGCTATGCTAAACTAAGGAGTGCGGGGGGGGGGGGGGGGCGGCATTCATAATTATCAACATTATCACAATTGTACAAAGAGATCAATTTTTTTCATTAATCTCAAACAACCCTCCAATCTCACCCTAACTCTACAAAAGTGTACACAATAAAATGGTTTGTTATTTTACATCCTAGCAACATATAAAGTCACATCAGGACGGCCATAGAAAATAAAATGCTTATCATTTACCATGAATGTATGAGATTGAAGAAATAATAATAACAATAATACACACAGAAATTAAATTAAATTATTAAACGATACCTGGACTGCCTATGCACATGCCTTTTTTTTCTACTGTTGACTCGCATTGACTCTTCCATCTTCTTTAGCTTCCCAACATCAAACACGACCGACCCATGATCACAGCCAAACAAATTTGTCAAAAAGATGCCGTCTAGACTTCAGGAAACAGCTTCAGCCACAGGATTGTGGACAGATGCAAGTTCCTCCCTGAATCTGTTGTCTCCGCCCAAACCAATGAACTGATTTAAGTCCCGACTTGACTAGTGAGCAATACAGAATACCATAACCATCCTCAGTAAACGATATCTATTGTAGGACCGGAATAACAACAGGCAATCAGCCTACCAAATTCCGTATATTTGGTATCCAGGTTAAATCTCTGGAAAGATCTCCGCCTGTCTCACTAACTCTTTGGACATGGAAGATATTGTAACAGTGATGATACTTCCCGCTCCCCCTCACCCCATCCACACCTCCCACAGAAATGATTTATTTGTATTTCTAAAAGCACATAGCAGCCCCATCTCTTAACCTCCCCAACATACAGTTTGTGATAATTTCGATTAACAATTGTCAAATACAACCCCCCCCCGCCCCACTCACTCACTCACTTCAGCCAAGTTGATCTAAATTGACAAACTAGTCGAGAAATCAAATATCGAGCAACACCGATCATATTTTTTGCAACCGTTAATTCCCAACGCTATTTACAGAACCCATGAATTCATAACCAGCAGTTCACCAAAGGTAATGCGAAAACGACTGAACATAAATGCAGCAACCGGCGTTCCTGATTAGGCCAAATAAAAATATTAAAAAGTTGGTGATCGTTCTTTTGAAATAAAAATCAGTGTCGGGCGGGCAGTTTTTGTTTTAATTAATTTGTTCTCTCTCAGTATTCCACTGGTCTCCTCGCTCTCCACTCTCAACCCTGCACCACGTTCCGAATTCCCTCCCTCAGACCCTGTGACCCCTCAAATCCCTCTCCATTCCTTTCCCCCACTGCCCTGCCCATTCCCCCTGTAATATACCCACCTCCCCTCTTTACTGCCCTTTCTATTTCTCACTCCATCCACCCCACCCTCCTTTATATTTCTCACTCCACCCGCCCTCTCCATTTCAGTTTTTTTGGGGGGGAAATATATAAATTCAGGGGTGAGGTCATTAAGATACAGGTGGGGACGATCACCAATTTATATTTCTTGTTGGCCTTACAGGAGTGGAATGCTGACCTAATTACACCACAGATTTCCCCAGATCACCACTTAATCTAGCTTCTGCAACAAAAATATTTTTTATTTTGCATATCACATTGGGCAAGCTAGCACAGTAACTATACATGCACTGCTTGTTTAAATGCGTGTCATATAAGGGGTAATCTAAAGTTGTCCACATGTTCACGGTCGTACAAACTGCAGCGAGGGGTGTCGCTTATCGTTCATTAAAATGCTGATGTTTTCCAGTGAACATAAAATTATTATTATATATATTTTCTTTTGCGTGTGTGTGTAAATTAGTTGATAAGCCAGGGAATTTTCAATCGTGGACAATTGGTCTTCCCCAAGTCTACTGCTCCTTGCCCTATCCTAGCAATGCCAAACGCCAGGCTAGGTAGTGACAAGTATCAATTATATTAATTTATTGGTTTGACTCGGCCAGTGTTTGAACTCAGTGGTTCGAATCCCATGATCTACCCAAAACAGGAGGCTGGTGCTTAATCCATTTGGCCACAGTGTCTGGGTGTGCCGTAAAATGTTTATGGTTTTTTTCAGGGGTGGGGGTGGGGACTGAACATGTAGTACTCTGTACTACCTTGAACATGTTGACAACTTTGGATGACCCCTAAGACAACACATTATAGAAGTACCACTCTGTTGTGTTCAAAACAATGCTGCTACGTCTCTTTTCCCGGAACCAGCATGTTTTGGGGTCGTGCATGAAGTACTCCACGCTCATTTAGGCCATCTTCAAATGCAACTTTAATTACACTCCTTAAAATAGAAATAATATTTTTTAAACTTAATGTGGGACATCGCTATCTCACCTCCATTTCTTATATAGAATAATATGATTGGTTTGACAACCAGTACCATAAGTATGATAATTTAGACACCCATTACAAAATAAGTTGTTAAGTAACTATGTCGCCCTCCCTCCTTACATGGATAAGTATGATAATTTAGACATCCATTACAAAATAAGTTGTTACATAACTATGTCGCCCTCCCTCCTTACATGGATAAGTATGATAATTTAGACATCCATTACAAAATAAGTTGTTACGTAACTATGTCGCCCTCCCTCCTTACATGGATAAGTATGATAATTTAGACATCCATTACAAAATAAGTTGTTACATAACTATGTCGCCCTCCCTCCTTACATGGATAAGTATGATAATTTAGACATCCATTACAAAATAAGTTGTTACGTAACTATGTCGCCCTCCCTCCTTACATGGATAAGTATGATAATTTAGACATCCATTACAAAATAAGTTGTTACATAACTATGTCGCCCTCCCTCCTTACATGGATAAGTATGATAATTTAGGCACCCATTACAAAATAAGTTGTTACATAACTATGTCGCCCTCCCTCTTTACATGGATAGGTATGATAATTTTAGACACCCATTACAAAATAAGTTGTTACATAACTATCTCGCCCACCCCCCTTACATGGATTAGCAGGTTTCTCTCACACACCCACCTAACCGTGAAGTACTTCGAACACGTTTCCCATTACTGTACAACATACGAATGAACACTGTACAATATTTGGTAATATTCAAATAACATAACATATTTAAATACAGTGCTATGTGTAGACAAGACAAACAAATAAATAGGAAATTCTGATATAAAATCAGATAACTTAGGTGTAATTGCATTATGTAGCTAATGTCCGTCTCAATATATAACAATATTTCTCTGTACAATGCTGCTAAACTTGGATGTTTATATAGAGAAATACGACCACGTTATCTAGAGAGCTAATCGAATTAATACATGAATACATTTAAATGCGACTACACTTTACCATTGCCCTTCGTTAGTAAAAGTGCATGCACATTACCCAGCATAGAGGAACATCGCGAGTGTTGTAGACCCAAATAACAACACTGATAAAACCGCACATCCCACGTTAACCAATGTATTCCCTACTCGTTTCCATAAACCATACATGAGTGAATATAATATACATTTAATAACGGAGTTGGCAAAGCCATATCGGAAAAATGACCGATCTTGCTGATTGGGTATCAGTACAGTAGAGGCAATAGGTATTTAACACCCGCGTGTAGCAAAATAGAGATGTATTCAATAGATACGGCTTTCCAGTTTGACCAATTTCCAATTGCAGCTTCTAGTTAACAGTTTCCAATTTCCATTAAAATCTATATCAAGTTTGAAAAAATACCAACCCCCAAAAACAAAAAACGCCACGAAATAGAAAGCATAAATTTGACTTCATGTCAATTCGGAAATTGTTCCTCCCCATTATAATATATCTATGTGACAATAATATTCATAATTAAGAGTTGTGAAAAGGGTAAAAGTAATTCTGGAAGATGCTTCCCCGACATTACAACTACACAAACTTACAACTGTTTTATTACACTGCTGTGCCCAGACAGGTTTGCACTGCCATATCCACACAATGTTAGGCTATGCCCCTCAGATAGAACACAGCTATACACAAGCAATATGCAATACTATACCCATGGGGTATGTACACTTATTCACAATATACCAGCGGCACACTGCACTAGCAAGTCCATGATATACATACCATTACACTCATACCGTTATAGCACGTGATAATGCACGGCTATACCGATATAACACGCACTGTTATAGCCACACAGCACTGCACTACCATACCAAGCAATATGCACTGTTTATACACAGCTGGACCCTGGAGGTTAGTACACAATTGGACCCAGGAGGTTAGTACACAGCTGGACCCAGGAGGTTAGTACACAGCTGGACCCAGGAGGTTAGTACACAGCTGGACCCAGGAGGTTAGTACACAGCTGGACCCAGGAGATTAGTACACAGCTGGACCCAGGAGGTTAGTACACAGCTGGACCCAGGAGGTTAGTACACAGCTGGACCCAGGAGGTTAGTACACAGCTGGACCCAGGAGATTAGTACACAGCTGGACCCAGGAGATTAGTACACAGCTGGACCCAGGAGGTTAGTACACAGCTGGACCCAGGAGGTTAGTACACAGCTGGACCAAGGAGGTTAGTACACAGCTGGACCCAAGAGGTTAGTACACAGCTGGACCCAGGAGGTTAGTACACAGCTGGACCCAGGAGGTTAGTACACAGCTGGACCCAGGAGGTTAGTACACAGCTGGACCCAGGAGGTTAGTACACAGCTGGACCCAGGAGGTTAGTACACAGCTGGATCAAGGTTAGTATACAGCTGGACCCAGGAGGTTAGTACACAGCTGGACCCAGGAGGTTAGTATACAACTGGACCCAGGAGGTTAGTATACAACTGGACCCAGGAGGTTATACCCAGCTGGACCCAGGAGGTTATGGGTCACTCTCCTGAAAACTGGTCAGCATGGGATGGGATTTTAAAACATCAATAAAAAAAACTTTTACTTATTCTTTTCCTTATACTTTTCATATTCATGTTCAGACTTGATGTAAGAAATAAGGGAAATAAAATAAACTGTGTGCAACTTTGGTCCTTTTAGTTATGAAGTGTTTTTGTATTAAAAAAAACACCATTTTACAGTCAGCTTTTTGTAACATGACATATGGGACATGGTTGAATCCTTACTAACATCTTGTATTGCATTGATATATCAAACAAAACAGTTCCCAAATCGAAAAGGAAGTATTTATTAACATGTATGCATGCTTAAATCTTAAACAAATTATTTGATGTCTTCAGAAATAACATTACAAATTTCCGTCACAGATGTAACCAGTGGTGTCTGGATGCCACACAAATATTGTACACTAATTATTATTCAGAGAATAAAGCATGGCTGTGAATAACTTGTCTTTTTTGATTAATATAAGCACTACATATTTCTGTAAATTATGCCATGATTAATATGCTTCTAAGTATGAAATTATTTAATTCTGCTTAGAATTTTATTAAGCAGACTGTATGGTGTCCTAAACATGTGTTACATCTGAGCAACACATGTTATACTGCCATAAGACATACCATAATCATGGACTACACCTTTATGTTTTATCTCATCAATTTATATTTTACATAGATGTAAAGGGGAGATTTCCAGCTTTCATTTGCAACCAAAAAATGTAAACAATTTAAATATTAGATTTTAACTCTCCATGTGACACTTCTGGCCAGTTTTCAGGAGTGACCCTTATACACAGCTGGACCCAGGAGGTTATACGCAGCTGGACCCAGTAGGTTGTACACAGCTGGATCCAGGAGTTTGCAACACAGCTGGACCCAGGTTTGTACACAGCTGGACCCAGGAGTTTGTACACAGCTGGACCCAGGAGTTTGTACACAGCTGGACCCAGGTTATACACAGTTGGACCCAGGTTTTGCTATGGCTATGGAATTTGTGTACTGCTACAGCTACAAAATTATACACTGGGCTATACTCCAAGATGTATGCCCCACTACACCCATTAAAATTTACACCATCATACCCATGAGATTTGCACCACTGTACCTACAAGATAACAGTCACACGGCAGGATTTTGCACTTCAATCAATACCCATGCGTTACTTATTTCTAAACATGTATAACAGCAGTTTATCAACGAGGTGTATCACATAGGAAATTGGTATATTTTTTAACTCTAGGCATGAACGTATCTTATACACTGATTTGTTTGTCTATCTAATTATCTGAATAGAGACATCAAATTTCAAATAGAAATATAACTGGCTGATGCACTGCCGGACATGTGATGCAGTGCAAACAGTATTATTTATGATGTGGATCTGGTGACATAGTTCAGATGGCATGGGCATGCGACAAGGACCATGCTGCATTCCTATGTGACAGCCTATGCAACAACCCATGTGGTATGACCCATACAAGATGACACATGCAACATGACTCATGACATGAAACATGACCCATGCAACATGGTCCATGCCACACAAGGCATGACTTGTGCTAAGTGAGACGACCCTATGCCACATGAGACATGGACCATGCAATCTGAGACATGACCCATGGGAACATGAGACATGGACCATGAGACATGGGCTATGCAACATGACCTATGCAACATGATACATACTCTATGCAACATGTGATATGCCCATACAGCATGAGACAGGTCCATGTAACATGCCCATACAGCAGGAGACAGGTCCATGTAACATGACCCATAACATGACACATGTAACATGATCGATGCGATAGGAGACACGACCGATGCAATAGGAGACACGACTGATGCAATAGGAGACACGACCGATGCAATAGGAGACACGACCAATGCAATAGGAGACACGACCGATGCAATAGGAGACACGACCGATGCAATAGGAGACACGACCGATGCAATAGGAGACACAACTGATGCAATAGGAGACACGACCGATGTAATAGGAGACACAACCGATGCAACAGGAGACACGACCGATGCAACAGGATGCATGACCGATGCAACAGGACATGACCAATGCAACAGGAGACACCACCCATGCAGCATGAGACATGACTCAAACAGCATGAGACATGACTCAAGCAGCATGAAACATGACTCATGACCCATATGACGTGGCTCATGCAACATGACCCATTCAGCATGGCCCAGGTGACATGACCCATTCAGCATGGTCGAAGTGACATGTCCCATTCAGCATGGCCCAGGCGACATGACCCAGATGCCCCAGGTGTTGTGACGAGTGTTGGGGCGCGTTTGCCTACAGCCCCGTGAAAGTCATACTGCGGCGTGAGGCGCCTGGGTGGAATGCTTTCGTGTTGGATCCCTTCGGGAAGGCAGCCAGTGCTTCTTCAGCCGATGGCCAGTTTTTCATGTTGTCCTTGTTGCAGTACCAGTTGACTGAAATAGGATAGGAGGGCATATTATTAGTGATGGGGCATCTATGGCCTAGCAACATCCAGGGTCCTATTAGGACAAGGGACAACTTGTGACGGTGCGCACTCCTGGCAGGTACATAGTGCTGTTGATTTGAGATACCAAGTTGCCGATACCATTAAACAACATCCATCTGTCACATTATCCTGACACTGACCCAACTAGTCTTTGTCTCATCCTAGTAAAGGAAAGCTTGTTTTATTTTAATGACGCCTCTACAGCACATTGATTTTTATCATCGGTTATTAGACATTCTGACTTATTTCTTTTGGAGGAAACTCGCTGCCGCCATGTGATAAACCAGTTGTGGACCACTGGTTGGAACGGAAAATGGTCCAAACTACAAATGGGTTCATTGAGCAGGATCGATCGGATGACCCACACTTTCACAGGTGGACACCCTACCGCCTGAGCTACGTCCAGCTCCTTGTCTCATTCTAGTAATCGCGAGTGTCAGGTGAAGTAGTGAGCAACGAATGTCTATGCATAGATTTCACTCGGCTAGCGAGCAAAGCCACCACTTCCCAAATAGGACGCAGAATACATCAGTTATAATATAACTCACACTTGTTGCTCAGTCTGTCTGGCAAGTTTAAAGTTGCATAGTTCGGTGGTTTTGAGTTACTGTCATGTTTCTGAGATAAATAGATTAGATTGATCATTATAATCTACTTTACCTTAGTTTGAAGTAACTTATTTTAAATGGCTAACTTTTGAGATATTTGAAGTGCAAACATGTAAAATAAATTTTCGTAAGCATGCCAAAACTCCACCATAGGCTTCTTTTATTTAATGACGCTTCTAGAGCACATTGATTTTCATATCATCGGCTATTGACGTCAAACATATGGGCATTCTGACATATTTCTTTGGAGGAAACCAAAGACCCTATAACACTAAGACGGCTCACTCTGCCTGTACCGTGTAATCAAGAGAACAGCCAGCGCACCAGGTGGTGGATTTGATCATTTTGATAGTGTTATAATGGGTTGTGCGAATGGCGTGTGTGTGCGCATGTGTCAGTGTGTTGGAAGAAGGAGGGAGAATGTGTGTATGGTGGCGGGCAGGGGTGGGTGGATGGAGAGGTGGAGGGGTAGGGCGGGGTAGTGGTGGTGGTGGGAGTTCTATAGGAGTAGCAACATGCAACCAGTGGGGACCTCCCTACCCCCCCCCCCTTTAATTAGGGAGGGGGTCGTGAGGTGTGGTGTGAGAACGCCGACTGAGGTGGGTGAGGAGGGGGAGGGGGGAGAGTGCGGAAGAAGAAGAGTGAGTGTGGGGGAGAAAGGGGGGGGGGGAGAGGAAGGGGGAAGCAGAGGGGGAGCGGGAGGAGGAGGCGGAGGGGGAGTGCAGGGGAGGAAGAGGGAGTCGGGGAGTCTGGGGGAAGGGGTGGTGTGAGACCGCCGAGTGAGGTGGGTGAGGAGGGGGAGGTGGAGAGGAAGGAGGAGGAAGGGGGAGGAAGGGGAGGGCAGGGAGGTATGGTGTGAGAGCACTGGGTAAGGTGGATGAGGAGTGAGATAGGGAGAGGGAAGGGTGGGGATGGGAGGGGAAAGGGGAGGGGAAGGGGGTGAGGCCGGGGGAGGGTGGGATCAGTGGGGGGGATGGAAGGGGAGTGAGGGATGGGGAGGGTGAGGGAGCAAGGGGGAAGGGCAGTGAGGCCTGGAGGGGGGGGGAGAGATCAGGGGAGGGTGGGGCAGAGGGAGGTGGGGACCAGGCAGTAGGTGCAACATCGGCATCCAAATGACAGGCAATCTCTCTTTTTTAAATTTTAAACTCACCCTCTCACCTTGTATGTGTTTACATGTAAAACACCAGCCAGCAGTCATGCTGATCAAACCCACCACAAGATGCCACTGCAATATTTACATTACCATGGGAGAGATAGGGAGTGAATCGTCTTAGTGTTATATGGTCTTTGAGGAAACCCACTGCTGCCACATAGGCTACTCTTTCTGACAAGCAGCAAGGGGTCTTTTATATGCACTTTCCCACAAACAGGACAGCACATACCATAGCCTTTGATGAACCAGTTGTGGACCACTGGTTGGAACGGAAAATGGGGCGGTTTGTTGTTAGTGCACAATACTGTGTTGCTTGCCTGCTGGGCTTTCATACACGGTGACCCATGATTGTTGTGATTGTGCCAACAAGCCCGGTGCCCCCCCCCCCCCCCCGCCCCCCCCTTTGTACCACTACAGGTCATGTGATGCATTGTGAGGAATATAATTACATATTGCCCCATTAAAGTTGCATAGTCCAATGGTTTTCAGTTTGAGTATTTTTTTCCGAGATGGATATATGAAATTGATTGTTATAATCTACCTTACTTTAGTTTGAAGTAACTTTTATTTGAAATAGCTAACTTATTTGAAGTGTAAGTACACAAACAACATTTGACACCATAGGCTTCTGCAGTAACAAGTTCTATTAAATTGCCTCAGTATTCCATTCTATGTGGCAACAAATGCTTTATAAGTGCATCAGTATCTAAGTTCGATATGTTGTTTGGTTGTTTTACGTCCTGACAACATTTAAGGTCATATCGGGATGTGTACCAACTTGTGACAGTGTGCACTCATGGCAACTTTATAGTGCTGTCCCACTGGGAAATCAGACAGCCAGCACCAGCACCATTGAGCTATCCAGTCCTTGCTCTATCCTATTAATGCTGAGCGCCAGACTAGGAAGCGACAAGTATCAAGTATCTACCGATTTGGTAGTTAGATATGTAGAATCAAATCTAGGTGGGTGTTTCGTTTGTAAAATTGTGATGCTTCATCGGACTATGCAGCTGTAACTGGATAATTATCCGTGTCACTCACGAATGGACCAGGGTGTAACCCGCCCACATTCCCCGCTCACCGCTTGAAAAAAAGAAAGTATATGCACATGAAAAGTAAGAGTAGACAAAATAAAACACATATATGCCAAGAAAATCCAAAAAAATTAACATAGACTACTAACCAGACCAACCAACTATCTATCTGCTGCTGAAATGCAGACAATCAAATACCTTATCAGCAGCTACTGTGTGATAATATAACACCAACACTACAGCTGGCCAGCATTGAAAACAAGCCTGAATACCCAGGCTTATAATTTATATGCTATGGGCAGTATAAATACAGCCTCAATAACAAAATTCGAAAAAATTCTAAAGAATTCAAAGAATTAACTTTACCTGTGAAACCATTATTGTCCAACTTACATGTTGAAACATGTGGGTTACTTCCTGCTCTTTGCAGTTTCCCACACAATACTTACAGAAAGTAGGTGGGCTTAAAGTTGCATATTCCAATAGCTTTAGATTTCTGTTACTGTTTGAGATAAATATAGTAGGGTGATTATTATAATCTACCTCATAATGCCGAGTGCCCAGCTAGGAAGCGAGAAGTATACATTTTTAAGTCATTGGTTTGACTCGACCAGTGTTCGAACCCATAGGTTTGAATCCACCGATCCACCAAAAATGTAAGGCAGATTATAACAATCAAATTAATATATTTACCTTAGAAATTGACAGAAACTCAAAACCATCGGCTAATGCAACTTTAAATTCAAGCACTTTCCCAGGACATAAGCGACTTTGGCTGTCTTCCCAGTGCATTTAAATTAAAGAAGGTGCAGGAACCCATGAGCATAGCCTGCAGGGTGGGTAGCATGCTTACTTGTTTCTTGAAGGCCGTTTTCCCAGGACAGCTTGGGCTTCCATCCCAGCTGGGAGAGTTTGTCAGAGTTCATCGGGTAACGCAAATCATTGAAAGGCCTGTCCTCGACAAACTGAATCCACTTCATAACGTCCTCGTCATTCTCACATTTCTTCATCTGAGACGCAAAAAAACACACACACACAAACACAATGTGAATTATATTATAATGGATTGTAGTAGTCTGCACGGACCTCTCACAGGGTTCATGCTACTTTTGGGGATAGAATATATGACCTTGATTCCCCTCAAATGTGACCTATTTGCATGATGTTTATAACTACAAAATTCAATATGTGACCTTATATGGCCTAGGGGTGGCTTAAGGCATTTTGGAGGAGTAGTTAATGTAGATAGAGGGCAGGAGGGGGTGGCTTAAGGCATGTTGGTGGAGTAGTTAATGTAGATAGAGAGGGAGGAGAGGGTGGCTTAAGGCATTTTGGATGAGTAGTTAATGTAGATACAGAGGGCAGGAGGGGGTGGATTAAGGCATGTTGCTGGAGTAGTTAATGTAGATAGAGAGGGAGGAGAGGGTGGCTTAAGGCATGTTGGAGGAGTAGTTAATGTAGATAGAGAGGGCAGGAGTGGGTGGCTTAAGGCATGTTGGTGGAGTAGTTAATGTAGATAGAGAGGGGGTGGCTTAAGGCATGTTGGAGCAGTAGTTAATGTAGATATAGAGGGCAGGAGGGGGGTGGCTTAAGGCATGTTGGAGGAGTAGTTAATGTAGAGGGCAAGACGGGGTGGTGGAGTAGTTAATGTAGATAGAGGGAAGGAGAGGATGTCTTAAGGCATGTTGGTGGAGTAATTTAGATAGAGGGTTGGAGAGGGTGGCTTAAAGCATGTTGTTGGAGTAGTTAATGTAGATAGAGGGAATGTTGGTGGAGTAGTTAATGTAGATAGAGGGAAGGAGAGGATGTCTTAAGGCATGTTGGTGGAGTAGTTAATTTAGATAGAGGGTTGGAGAGGGTGGCTTAAGGCATGTTGGTGGAGTAGTTATTGTAGATAGAGAGGCAGGAGGGGTGGCTTAAGGCACGTTGGTGGAGTAGTTAATGTAGATAGATAGGGAAGGAGAGCATGGTTTAATGCATGTTGCTGGAGTAGTTAATGTAGATAGATAGGGTTGGAGAGGGTGGCTTAAGGCACGTTGGTGGAGTAGTTAATGTAGATAGAGGGTTGGAGAGGGTGGCTTAAGGCATGTTGGTGGAGTAGTTAATGTAGATAGAGGGAATGTTGGTGGAGTAGTTAATGTAGATATAGATGGCAGGAGGGGTGGCTTAAGGCATGTTGGAGGAGTAGGTAATGTAGATATAGATGGCAGGAGCGGGTGGCTAGTTAATGTAGATAGAGGAGTGGAGAGGGTGGCTTAAGGCATGTTGGTGGAGTAGTTAATGTATATAGAGGGCATGTTGGTGGAGTAGTTAATGTAGATAGATAGGGTGAGTAGAGGGAGACCTGGCGTGGGCGGGCCACTAGCCACATGCTGGGAAGGAGTTGCTAGGGACTCATAGTGCTGCACTGTGGATTGACTCCGACACCACCTACGGATTGATAGAAGCACTTCTCATTCATAAATCTGCCAGGGAACACTTGGCTCAGGAATTAATTTCAGTAATAAATTTGTAGATGTACCAGGCGACACCAAACCACGGACTACCCTCAAGGAAGCTATCCCATTGAGTACTCTCAGTGAACCGTGACCACCGAGCACCCTCGGTGAACCATGACCACCGAGCACCCTCGGTTCGGTGAACCGCCACCACCGAGCACCCTCAGTGAACCATGACCACCGAGCACCCTTGGTGCTAGGTGAACCGTGACCACCGAGCACCCTCGGTGAACCGTGACCACCGAGCACCCTCGGTGAACCGTGACCACCGAGCACCCTCGGTGAACCGTGACCACCGAGCACCCTCGGTGAACTGTGACCACCGAGCACCTTCGGTGAACCGTCACCACCGAGCACCCTCGGTGAACCGTCACCACCGAGCACCCTCGGTGAACCGTCAACACCGAGCACCCTCGGTGAACCATGACCACCGAGCACCCTCGGTGAACCGTCACCACCGATCATCCTCAGTGAACCGTCACCACCGAGCACCCTCAGTGAACCGTCACCACCGAGCACCCTCAGTGAACCGTCACCACCGAGTACCTCCTTGAAACAACAATCCACCTACAACATATTCATACATTTCTTAGTTTGCCTCTAGCAATAGAGCTGGTCACCAACTTAATGCCGCAAGGGTCATTCATTCTGCCTGGTATCCACATTTAGACATGAGCTTAACACACCCACTTACTGGTCATAATTCACGGTTCACTGCTTAACACAATGACTGGATAGATCGTGACTAAAAGGAAGGAATGGTTCTAAATAGTGTCTTTAGTGACCTTACAAAATACAAAATGATACATTAACCCCCGGAATGTACCTTGCGCACGAGGTCCTTTGCGAACTGGATCATGGAGATCTGCGACTCGGTGCCGATGTTGTAGGTCTCGCCGGCCACTCCCTCGTGCAGAATCAGGTCAAACGCGTTGGCTATGTCGGACGCGTGCACGAAGTTACGCACCGCCTCGCCATTCCCGTGAATGACGCTGCAAGCATCAACACAGCTAATTAGAATTAAAGTTGCATAGTCCGATGGTGTTGAATTTCTGTATTTTTTCTGAGATAAATATATTAGATCGATCACTAGTATCTACTTTACATTAGTTCAAAGTTACTTTTATTTTAAATGGTAAACTTTTGAGATATTTTGAGTGCAAACATGGAAAATTAGTTTTGGCAAGCATGACAAAACTCTGACACCATAGACTTCTGCAGTAACAGGTTCTGTTAAATTGACTCAGTATTGCCTTCTACGCAGAAACAAATGCTTAATAAGTGCATCAGTATCTAAGTTAGATATGTAAAATCAAATCTAGATAATTGGTTTGGTTTTGAAAATTTGATATTTCATCGGACTATGCAGCTTTAACACGCGTCTAAAAGTTGCCTAGTCTGATGCGTTTTGAGTTTCTGTCATTTTCTGAGATAAATATATCAGGTTGATGGTTATAATCTATCTTACTTTAGTTTCAAGCAACTGATACTGACTACCGAGTCCATGCTAGTATTCCCTTTTATACAGCTATCAATGTTTAATGAGTGCACATTTATTTAAACTGGGTACGTAGGACCAAATGCTTTCTACAATCGCACATTGTGGTGTTCTCTGTGGCGGAGTGGTTAGAGTGTGTGACTTTTTTCTAGGTCGGACTCCTAATCTGAAGGTCAGTGGTTCGATTCCTCATGCCCCCACCTCTGCCAATTTGGATTTCCACCGATGTGTATAACTTACAGCGTCATCAAAGGCCAGTTGCTCTCATACCATGTCTATGTGGTGTGGGAGGTTAAAAATCCCTTGGGTTCGTAAAAGTGTAGGCTCGGGCTTTCTATCGACAAACTGTCTAATGGTGAAAACAAGCCTATTCAGACTTATCCATGACAGGCAGTATAAATCTTCAAGAACATAGCACATTTCCACTTGGGATGTGTGGCCTAAAGAGCCTAATGGTTAGAACTCTAGCCCCTGAATGGCAGAAGTGTGGGTTTGAGGCCTGCTGCCGTCCTCAAGTGTCTGGTCGTTTTAAAAAAAAAACACCCTCAACGACATGTAAATAAGCATTTAGTCACTTGCATATGTATATGTGTATATATACACACATATATATTACACACATTTGTATATATAAATATATATACAAGTACATATATAAGTCTGGAAAAAAGACGGTTTTTCCTTAATGTTTCAGAGGGAGAAAATCGTAGTGATTCCGCAGAAATCGTAATGGTTGGCAGCTCTGATAGACTACATTGTAGGAGACACAAAGGGTAATCTTTTATTCCCATAATCTAACAGTATCAGTATCCAGTCATGGAGGTTTTATTTATATATGGCGGCCTTAGTCAGACTAACGCAATCATCCTGCTTGCATCACTGTAAACACACTGTACAGACATTACCAACCAGGGTCTTAGACTAGTATAGTAGGAGTGTGCACTGACCTCTCAGGCAAGGAGCTACGTGGACAGGTAGGCGATGACAGGGTTATTTCATTACACTACCTAGGTAGTGTACTGGTCAGCAGGCTAACCCCTGAATGGCAAGCGGTGTGTGTTTGAAACCTACTCTAGGCACATATTTCCTATTTTCATCACCCCCACCCATCCATGAGACCGGTGCCGTGACCAGGATCCCATACAAGCTACACACTGTATTGTTGATGAACCTACCCCGTGTATGTATATATGCAAGTGCATTGCTCGTATGCATGTATGTATGTATGTATGTATGTATGTATGTATGTATGTATGTATGTATGTATGTATGTATGTATGTATGTTCGTACGTATGTATGCATGCATGCATGCATGCATGCATGCAGACTACACTTAGTCCCTCTGGATTTGGAAGTCTTTTAAATGGTTTATGTGCATAAATCAGTTGATGCTTACAATTACATACAAGTATAGTCTGCATTGACCTCTCAGGCAAGGCCTCACATAGGCGTGGATAGGGTGATAGAATCAGAGCGCTAAGTAGTGTAATGGTCAGCATGCCAGCCCCAGAAGGGCAATAGGTGTGGGTTCGACGCCTGCTTTAAGCACAATGTTTCTCATTTTCATCATCAACCCCCGACAACACTATCTAGGTTCCCTTTGATCCTGTAGATGTTATCATCATACTGTATCACTTACTACCTAATCTACATTAATCTGCTATAATTTAATTTATATCTAGCCTGATTGTAAATAACATAGACCTGGCATAAGCACAGTGCCCTTCCAATGAGAAAAGAACGAATCCGGTGAATACATTTTTCCCTTCCCACCAACCAAACATTTTGAAAAAGGAAAGGGGTGGGGGGGGGGGGTGACCTTACCAGGGTCGGTCGCGAGCCAGCAGCGAGATGAACTTGGGGATGACTTTCTCTGGGTACTGGTGCGGGCCATACACATTGTTGGAGCGTGTAATGATGATGGGGAACTATGGAACAAGTAAGCAGAATGCGGGTCATAACAGTTACAAGATCTAAGCTAACACCATGCACTAACAAGCTATCCAACCTGCGTTCAAGTAACACATACAGCCACAACCACCGTGAGTATGACCTAAATTACAACACTATTTTGTAGATTCTCATTTATTCTCATATACTAACCTTTGAGTGTACCGGAATATACACCAGTCTGCTATTACTTAACCCATCTTTGTAACTATTGTAGCCTACAATTCAAGGTACTGAAGCACACAGTGTAAGTTCCTTTCACAGTGGAATTAACACAAACTACTGAACCGGTACTTAGCCCTTCTTTGTAACTATCGTAGCCTACAATTCAAGGTACTGAAACACACAGTATAAGTTCCTTTCAAAGTGTAATTAACACAAACAACTGAACCGGTACTTAGCCCTTCTTTGTAACTATTGTAGCCTACAATTCAAGGTACTGAAGCACACAGTGTAAGTTCCCTTCACAGTGTAATTAACACAAACAACTGAACCGGTACTTAGCCCTTCTTTGTAACTATTGTAGTCTACAATTTAAGGTACTGAAGCACACAGTGTAAGTTCCTTTCATAGTGTAATTAACACAAACAACTGAACCGGTACTTAGCCCTTCTTTGTAACTATCATAGCCTACAATTCAAGGTACTGAAGCACACAGTGTAAGTTCCTTTCATAGTGTAATTAACACAAACTACTGAACCGGTACTTAGCCCTTCTTTGTAACTATTGTAGCCTACAATTCAAGGTACTGAAGCACACAGTGTAAGTTCCTTTCAGAGTGTAATTAACACAAACAACTGAACCGGTACTTAACCCATCTTTGTAACTATTGTAGCCTACAATTCAAGGTACTGAAGCACACAGTGTAAGTTCCTTTCAGAGTGTAATTAACACAAACAACTGAACCGGTACTTAGCCCTTCTTTGTAACTATCGTAGCCTACAATTCAAGGTACTGAAACACACATTATAAGTTCCTTTCACAGTGTAATTAACACAAACAACTGAACCGGTACTTAGCCCTTCTTTGTAACTATCGTAGCCTACAATTCAAGGTATTGAAACACACAGTGTAAGTTCCTTTCATAGTGTAATTAAAACAAACAACTGAACCGGTACTTAGCCCTTCTTTGTAACTATTGTAGTCTACAATTTAAGGTACTGAAGCACACAGTGTAAGTTCCTTTCACAGTGTAATTAACACAAACTACTGAACCGGTACTTAGCCCTTCTTTGTAACTATTGTAGCCTACAATTCAAGGTACTGAAGCACACAGTGTAAGTTCCTTTCAGAGTGTAATTAACACAAACAACTGAACCGGTTCTTAGCCCTTCTTTGTAACTATCGTAGCCTACAATTCAAGGTACTGAAGCACACAGTGTAAGTTCCTTTCAGAGTGTAATTAACACAAACAACTGAACCGGTACTTAGCCCTTCTTTGTAACTATTGTAGTCTACAATTTAAGGTACTGAAACACACAGTGTAAGTTCCTTTCATAGTGTAATTAACACAAACAACTGAACCGGTACTTAGCCCTTCTTTGTAACTATTGTAGCCTACAATTCAAGGTACTGAAGCACACAGTGTAAGTTCCTTTCACAGTGTAATTAACACAAACTACTGAACCGGTACTTAGCCCTTCTTTGTAACTATCGTAGTTTACAATTCAAGGTACTGAAGCACACAGTGTAAGTTCCTTTCACAGTGTAATTAACACAAACTACTGAACCGGTACTTAGCCCTTCTTTGTAACTATCGTAGCCTACAATTCAAGGTACTGAAACACACAGTATAAGTTCCTTTCACACTGTAATTAACACAAACAACTGAACCGGTACTTAGCCCTCCTTTGTAACTATCATAGCCTACAATTCAAGGTACTGAAACACACAGTGTAAGTTCCTTTTACAGTGTAATTAACACAAACTACTGAACCGGTACTTAGCCCTTCTTTGTAACTATCATAGCCTACAATTCAAGGTACTGAAACACACAGTGTAAGTTCCTTTCACAGTGTAATTAACACAAACTACTGAACCGGTACTTAGCCCTTCTTTGTAACTATCGTAGCCTACAATTCAAGGTACTGAAATACACAGTGTAAGTTCCTCTCACAGTTTAATTAACACAAACTACTCAGAGTAATTGCTTGTAATTATATCCACTGAATTTTCTACTTAGTTTGTAGTTAGGTACCACATATTTACTTCATATATTTCATCCAATATTACTACAACTGTATTCAATTTACCATTATTTGTAACATAAAGCCAAGTTTATGCCACAAACTGTTCTATTTTAAGGCTTGAAGACCAGCACTCGGGCACTGACTGAAAGCATATTATATTTGACTAAAAAGGTTAAAAAAGAAAGCAGGCTACTGTGGTACGGGGTGAAGCTTGTTACCTTAAATGACTCCCAGTAGGCATTGACGATGCACTCAGCAGCAGCCTTGCTGGCAGCGTAGGGGTTGGTGGGTGCCATTCGCGACTCCTCATTCAAAGCCTGGGGTGAGAAATGATAATGTGAAATGATAGTGATTGGTTGTTGGGGTTTTACGTCAATAGCAACATCTATGGTCATATCAGGATGGGAAATGACAGTGAGGACCTAAACAGTATTGTAGATAATGCGAAGACAATCGTCATCTCCAAGTTTGTTGGGAGTTTGATGTCCTAGCAAGATCTATGGTCATATCGGGACGGGAACCCCGTCATTTCGAAGTATGTGAACCAGAGATCTAGGATCTGGATACAACAAAACATAGCGAAGGCCTTGATGCAAAGAAATATACATAAGATTAGTTTCAGCTTGCATTATTCTAAGAAACTAACTAATATCTACGCATCATTAGTGATTATCAGCACGGTGCATTTGAAGAATTTCAACAACAAAACTTTGAATGACAATACAAATTAAATAAATATATAGATAAGGAGCACAGCAAGAGCTAGACAATTAGGATATAACAGAAAGAGGATCAAATGTAAAATTGTATGGTAATGACAAAGGATATAAGCAGAGGGCTGACATGCAGGTATTAAATATTTAAATTATAAAAATATTAAAAAGAAAAATTGCTGTTGACAATCGAAGATGGTTGGAATTATTATACAAATAGATGTTTGCAATGATAGTTGTATAAAAGCTAGGTAAGTACATACATAAAGATAGGACATACCAGAGATAACAAAAGACAATATCAATTATCAAAGGCAGTTCAGAACAAAGGAATGTTATCAAAGAGAGATGCATCAAAAATAGATTGTCAAAGATTGATATGCCAACAGTAGCTGTGTCAATGATAGTTGTATCAACACGTGCTGTGTTAAAGATAATGCCATGATAGTGCGGTGAAATATAGTGCGGTGAAAGATAGATTGGTGAAAGATAGCTCAGTGAAAGATAGCGCAGTGAAAGATAGAGTGGTGAAAGATAGAGCGGTGAAAGATATCACCATGAAAGACAGTGCTGTGAAAGTCCGTGTTATGAAAGAAAGTGAAGTAAAATATAGCCCTGTCAAAGATAACACTATTAAAGATAGCTTAAGAAAGCACCCCATAGTATTACCAAATATAGTGTGAAAAATAGCTATATAAAGATAAGTAGTGTACCAAAGTTAATTTTGAACAACTAGCTTTGACAAGCAATCCTATCAAAGAAATAAAACAAGGTAGGTATAAAATATAGGGCTAGATATAAGATACAAGCTTCAGGATGTCTGATATCATGGGCATATGGGAACGCATAAAAGTTGATGAAAATTAGAATACAGTGAAACCTCTCTAAATCGACCTACCATGGGGACCGGCTTTAAATGGTCCATTTAGGGAGGTGGTCGGTTTGGGAGTTTAAAAAAATCGTTACAATGGACGATTGTTTGGTACCCAAATAAAGCGATCGATATATAGGGTAGTGGTCGATCTGTGGAGATGATCGGTTAGAGAGGTTTTACTGTAGATACTTACATCTACTGAATTTCCCCCGTACACCTCGTCAGTGCTGACGTGAATGAACTTCTTGACTCCGGACTCAAAAGCAGTATTAACGAGCACGTGGGTGCCATACACGTTGTTCCACGTGAAATCCAAAGAGCACCAGAACGACAAGTCTAAGGAAACAAGAGTTTATTCATTTAAAAAACAAAAAGAAGCACCGTAATACAGTCCGTTAAGTATCATTCTGAATGCTGATTGGTTGGTTGTTGGAGTTTTACATCCTGGCAACATCGAATGTCATATCAGGATGTGTACCGCCTTGTGACAGTGCACATTCATGGTGACTTTATAATGCTGCCTCACTGGGAGACCAGGCAGCCAGTATCATTATCCTGACACTCAGTCACATTATCCTAACACTGAGCCAACCAATCGTTGCCCTATCCTAATAATGCTGAGCGCCGAGCTAGGAAGAGACGAGTATCAATTTTGTACGTCATTGGTTTGACTCGACCGGGAATTGAACTCCTGACCTTCCGCATGGGAGGCCTGCGCTCTACCGATTCGGCCACTGCGTCCGGCTTTTAGAATGCTGAATCTAAGTAGAATATATTGCATAACCCCTACTGATTGTGAGCAGTACAGAAAATATGATAATGTGTGTTGGGAGTTCAAACCCAAGCAACGTTTTTCTATGTAAATATTCAGAATAAACAGACATCTTATTATGGACCAGCATTGATGTTCGCATTCGCACCCATCAGTCAACTTGCCACATTTACATTCGCATTCACATTCGCATTCACATTCGCATTCGGACATATGGAAGCACCACTATTTTTTTCCCCGCATACCACGTATATCGAATCTTAGCTTAAGATGATAGTTTTGAAGTTGTGCCATATTTTTGTCTGAAGCTAAATATATTGAGTTGATTGCTATTATCTACTTTACTTTAAATTGAAGTAATTTATTTTAAAAGGTTAAAGTTGCATAGTCCAATGGTTTTGAAATTCCGTATTTTTTCTGAGATAAATATATTAGATCAATCACTACTATCTACTTTACATTAGTTCAAAGTTACTTTTATTTTAAATGGTAAGCTTTTGAGATATTTTGAGTGCAAATATGGAAAATTAGTTTTGGCAAGCTTGCCTAAACTCTGACATCATAGACTTCTGCAGTAACAGGTTCTCTTAAATTGACTCAGTATTGCCTTCTACGGAGAAACAAATGCTTAATAAGTGCATCAGTATCTAAGTTAGATATGTAAAATCAAATCTAGATCATTAGTTTGGTTTTGAAAATTTGATATTTCATCGGACTATGCAGCTTTAACTTCATGGAGATATTCAAAGTGTACACCAAAGTGTTAGACACCATATGCTTCAACAACGACAGACTAAATAAATGACAGACTATTAACTTGACTTAGTATTCCCCTTTGTGCAGCTATAGATGTTTAATGAGTGCACATGTATCTAAATTGGATACACAGGACCAAATGATTTGTACAATTTGATACTTTCAATAGATTATGCAGCTTTAATTACTTCTGCCTATTGGTGAGGTCTGCTTTGTCAAGACTGGGGCCGGGGCAGCGGGGGAGGTGAAAGGGAGGAGTGTTCTACTATTCCTGGAAAGTGATAATTCTCAGAGGACAGTTCTTTTTGAATGGGGGGCGGGGGGGGGGGGATGATTAATATACTACATTGTAGGAGACACAAAGGGTAATCTTTTTTTCCAAGAATCTAACAAGAATTTAACAAGCCCCAACACAAAAAAAGTAAACATCGGCTATCGGGGGGTAATATTAATGTGGTTAAACACAAATAACTAAATCCTTATATTTTAAGCAGAGAAAAAGAGCACAGAAATGTACGTCAAAAGAGCATATATAACTGTGGTAAAATCAGAAATGGTATATGAGAAATAAAAACAAAAGGTTTTTTCAAGTTAGAAATGGAAAATATATTTATGATAAAAACCAGTTTTCCTCAAGAATTGAATGAGTTGTGGATAGAATCAGAATGACTCCACCACACCCTCATTTCCAAATACAGCATCTGTAAGTGTAACTGGTTGTAGGTGAGGGCGCCTCACACAAATGTGATGCACTGTCAGTGTACACAGGCAGTGCTCACACAAAACCTTTGCCCAGACAGTATGTAGCTGAACTCACCAACATGAGATTGTGCAGCAAAGTGCAGCACACTGTCAATTTTCTCTTCCTGGAAGACATAACGCATGAAATCCGCCTCACAGATGTCTCCCTGAAAAACAAGTATGGAATAACATCAATCTCCCGTTCTTGTGAGCTTTCATTTGATCAGTAAGTCGGGGATGAAATTGAAAGTGGTCTCCCACTAGAAAAAAAGTGGAAATCTATGCCTATGGTAAGGTTATTTGTAAACCGACAGTGAATTTGTGCGAAAACGTGGATATTCTCCCATAGGCCTAGCACTGTCAAGGAATCGCGGAAAATTCCTGGAAGTCAGGTTTCATACATATTGGCATGCACTGATAGTGCTATGGCATTTGAACAACTATTAGCAAATGCTGATAGTGCTGCTGGATTGCAGTACAGTAAAAATCGTGGAAAATCATGAAAATCGGAGATCTTTCATCCCTGGTAAGTAGATGAACTATTCTTGAGGTAGGTACTGTAGTGATTACATGCCTACATACACAGATATAACGGGCTGTTCAGAGAAGGTTAACTAAGCTAGTGCCACATCTGAAGGACCTTAGTTATAAAGACAGACTCAGGAGACTCAAGTTACCAAGCCTCACATACAGAAGATTTCATGGGGACATGATCAACACATGGAAGTTCCTGAATGCTGAGTATAATGTGGATGAGGCCTTGCTATTCAGACGCATACAGGGAAGCAATACCAGAGGTCACTCCAAGAAGCTTTTCAAGCCAAGGTACAACAGCTCACTCAGAGGGGCCTTTTCTTTTCACAGCGAGTGATAAACATGTGGAATGAGCTACCGGAAGAAGCGGTGGAAGCAGCTACCATGAATCAATTCAAGAATGCACTGGACAGGGCCTGGGCCAGAGAAACATTCCTGTACGATTTCGAGGCTGCATACCATTAGAGCTGAGAGCTGCAAGCTTTGTATAGGCTACAACAAGCCTGCATCAAAGAAGAGGATAATAATATTTTTTTTAATCTATACGTGTGTTGGTTGATTGTGCCAAGGAGCCTAGACAGTTTGGATGTGAGCCCCATAATGACAGAAGTGTGGGTTCGAGTTCCACTCTAGACACCATGTTTCCCTTCATTTGCAAACCCTCCCCCCAACAACATTGATGCAGTGACCAGGATACTTCGGTAGTAGTGTGTTGGGGTTTTACCGCCTAGCAACATCTAAGGCCATATCAGAGCAGGTACTGACTTGTGACAGTGAACACTCATGGCGACTTTATAGTGCTGCCCCACTATGAGACCAGGCCACTGGCACCATGCTCTGATATCCCAGCCAGTTACATTATCCTGATACTGAGCCAACCCGTCCTTGTTCTATCCTATTAATGACGAGCACCAAGCTAGGTAGCGACAAGTATCAATTCAGTAAGTCATTGGTTTAACTCGACAAGGATTCAAACTCCCGACCTTTCACACGGAAAGCCTGCGCTCTTAACTATTCGGTCACCGTGCCCAGTTCTTACTTCGTCGTTTGGCTCAGTGTCTACTTCCTCTCTGTAAGCCGGAATGGTTGCAAATTTTGACCATATCCGGAAGAAAATGGACATAACAAAATTGGGAATTCGGAATAAATCCAGAAGATTCTTATCTATGAAGCCACACCCACACACACCCAGTGGGTAGATACAATGCTTTCAGTATGTAAAGGCTACATAATGCTACATCTACGAGCTTAGGCTCGTCCATGTAGCATTATGTAGCACACAGGCCCCCCCCCCTTTGTTTTGCATTAGTTGTTCAGATATTCAAGCTGATGTGAACAAAGTAATGCATCTAATTACAATCCTGTTATAGTCTTTGGTTATTTAAAGTTGCATAGACCGATGGTTTTGAATTTCTGGCATTTTTCTGAGATAAATATTTTAGATCGATCACTAGTATCTACTTTACATTAGTTCAAAGTCACTTTTATTTTAAATGGTAAACTTTTGAGATATTTTGAGTGCAAACATGTCAAATTAGTTTTGGCAAGCTTGCCAAAATACTGACACCATATACTTCTACAGTAACAGGTTCTGTTAAATTGACTCAGAATTGCCTTCTATGCAGAAATAAATGCTTAATAAGTGCATCAGTATCTAAGTTAGATATGTAAAATCAAATCTAGATATTTGGTTTGGTTTTGAAAATTTGATATTTAATCGGACTATGCAGCTAGCTTTACACTGTGCCTGCGTAAAAATGACGAACATGTCATATATGGAACACCCCACTCCCATCCCCGCGTCACACACAGGCACAAATATATATATATATATACTATGTATAGCATATGTACACATACTATATAGCCTGTCTCAAAAGGTGATCACTCTTTTTGTGTGTGTCAATTGTAATGGTTGACACAAAACAGCACAGAACCAGTTACCCTGAAAACACAAGGACATTTGCTTCAAAGCAATATGTATTCTATTGGGATTATGAAACACCATGTAAAAAACAAATCAGTTTGTCCTGAGCAAATGCATAAGCAGACAGTATGCTGAGCGTTACAATTGACAAAGTTTGTCCCATATTGCTTAGCACCTTTTGAGACAAGTCTCATATATACTATATATATCATATGTACACATACTATATATAGCATATGTACACACTATATACACATACTATACATGTATATACACACAATATATATATACACACATAATATAAATGCACACACAATATATAATTCATTTCTTGTTCAGAGGACGATCCCCCCCCTACCTTGGCAAACAGGAGCTAAAAATACTGACCTGGATGAATTTGTAGTTTGGTTTGTCATTGATACATTTCAGATTATGCACGCTAGCGCAGTAGTCCAACTGAAAAAATAAACCAATAATGTTTTTATAAGCGAATGAATTAATACAGAGCTCTCAGTTGTTTTACACACATTTAATTATTCTCTACACCTACGGTTTTAAGATGGGTATTATATATTCCGATATTCAAAATAGATATATATTTGATTTCGTCTTAAATGGACGATCGCTTGGGACCCAAATAAAGCGATTGATAGAGGGGAGTGGTCAATATGTAGAGGTGGGCGGTTAGAGACGGTTTACTGTAATTGAAACGACATGATTTTTGATTAAGTGTCATAGTCCCAGTGGGTGGACGAAGTGACTCCTAATGGCTTGAAGCCGAAGGCTGATTCCCATTCGGAATCACTCTGTGCATACATTACAGTGATAGAAATAAGCAAAATTGTTCTCTTGTCCACCGGACAAGTCCAATGTAATTTTCACTTGTCTGTCTGAATTTTCACTTGTCCACACTACTTCTTACCTTAAATATATATATATATATGTGATGCATAACGAATTATGCAAGTAGAAAGATATGGAAGGGAATTATTAGTATTGTCATACTCCGTAACATCCAACACTGTACCGGTGGCGCCAGTTGCGGCCTCCTCGCCTCCAGCAGAGGATTGATTGATTGATTGGTGGTTGCTTTACGCCGTGGTCTATGTGCTCACCTGCCACCTATACTTTTTCCACAATCAATCAATTTTGGGTCAATACACACTCATGAATTTTTTTAACTCACAATCACATAGTTTCTGGTCAAGCTAAATAAAATTCTAGATGATAGTTTTATTCACTGATGAAATTTGTTTAAAAAGCTATATGAGGTGCTACAAACCAGCTGCCCTCAAAAAGCCTAGAATATTTTCTTGTTTTACTTTAGTAAAAAGGTCATGCATGCTGTTTGCAGTGTAAAATTGTTAGCGCAGGGACATGAAATCCACACAGTTTAATAAACTGTGTTTTAATGTCAGTGTGGGACATACAATACATTCAGGGGGAGGGTCCCCCTTGAGCAGAAAAACGTGTGTTAGCCATGAGTGGCCAATATGGTGTCTTGTTAAAACAACCTGGTCGTGTCGCCTTCCAGGCGACTCTGCGTCAGTCTGTTGTTTGGGTGTTCATCCCATTCGATCTGCCATAGGTTCCAGATGTATTTTTGAATGGTAGGTTTCAGATCAGAGTGGGGAATATGACAGTGTCCCAAAGGAGCAGTCAGGGCTCGAGTGGTCGCTTGATCAAGTGCCCTCTAAACAAATCCCTCTGGATGACGTACTTCCACATCGTGTCGTACGCCTTTTCAAGGTAGAAAAATACGGACAGAACATGTTCTTTGTTTATGAAGGCATTTCGAACGAATGATTCCAATCGGAGAAAGTGGTCGATGGTACTCCTCCCCCACCTGAACCACACTGGAAGTCGGTCAGATGGTGCTCTGACTCCAGGATCCAGACAAGGCGACTATTAATCATTTGTTCGAAAGTTTTACAAATGCAACTTGTAAGCGCTATAGGGCGGTAGTTCCCGGGCTCGCTATGGTCTTTCCCCGATTGGGGATGGGAATAATGATGGCCTCTTGCCAGGAGGTCGGGATGTCTCCGGTGTGCCAGATATTATTAAAAAGGTGCAGAAGCAGTTCTACTGCTGCTGGTGGAGGTGCTTTAAAAATTGGTAGTGTATTTTGCTTGGACCTATTGCAATGTCGTGCTACCTATTTAAAGTGTTCTTTAATTCAACATGGAAGAGCCCTGGTGATGTATGTCGGAACCAGATCGATTACATTCTTGTCAACCAACGATATCGAAATTGTATCAAACAGGCAAGGACATATCCAGGTGCTGACATATGTTCGGATCATAATCCAGTAGTAATCAGTATGGTAGTGAAATTGAAACAGCAGAACAAAATTAAAAACAACATTCAAATGGATATGAACATGTTAAAAGATGCAAAATACAGAACTAAGTATAATGTCTCTGTTCATAACAAATTCAGTGTACTGATGAATGAAGAAACTCCTCAGAGAGAGTATAACAACATTGAAATGGAATGGGAAGCTCTCAGAGAAAGCATGGTCAAGTCAGCAGAGGAGGTGTTACCAAATAAAAAACGAGAGACAAAGCAATCATGGATGACGCAAACCATACTAGAAAAGATGGCAGAAAGGAAGAAAGTGAAAACCACTGATCCACCTAAATACAAACACCTGAAGAATGAAATAGAAGATGAATGCAAAAAAGCTAAAGATGAATGGTGGAATAAGAAGTGTGAAGTAGTGGAACAACTTGAGTCTCAACATCGTTCAAGAGAGATGCACAAGAAAGTGAAAGAGATAACAGGTCAAGGATACAGACAGAGAAGCAGTAAATGTATCAAGAACAAAGACGGCAAAATGCTCTTTGAAGAAGATGAAATAAAGTCCAGATGGGAAGAATATGTAAACAAACTATACAATGATGACAGAGGGAACCCACCCACAATTGAGAAAGAAGATGGGAATATTATATTAGTATCAGAGGTTGAGAAGGCTATCAATGATCTAAAGGCAGGTAAGGCTCCTGGAAGTGACCAGGTAACATCAGAAATGATAAAAGGACTAGATGAAGTGGGGATTCAAATCATTCATAAGCTAGTAACTGACATCTATGAGACTGGATTTATACCATTGAATATGAATGAATCCATATTTGTACGACTCCCAAAGAAGCTAAAACCAACATTGTGTACTGAGTACAGAACACTAAGCCTGATGAGTCATATGTTGAAGATGATCCTGAAAATAATTTTACTGAGAAACAGACAGAAAATTAAAGAACAAATCAGTAACGTACAAAGTGGGTTTATATCTGGAAGAGGTACACGTGAAGGGATTTTCAATATGAGAATGATTTGTGAACGTTATTGTGAAGTGAACCAGGATGTTTATGCCTGCTTTATTGACTATGAGAAGGCCTTCGACCGAGTCAATCATGAACTGTTAATCAAATGTTTACAAGATATTGGTGTCAATGGCAAAGACATTAAACTAATTGTGAACCTATACTGGACACAACGTGCATTTATAAAAATGGAGCAGGGCCTATCGGATGAAGTTATGATTAAACGAGGAGTTCGACAGGGGTGTGTATTGTCACCATGTCTATTTAACCTGTACACAGAGATGATTTTCAGACACATTGAAGATTGCAAGGGAGTGACAATAGGTGGCATGAACATCAACAATCTTAGATATGCCGATGACAGTGTAATACTAGCAGACAGTGAGAAAAACCTACAAGATATAGTGAATAGAATCAATAAAGCTGGAATACTATTCAACATGAAGATGAATGCCAGGAAGACCAAAACAATGGTTATAAGTAAAAAGACAGATAAACCAAACGTCAATATAATCATAGATGGCACAAACATAGAACAAGTATCCGAATTCATATATCTCGGACAAAAGATTACAAATGATGGGAGATGTGAGGAAGAAATTAAAAGAAGGATAACAATAGCCCGAACAACATTCTCCAAAATGTATAGAGTGTTAACATCAAGTAAGATATTAATACAAACAAGGAAGCGTATTCTTCAGTGTTATGTGTGGTCTACTCTAATGTATGGGGCATAGACATGGACAATCTCTAAGAAAATGTACAAACGTTTAGCAGCATTTGAGATGTGGACTTATCGAAGGATGATGAAAATATCATGGACAAAGAAGATCACCAACAAAGAAGTTCTCAGAAAAATTAAAAATAAGAAAAGCTTGTTTGCCACTATACAGACAAAGAAACTTATTTATTTTGGCCACATCATTCGTCAGAGTTCAATATACCGTACATTGTTGGAAGGGAAGGTGAATGGCAGCAGAGGGAGAGGGAGACCAAGAACATCATGGTTTACAAATATTTCACAGTGGACAGGCTTGAATTATTCACAGTCTATCAGAACAGCACAACATCGGGACAAGTGGAGAACCATTGCATCCAACCCTCGACTAGAGGATGGAACTATTGATTGATTGAATTCAACTATTGTAGTGCCCAGTGTTATTAGATTTGAAATTGATAGAATGTCGCTCCAGGCGCAACTTTATTAGAATGTCGCTCCAGGCGCAACTTTATTTGCGCAAAGGACGGAAGGCAGTTTTGCACAGATGAGTTCTGGGAAAAAAGTACTGGCAAGAAGGTTGGCTATATCGGTTACGGAAGTTAAAAGAATATTATTGTGTTTTAGGTGTTGGACCGTTATATTTTCCGGGTTATGGTCCATACTTTAGAAAGTGGGGCGTGAGTGGTTATGCTGGAGACATATTGTCTCTCCACTGGAGGATTTATATACATCCATACATCCATCCATACATCCATCCATCCATCCATACATACATACATGACTTGGCTACAAATGAACGAGAACACCAATGTGGATGGGTTGGTAATAATTTATATCGACCTGTTTTTCAGCCCAAAATTGTCACTTGTCCAACGGACAAGCTCAAGCCATATTCTACTTGTCCGTGCATATTCTCACTTGTCCCGGACAAGCTCTTATTTCGAATGCTGCATTAGTGGGACGCCTACAAGTGTGTACAATCATGTCTTTCAATTTTTATTTCTAGTGCCATTTTGCCAAGCAGAAGGCACCCATGCATCAATTTAACGATGTGAAATAATGTTAACTGTTGGTCTCACCTTGTCCAGGTTCACGATGAAGTATTCTGGATACCGCTCGACAAGCATAATGGTGACATGGGAACCTCTAAAAAACAAAGATAAAACATTCACTTAAGTTTAAAAAAACCCAAATTTTCAAAAGCAAAACACTTATCTAAATTTGAACCTATATATCGAACTTGGATACTGGTGCACTTGGTTGCAAGTTGGTTGGTTGTTGGAGTTTTACGTCCTGGCTACATATAAACTATGTGTTGCTACAGAGAAGGGTATGCTAAGTTAATAGAACCTGCTACTGCTGAAGCCTATGGAGTTTTGACAAGCATGCCAACATTAAGTTGGCATGTTTACACTTCAAAGCAAGGATATTTTAAAATAAAGGAAGGTAGATAACGATCAATCTAATACATTTTCCCCCAGAAAACGATAGAAACTCAAAACCATCAGACTACGCAACTTTAAAATTGCATAATGAGATGGCTTTGAATTTCTGTCATATTACATCTTTAGATAAATATATTAGGTTGATAATTATAATCTACTTTACTCTTTTAGTTTGAAGTAAGTTGATTTTAAACGGTTAAATCCAGTGACATTTAAAGTGAAAATGTATTAACGTAATTTTGACATGCATGCGGAAAATGCTGGACATCATGTGGTACAGTGCATGTCGATTGCAGCTATAAATGTGCACTTTATTGCCATGGTGGTGTAAAGTCACCATTACACACTTCCTTTAGCCACCAGCCAGACAAAGAACATTCACTGATGAATTTTTGTTAAAAAGCTGTATGAGGTGGTACAAACCAGCTGCCCTCAAAAAGCCTAAAATGGCGGCTATATATTAGGCCCAAATCTATTCAATGCTATCATATTTAACAGAATTACATACGCAATAAGTGAAATTTAATCAAATTAACCCTAAAATCGAACCGTTATTAACGCTGCCGCCGCATTGGCGGCGTTATTCATATTGTCGAATCGACGAATGTAAACTAACCAATTCGTCGCCGCATCGACGTCGCTATCTATACTGAGAGATATAAAAACAAATATTAAAACAATCCCCTCCCCCTCCCGAGATATTAAAAAAAATTAAATACTCTCCCACTCCCCGAGATATTTGAAACAATAATTAAAAGAATGTAATAAAAGTACCCCCCCCCCACACCAGAGATATTTGGGAACTTCAACTAGTGGGAAATGAAACTCTGACACTGCAGTTTGCATTCGTCACTCGAATCCACACATGCGCAGAAGCGACATTTGGGAATTTCAACTGGTGGGAAATGAAACTCTTGACACCCCTACTTCCATGAAGCCTATATATACGGGTGGCCAGAAGTGTCATTTATGTGCGTGTTTTCACATACTTTGAACTCGTCTGTCAGTCAGAACAGGCTCAATAACTCCTTACACACGCACGCTCTACCGATTCGGCCACCACACCCAGTATTCACACATTCATCCCTAGTTTGAGTAGTGATAAATAAATGTTCACTAAACAATTTTGTTTAAATTTAAAAAAATCAGGCATCCGGAATCGAGATTTTTCTTTTTTTTACGATCTAATAAAATCATTTTTGGTTACATTGCAATTATTGTAAAAATATATATTAAGACACTTCACTTCAATATATCTAGAATCACATTTTATTTTTTAAATCATTGAATTTCGGCACGGTTCTAGTTGGAATATGCACGAATATGTATGAATGAATGCGCCGAAACATGTGCAAAACACTCCTGTATCCACGCCGATGATGTAGCCTACCTGATCCCCCTGCATATATATTACATATATGTATACATATATATGATATGCACATACCTATATACACGCATATAAGAAAATATATAAATATATATGATGCAAGGCTACACAGGACAAGGCAGGAAGGACTGGACAATATAGTTTATTGACAATCAACATGTCAATCAACATCAAAATGAATAATCAAATAATCAATCAGATAATCAATCAAACAATCAAATGGGCTGGACAACACACCAAACGAGCAGAGCGATTGATTGGTGGTTTCTTTACGCCGTGTCGGCAGCATAGGCCATACTCACGGCGAGAATTGTTTGTTTTTTATTCAACCATCGCCTTTACATATAATGTAAAAGCATACAATCAATTATGTGTCAATAGACACTTATGAATTTTTAAAAACTAAATCATATAATTAAATAAAATAGAATGAACTATATGAGGTGGTACAGACCAGCTGCCCTCAAGAAGCCTGAAATGTCTTCTTGTTTAACTTTAGTAAAAAGGTCATGCATGCTGTTTGTAGTGTAAAATTGTTGGCGCAGTGCCATAAAATAAACACAGTTTAGTCAAATGTGCTTGACTGTCAGTGGGGACTGACATCCAATACATTCAGGGGGAGGGTCCCCCTTGAACAGGAAAACATGTGTTAGCCACGAGTGGCCAATACGGCAGCGGCTAAGGACCACTTGGTCCCACCGACCCCCCACATGAGAATGTGGTGGTTTCCCCACAGATGGTTCAATTTCTTTAAGTTTATTAATGTTTTCATCCCACTCATGTTGCCATTTGGATTTGATGTGGGTGGCTATTAGTGGTTTCAGATCAGAGTGGGGTATCAGACAGGGCTCAACATCATAGTTCAGAGCCTCCTTCGCAGCCCGATCAGCTCGTTCGTTTCCCTGGTGCCGGCATGGCCAGGCACCCAACACAAGTGGATGTCATATCCATCTGTTGCTAGCTGGTTCATTTTGTAAATGACCTTTGACATGAAAGGGTGGTCCGTTTTTAGCCCAGCAACAGCTTGCAGCCAGGAAAACGAATCGCTGTATATAGCCGTGTTCACACGGGCAAAATCTAAAGCGATTCAGCCAAGGCGAATACTACGAATCGATTTAGCCGCCCGTTCACACGGGCAGTACTTGGGCCGGAAATCGATATCAGCGCATGAGCAAGTCCAGTCTGACCAGCGCCAGTTTTCAGTTAGGCGACGTCACCACGAGAGAGTGGGTTCGACCTAGATATGTATGGACTGAATCGTATTGGTTTGGAACGATCAAAACTTCTGCTGGGCAGTGAAAACATTAAAATAAATGATGAAAAAAATATCTGTGCCCAGCTAGCGGTTTCATAGACTAAATTATATAATATGTGCTTTTGATCGACCGGAAAGTCAACAAACTAAGGTCTCGACTGCGCATGCGTGTGAATTAATAATTGATAGAATCTATTTAGTTCTCAAAAAGGCTAACATGTTTTCCTGTTTTACCTTAGTAAAAAGGTCATGCATACTGTCTGCAGTGTAGAACTGTTGGCGCAGGGCCAACAAATAAACGCAACTTAGTCAAATGTGTTTGAGTGTCAGCGGGGACTGACACCCAATACATTCAGAGGGAGGTTCCCCCTTGAGCAGAAAAGCATGTGTAAGCCACGACTGGCCAATACGGCAGCGGCTAAGGACCACTTGGTCCCACCGATCTCCCGCATGGGTCTGTGGTGGCTTTCCCACAGATGGTTCAATGTTTTCATCCCACTCATGTTGCCATTTGGATTTTATGTGGGTGGCTATTAGTGGTTTCAGATCAGAGTGAGGGATCAGACACGGTTCAAGATCACAGTTCAGAGCCTTCTTCGCAGCCCGATCAGCTCGTTCGTTTCCTTGTATGCCAGCATGGCTAGGCACCCAGCACAGGTGGATGTCATACCCATCCGTTGTCAGTTGGTTCATTTTATAAATGACCGTTGCTAGAATAGGGTGATTCGTTTTCAGTCCAGCAACAGCCAGGGTTGGATACCTCGATACACTCCAATGCGAGAAGGAGTGCTCGGGCTTCTGCAGTGAAAATCGAGCTCTGATCGGGCAAACGTACGCCAAATTTTTCCCGTCGGCAGACTGCCGAAGCCGTTACCCGGCTTTGGTCTTTCGAACCATCAGTGTATATGGAGAGGTGGTCTGCAAACTGGCCTTGAATCTTGCATGCAGTCCTTGGTACTCGAGTGGATGTGTCCCAGACTTCCTCAGTTCCGTGAGTCGGAGGATAACCGATGGCTTTCTCAACGACCACAGGGGATGTTCTGGGACTTTGGCATCCTCCAACACGTCCAAATCTATGCCCAAGGCCTTCAAATGAAGTTTCATTCGGAGCCTCAGTGGCCGGATGTAATTTGGCCTGGCTTCATACCTGGATTTGTCATGTTGCTCAAATAGACAATTGTGTGCAGGATTCAA
Organism: Branchipolynoe longqiensis; assembly: GCA_030323885.1. Classification (NCBI taxonomy): domain Eukaryota; kingdom Metazoa; phylum Annelida; class Polychaeta; order Phyllodocida; family Polynoidae; genus Branchipolynoe; species Branchipolynoe longqiensis. The sequence goes on from CM059199.1 coordinate 31,988,090, forward strand.
TGCACTAGTTTTTATATTGACTACATATTGCATGGCCAGTTTGATTCTCCTGTTGTTAAGTGATGGTTCATTGGCTTCGATGCAGCTAGCTCTGAACCGGTGAGGTGCTGAAGGCCCCATGGGCCAGGCCCAGTCCCTGGTGGTGGATCGTGTCTAGCAGCCCAATATATGATTTCCTTGCGGAACCGTATACTATGCTGCCGTACTCCACTCGTGACCGAACCAAGGTTCTGTACATGGAGAGCAGAACATCTCTGTCCGCTCCCCACTCTGAGCTGGACAGCACCCTCAGAATATCCAGCGCTTTGAGGCATCTTGTTTTCAGGTACTTTATATGTGGCACAAAAGACAGTTTTGCATCAAGAATGAGGCCCAGAAATTTGGTTTTCTCAACGACTTTAATGGGATCCCCATCCAGGGTCAGCTCCGGTTCCAGATGCAATCTACGCAGCAGGCAGAAGTGCATGCAGACTGTTTTGGTCTTGAAAAATTTGAAACCGTTCAGAACTGACCATCGATGGATCCCATTTATGCTTGGTTGTAGCTGTCTCTCTATGACATTCATGTTAGCACCGCTGTAATATAAAACAAAGTCGTCCACGAAAAGACTACAGGAGACCCCCCCCCCCCCCCCCGCTTTACAGCAGCAGCAATACCATTGACCTTGACCCCGAAAAGGGTCATGGCCAGTATGCTGCCTTGAGGTACTCCTAGTTCCTGTGAGTGTAGGCTGGAATAGGTAGTCTTGACACGGACGCGGAAATGCCTGAAGGCTAGAAAGTTCCTGATGAAAATTGCCAATCGCATGAAGATCCTCCACGATGCCATGATGCCACGCTTCGAGGTCGAAAAAGACAGCCACAACGTGCTTCTTCTTAAGGAAAGCATCTCTTATGAAGGTCCCCATGCACACCAAATGGTCGAGGGTGCTGCGTCCCCGTCTGAAGCCACATTGAAGGTTGGACAGGTGGTGTCCTGACTCCAGTAGCCAGACGAGGCGGTTGTTTACCATCCGCTCCATGGTTTTACAGATGCAGCTTGTGAGGACTATGGGACGATAGTTGTTGGCTTCACTCTGGTCTTTACCAGGTTTGGGAATCGATATTACGGTCGCCTCCCACCAAGAGGTGGGGACGACACCCAACTCCCAGATGTTGTTGAAGAGTTGAAGCAACAGTCTCAGTGCATGTTCAGGGAGATGTTTCAAAAATTGATAATGAATTCCATCAGGTACAACTGCTGTGTCATGCGAGCTTTCCAAAGAACACCTCAACTCACCCATACTGAATGGGGAGTTGTAGTGCTCCTCGCCATCGGAGGAAAAGTCCAAGAGCTTTTGCTCTTGGCGTTCCTTGACGGCCGAAAAGCCCGGGAGGCAGTTTGCCAAAGATGAGTTTCCAGCAAAGGTGCGAGCCAATTCTTCACTTATTTCGTCGAGTGATGTGAGAATGGTGCCGTTGTGTTTCAAGTGCTGGACTACAGAAGAATCACCTCCCCTTCGTTTGATTCTCCTGATCATTGTCCACACTTTGCCCAACGGCATGTGCATGGTGATGCTAGAAACAAATTGTCTCCAACACTGCCTCCGGGCCTCTTTGATTGTTCTGCGAGCGCGAGCGCGCAGAATTCTAAAGAGCGCCAGATTTTCAGCAGTCGGTCTCCTGTGGAATTTACGCTGAGCTTTCTTTCATTCCTTAATAGCCCTCCTACAGCCGTCATCTAACCATGGAGGCGTCAAACGCTTGGGAGTTGCCGAGGTCCTCGGAACAGTTTTCTCTGCGATCCATCTCAGCATCTCAGTGAAGGCATCGATGACGCTGCGTTCCAGCTTCCTGCACCCACCACATCAGTGACATCGATGCCTTCACTGAGATGCTGAGATGCTGAGATAGTGCTTTCTCACCCAATATACTGCACACAAATCAGTATTCGGGACAATCGCGATGGGAATTAAGGCCCTGTCACACTACAACGTATGGCATACGCATAGCTATGCCTAACCTATGCCTAACCTATGACGGTGTATGCAAAGCATATGACGGAGTATGTGCGGCGTACTGGGACTTTTGTTGATGGTTACAGGTGACAGGTCTAGCGAATGAGTAACCTATGCCGACGAATGGCCACAGTATGCGTAACCTATGCCGGTGTACGTCCAGCGTACACCCAGCATATGAGAACCGTATGAGCCACACGCCGGCATAGGTTTAAAATTTTGAACATGCACAAAATTATTTTTGGCGGCTCGACCTACGCCGACCTATGAAAAGCATATACGATGTATGTCCAACCTATGCGTAACCTATGACGGCGCATGCCGACGTGTTGGTCGAAAAGCTCATACGTCAGCATACGCTAACGCTATACGTCGTAGTGTGACAACCCCTTTACCCGTACGCTAGGCGAACGGTACATACACCAGAGATACGCGGCGGGTGCCGGCTCAACGTACGGCTAAACTATGCTAACCTATGCCAACCTACCCCATACCTATGCCTAACCTATGCCGGCGTACGTCTAGCATACATCCGGCGTATAAGCAACCTATGAGCCACACGTTGGCATAGGTTTAAAATTTTGAACATGCACAAAAGATTTTCGGCGGCTCAGCCTACGCCGACCTATGACGACCTATGAAGAGCATACACGACCTATGTCCAACCTATGTGTAACCTACGATGGCGTATGCCGACGTGTTGGTCGAAAAGCGCATACGGCGGCATACGCTAACGCCATAGGTCGTATTATGACAGGGCCTTTCACAACTCCCGTTCCGAGTACTGCATCGGTTTGGCTTGCGGACATGAATCATGAGCCCCCATGGGTAAAAGGAGAAATCACACCTGCGCAAGACTGAGTCTGATGCTGTAATCTGGCATTTTCTAAAGAGTCCCCGGAAGCTGGTCAAAATAGCGGCCTGGACACAAGTATGTCCCACTTTACTAGACATAAAGGAAAACATTGCCAACACTCCTTGGGAAGCAGCAGGATAGCGCGCTTCACAGGACAACCCAGGACTCTTTTCACTCCTCCTAGGAGTGTTTTAATTATGTGCTCATTATAATCTATGCCTGGGGTCCTTTCTGATTTTAAGAAAAAATTTAAGGCGCTCAAATAATTTGTTATGGACGAATAGGTTAAGAGAGCGTGCCAACCAGGCGATATATAAGGCAACCTGGGTAGAGGGGCATGGAGTAGGGGCTAACAATCCACCAAACTCGTCAATGAAGGAGAAATACGCTTAATTTGCATAGATCTCGTAGCCCTGGAGCTTGGTGTGTAATATGACGCCCACAGAGTCTACCTCCGTCTGTAGCTTCCTCAGACCTACTAAGTCCAAAAACAAAAAGTTACCCTAATTGTAGAAAATATCAGCAAAACATAATCGTCGTAATGGCTCGGTTGTTCATAGCCGGGCCAGACCATCTGCTCAAAGTATCACAAATTGTATTATTAGCACTCGTAATGTATGCAGAAAAAATATTAAAATTACAGTCAACCGAGATCCAGAATAACTTCTTCACTCACAACATAATATTTGAATTCTTACAGCATCTCGTGACCATGGCTGACTCAACAGTCGAGTTGTCAGTTATGAAAATAACATTTCCATCCCCCCAGAGATGGGCAGCAGCAATAAGAGCCCACATCTGTTTCTCATTTACATGTTCCGGGACACACGCATGGACCGGGGACGCCACATGGTGGCCAGTTATCTGCTTCAATTTCAAATGAGACTTTTCGTTAAAGGCACCTACGCACAAGTCGTCCACGTGAGCAGCTCCAAATCCAGCCTCCGACGCATCCGAATACACAGAAACCATATCAGTGTGCCTGCCCAGTAGTTTGGCCAACCCGTTAAAGTGGTCAACAAAATTCAACCACCACTTAATTTCACTCAGAAAGGCAGCATTAATGCAAAAACGGTGATACCGCTTCTTTAGTGTATGGATAGCATCGAAGACCCGAGTCGAAAAAGAGCGACCACCCCCGGACGACTCTGGCGCAGTGCGAAAGACAACCTCCAAGCCTCTCCAGCTGCTTACTGGTCGCCTTACGCATGACCAGAAATCTTTCTAAATGTTGTTTAAGGTTCAAAATTTTGTCTGAGGGTAGCCTGAGCTGCAGGTTTGCAGTGTTAACAATAATACCCAAGTAACGGCTTGTCTGTGACAGTGAGGTTAATTTGCCGAAATTAATATTGAAGCCCATGCATCTTAGGATGCTAATAACAATATTTTGCCTCCTACAACAGTACTCAAACGAGTGTCCAACAATAGCGAAATCATCTAAATAATTTGCCACGTATGATGTCCCCTGACGCACAGCACAATGGACGACAAAGTCCTAAACAATATTGAAAATATAAGGTGCAGAGGACAATCCCATGTAAAGCCTAGTGTCCTCAAAATATTCAAAACCACCACCAAAATCCCACATGAGGCCTTGTCTAGTCCGGTCATCTGGGTGTATATTAATACCTCTGCAAGCCTCACTCATGTCCACTGTGTCAATATAATTGTAGTGTAGTTACTGTATTGTAAGAAAAAGTTGTTGCCACCTCATCCACCCAACCCGCGGTCATACGGCTTTCTGACTCTACGTATAAATGGTCAAGGAGTGACTCGATGTCTTTTTATCGGAACGACTGACTCCGCGGTATGTCACTATTTTTATGTGGCTCACTCTACCAAAGGGCAAGCTGTGCCCGCTTTCCAGAAATGTCAGTTGTTCTTGGCAGAAGGGTCCCTGACACACCGAGTTGGTCTTTATGTAGACTGAGCCGGCAATAGCCACAGAATACCCTAAGTTGGCCCTCGGAGGGTGGCTGAGCTTACATATTTCGTCCAACGTCGAAACACGGAAAGACTAAGTCTACATAAGCCGTTCTCGTTCGTCCAATGCTGGATATTTTCGAGAAGATGATAAACTCTGTATTTACTGCAATATATTTAATTATTCATTAATTTATATGATTCTCCATTTACGTTAAGTTACATTTTTTACGCTAAACTACGCGTTGGTGTAGTTGTCACAATACGCGATTTATATTGGACGCAATAAAATCCCGAAATATGTTGTCCCTGGAAATATACGAATATACGAATAGACTTCTCTTCTATTGTACCTTATTATGGCTGAAAAATGTTGGTTGTTGGTTGTTAATTTGTTGGTTGTATGTCTGGTGGTTGTTGTTTGGTTGGTTGTTGGTTGGTTGGTTTGTTTGTTGATTGAGAATATATATATATAATGGATGTTGGTTTGATGTGGATTGGTTGTTGATTTGGTTGTTGGATTTGTTGTTGGTTGTGTGTTTGTTGGTTGTTGTTTGTTGGTTATTGCTGGTTGTTGGTTGTATGTTTGTTGGTTGTTTTGTTGGTTGTTGGTGGATTATTTGTTGCTGTCGATTGGTTGTTGGCTGTTTGTGGATTGGTTGTTGATTGTCTGTTGTCGGTTGTTGTTTGGTTGTTGTTGTTGGTGGTTGGTTTGTTGGTTGGTGGTTTTTGGTTGATTGGTTAATTTGTTGGTTGTATGTTTGGTTGTTGTTTGGTTTGTTGAGAATATATATATAATGGATGTTGGTTTGATGTGGATTGGTTGTTGATTGGGTTGTTGTTGGTTGTCTGTTTGGTGGTTGTTTGTTGATTGTTGCTGGTTGTTGGTTGTATGTTTGGTGGTTTGTTTGGTTGTTGTTGGTTGTTGTCAGTTGTTAATTTGTTGTTGGTTGTCTGTTTGGTGGTTGTTGGTTGCGGATTGTTTTTATTGGGTGGTTGCTGGTTGTTGGTTGGTTGTCTGTTTTGGTGGTTTTGTTGGCGGTTGCTAGTTGTTGGTTTTTGGTTGCGGATAGTTGTGTTTTTTTTCGAGCTATAACCATGAGCAGCATAAACAACCGCAAAACATAAACACCCCCAAAATATAAACTGTGTTTTGGATTGCTGGTTGTATTGGCCGGTTGTTGGGTGGTTTCACCACATCCCACACCCACTAAACAACCGTGAAACATAAACACCCCCAAAATATAAACCTATGTCAAACAAAAACTAAAGATAGGCTATGTGATTGTGAACGCGTGCTAAATCAAAAAGAATTATATAGTGCTATAGCACTACGGCGCTACACTGGCGTCTCCTAGTGGGGGAAACGGGAGTTAAGTCACAAAGGAGAGGTGCCGGCTGGCGCCACCTGGCGCCACCTAGAGTATATTGGCAGATATAAACAAAGACAGTGTGCGGCAATCTGTTCAGAGAATAAAACAACACCGGACTGGTGTGGTGTCCTCGATTCGTTCTGACTTGTTTTTATATTTTATTTTTATATAGATGAAAAACGTTTTTTTGTTGTTGAATGTAAAAAAGGTTCTGGAGTGTATGGGGTTTGAACCCACACCACCAAACAACTTCAGATTACAAGTCCAACAATCTAACCACTAGGCCACAGAGACCATACATGATTACTACTCTCAGTTCAGGCTATTTGTGTATTTAGGACGTCACATATAAAACGTGTGTGTGTGTGTGTGTGTGTGTGTGTGTGTGTGTGTGTGTGTGTGTGTGTGTGTGTGTGTGTGTGTGTGTTTGTTGTTGTTTTACATGCTAGCAACATCTAAGGTCATATCAGGATGGGTACCGACTTGTGACAGTGTGCACTCATGGCAACTTTATAGTGCTGCCCCACTGGAATACCAGGCCACCAGCACTATGACCTGATATCCCACTCAGTCACATTATCCTGACACTGAGCCAACCAGTCCTTGTCCTATCCTAATAATGCCAAGTGCCAGACTAGGAAGCAACAAGTATCAATTTTAAAGTCATTGGATTGACTCGACCAGGATTCAAACAACTCACGACCCCACGATCTACCAACACGGGAGACGGACGCTTTAACTCGAATCCTGGTCGAGTACGCGTCCTGATATGACCTTAGATGTTGCTAGGATGTAAAACAACAACAAACAAAACATGCGCGCGCACGCACATACACACACACACACATACATACATACATACATACATACATACATACATTGTATATGTGACGTCCTATACACAAATAGCCTGAAGTGAGACTACTGATTATGTGTGGTCTCTGTGGCCTAGTGGTTAGAGTGTTGAACTTGTAATCTGAAGTTGTTTGGTGGTGTGGGTTCAAACCCCATACACAGCAGAACCTTTTTTACATTCATCAACAAACATATGTTTTTCATCTATATCTGTTTCTCATTGAATTATGCAATGTAATTGTACTAACATATATTTTACATTACACAAATATATTTCCTGATTGACCTACTCTAAAGAAGATTGAAAATACCATCACATTTTCATTGTCAGTGTCAGTGTTTTCCTATTATATTCAGTTTTTAAATATTTATTTATGCTGGCTTAAAATAAGCTTAGAAAATGGGTCGGAATCAGCAGCCATTGTACATGACTATGACAGTGTGTGATGAGATGACTACGACAGTGTGTGATAAGGTGACGAACGACAGTGTGTTATGAACCTCATGAGGTGACAGTGTGTGATGAGGTGATTAGGACAGTGTCTGATGAGGTGACTACGACTGTGTGATGAGGTGACTACAACTGTGTGATGAGGTGACTACAACTGTGTGATGAGGTGACTACAACTGTGTGTGATGAGGTGACACTGACAGTGTGTGATGAGGTGACACTGACAGTGTCTGATGAGGTGACACTGACAGTGTGTGATGAGGTGACACTGACAGTGTCTGATGAGGTGACACTGACAGTATGTGATGAGGTGACACTGACAGTGTGTGATGTGATTACAGCAGTGTGTGATGAGGTGATTACGACAATGTGTGATGAAGTGACTACAACAGTGTGACTACAAGAGTGTGACTATGATAGTGACTTACATGAATCCACAGCCACCAGTGAGCAGGATACGCTTCTTGTACTTCCCGTTGCCCTTGACATCTACGAAGGCCATGTTAGCGTCTGTGTGCCTCTGTTCCCTACAACACACAGGCGTGCAAAACAAACATTAATGTATGCAGGACAAAGTAATTAACATAAGATTAAAGCCCTCATCACTATGCAATCGGGGTCAATTCCGCGCTTCTCTGATTGAAAAAGGATAGACGAGTGAGTAGGCAGAGTTGTTTCAAATGAGTCAAAGCCAAAGGCTGAGCCCACTTTAGATAAAAGATTCACCCCCTTCTGTAGGTAAGTTGGTTGGTAGGTTGTTGTTGGGGGGGGGGGGGGGGGTGTCTTACGTCGGGGCAAGATCTAAGGTTTTATCAGGACGGGTACCAACCTGTGACAGTGCGCACGCATGGCGACTTTATAGTGATGCCCCACTGGGAGATGAGGCCACCAGCACCATGACCTGATATCCCACTCAGTCACATTATCCTGATACTGAGCCAACGGGATGCCCGAATGAGTTAGAGCATCCCTCTCCCGTGCTGGTAGATCGTGGGTTCGAATCCTGGTCGAGTCAAACCAATGACTTAAAAATCGATACTTGTCGCTTCCTAGCCAGACGCTTGGCATTACTAAGATAGGGCAAGGAGCAGTGGAATGAGGAAGACCAGTCGTCTGCGACAAATTTCCCCTGCTTAAACAACTAATGTACCAACAACAACAAAAACAGTCCTTGCCATATCTTAATAATGCTGAGCACCTGGCTAGGAAGTGACAGGTATACATTTTAAAGTTTGACTCGACCAGGGTTCGAACCCCTGGGTTCGAATCCCACAATCTACCAAAACGGGAGACGGATGCTCAACTCATTCGGCCATCCCGTCTGGTCCCTATTGTAGGTACGGGCTGAATCTTTTATCTAAGCCCACTTGAAACCCAATACACGAGAGCTAGAAGTCCTACACAGGTTAAAGGGGTGAGCTATACCTCCTTGGGAAAATAAACAAACTCGGAATAGTTCAAATTTGTGCCCCAGGGTGGTGCATGCTAGTACTGAACTTTTCCACTTGGTGGTGTAGAGTGACCTAGATTGGTCATGTGACAGGTGTTGTTGTGGAAATGGCTGGGTGAGTGGAGAGAAGGGAGGGTAAAACTGATGTATTTTCAATTTTCTTGAGAGTAGTTCAAACAAGAAACATATTTGCTTTAATGTAAAATATGTGTTAGCACTTAGATTGCATAATTCAATGAGAAACACATATAGATGAAAAACGTTTTTTTTGTTGTTGAATGTAAAAATGTTTTGGACTGTATGGGGTTTGAACCCACAAGACAAAACAACTTCCCTGTGATATCACATCGATGTCACAATGACCTCACACTGTGAGGCATCACACAGTGACAACACTGTGACCTCACACTGATGTGCTCATATGACATGTAAGACAAGCTTAATTGAGTGTGATGTGTGTGACATCACAACTTCAGCTTTTACAGGCATCTCAAACTGCTCAATAACTGCTCGACTTCAAAGTTCTGTCATTATCTGTCAACATCTGTTACTTTGTGTGGTGTTGTCACCAAAATGGTATGTAAGAAGTTCTACTAACCTTTGTGTGTAATGATGATACCTTTGTGGAAAAAATACCATATATTTATAGCCTAATGCATCATGATGAGGGGTTTTCATGTGTACGACCGTGCCCATGGCTAAGTCACGTAGTGAAAGATTAACTGTGTTTTCTTTCAATTTCTTGACCTTAATGCATTATAAATAGAACTAAAATGCAGTTAATAGTATTCCATGATATGGCTTACTACGTTTTTCAGTAATAAATTATGGTACAAAACAATTTTACATCGTTTTGTCAATAAACATAACCTATTATCGCCCACAAGTGACAAAACGGCACATTGCGGGTGCCGCATACTGTGGTAGACTACTGACTTTAGTATGGTGATACTACCATGTGCTAATACATAGAACTATATACCAAATTGTAGTGGGGCAACTTCTACTGTTTGCAGGGAACTTCTTGCAGAGAGGAGCCATGATGTTGACTAATGTAAACCAAGTTAATAAATAATCTAACATATCTAAAAGTCTCCTTGAAGGAACCAACATGGTGTCAGAAGTAAAAGAAGAGGAAACAACTCACTTGCAATGTGACTGAATGTGAGGCCTAAACCATTGCCAAAATGTCAAATTTGAAGGCAGTCGTGAAACTGTGAGTAGGCTCTGTGTCAACATACAAGTATTACAACCTTTAACCAATAAGTGACTAATAATAATGACAATGGGTGCAAACTACACTGTAAAGCCACCAGAAAGCCTTTCACAGAAAGAGGAAACCCATCTCACTCATGGACATTGTGGAAGCAGATAGTGGAATTACCTTGAACCAAGACAAGTGCGTCTTCGCGAAAACAGAACTTCATTACCTAGGACAAGTCACTGATGGCAGTGGAATCAGAAAAGACCCTAAATATATTTGTGCCTCTGTTGATGATGCCTAATTAAACGCAATCAGTTCACATAAATCCATAGGCTAATGCAAATTGCATGTTTTACACAGTGATACTTGTTGGGTGTCTTTTTGTCCTTTCTTTTGGTCTTTAAAAAAAGAAAAAAAAGCATGTTTCCTCCCACCACCCATAATTGACTTGCCAGTGAATTATAGTAAATGTACTTTGTGACAAGAGAATACTAGTAATTAAATTAAAAAAATATATACGAGTCGGTCTCACGAAAATGGGCCAGGCCAATTGGTGGTCAATTTAAGATGTCGGCGTCACAATTGTTAAAGTGTAGTGCATTTCTTTGTTTCATATTAAATTATCCTAGAAACAAACAGGGTTGTATTTTCTCTACCTTTACATTCAGGATAAATTAAAAACTTTCAAACACCTCTGTCAATGCTACACTATAATTATGCCGTTCGACACCAACATCCAATAGTCGACGCTGACATCTGTTAAAGATGTCGACGTCACAATTGTTACAGTGTAGTGCATTTCTTTGTTTCATATTAAATTATCCTAGAAACAAACAGGGTTGTATTTGCTCTACCTTTACATTCAGGATAAATTAAAAACTTTCCAACACCTCTGTCAATGCTAAACTATAACTATGCCGTTCGATGCCGACATCCAATGCTCGACGCCGACAACTTTCCCCGATTGGCCTATTTTCGTGAGACTGACTCGGATCCATTTTGATTTAAATGTTAATTAAATAGAACTGTTTAATACAAACAGAGGACACACCATATTATTCTGAAAGCTTGTTTACATTTTGAGATATTAGCATCAACCGATGTGAAATTAACCATTTTCATCCACTGAGAACAAACATTAATTACCAAATGACATTGACCATATCTTAAGATATGCTTTACTTATACCCAGAGAAGGGGCTCACAAGTTCTCAAGGCAGAAATATGTTTAATTAAAGAAATGTTGACTTTTGAAAATTGACTAACTTAAGAACTATTGTATAGATATGCTTCAAATTTGGTTTGTATAAGAGAATGACATGCTGTGTCATTTACTGCACTTTTGATGCACAATATAATAATGGGCTAAATTAGTATTTATGCTTAGTTCCACATACCATTTAAAAGGCAATTAAATAAGCTTTCAGATCATACCAGAGTTGTAGGATGTAACTACATTGCAATATATGGTAATTTGAGTTTTAAGTCTGTTTTGCAAGCGAAAACAAGTTATTTTTCATATTTTCCTTTTTTTCCATATATCATTAGAAAGCTGATAGTGTAAGCTTTCCATTGGTTCTAAAAATAGATGTGTAGCTTGTATAGGGTCAGAGCCCGTCGCCTCTGAAAGTAGTGAGGAGTTTATACTGTGCACCCAAAAGTGGGCCAGCTGCACATAACTGGGTCAAATTACATTTTTCAAGTGCATATAACAAACTCATTAAATAAAAATATTAACAAACAAACCAGAGGGAAGTCAAGAGCCAGTCCTCCTCTTTACACCCATATACCTTATATTATCATAGGTTGCCCGTATGTGGGGGTTAGAAGTGATTAAAAAACACCAATTTACTGATTTTACCCAGTGATTGGCAACGTGCCAGCAGGGTGCCACTACCTAATTATAGTGATTTTACCAATTTTATAATTCTATTTTTCTTGTTTCAGGGTACAAGGCGTAATTAACAAAAATATACGGTTAGTATCCTTACATGTAAAATTAAATCAGTGGAAGCTCCAATGACCCAAAAGCAATATACTTTTGGAATGATCAAAATATCCCAAAATTTGACTGACATACGTGCATTTTAAAGTTAGTAATTTCCATAGCTTTTGTACACCCTGTAGCAACAGTCCCGCAACCGGCGTCGCCGTCGCCGTCAAATGTTGCACGCGTTGTAAATATTGTCTGTTGTTTCCTTAAATCATTACTATTGTAAAATATTCCGATAAAACGCATTGGTGGGGGAATGCAAATGGTCTATAATGGTAAATGGTATATAGTGCCAGGTGCATGAATGTATTTATGTAGTTGGTGATGATCCTTTACTTATGGTCAATAGTCATTGTGTATTAGGTAGATAGTGTGAAAGAGGCACTGGAGATAGTGTGTAAGGGGCACTTGGAGCTCTACTCACTACCCCCTCCCCCCTCTGTTAGTCATGGATCACCACACACTCAGCTCAGGCAGGTGGTGGCCAAGGAGCCACACCGCATGGTGGTGGTGGGCAGATCACGGTAGCCATGGTGACACAAGAATGCTTGATGTTCATTGGTGGAACTGTAAATGCTTGATTCTCATTGGAGAACACGGTCAGGTGGTATGCCATATCAGATCCATGTACCACTATATAATAATAAACCTGAGGGCATTGTCTCTCTCTCTACTTTCATTCTTTATACTCTTCCTTTCTCTTCTTGCCTGTATTGATTTCATTATAGCCTGCCTACACAAACCACAGATTTCAGCTGAGGACTTTACACTATGTTACAATCTATATTGTATCCCTGTTTCAGGTCAACCACTGCATTCAAACCCATGGCTCAAGAGACTTGGGGGAACTCCTACGTGCAATCCTTCGTAGCACATTTGATGATGCCTTGCTAGGTTCCTACACAAGGACTGGCAGTGGTAAAGATAAAGTGTTGTAAGTGTTAGGGCCTGAAGTCTCTTCAAAGAATCTTAAAATTCAATCATTACACACTAACAAATTTGTTTGCTTATAATTGTATTTGCTTCATAGTCTTTTAAGTTTGTTTAAAAACTGCTTCATATTTAAGATATTTAAGTTACATTCACTGTATGGTTCTCTTGCCGTATTACAAAACAAATGCTAGTGTCCTATTTTGTCCCATTTTCAAGGTGTCCTATATTTTTACTAAGATGTCCTATATGTCTTAGAGATCATCAATTTTCAGAATTATGTTCTATCGGCACATATTAATGGTCCACACAATAAACTTAGCCCAGAATTCCAAAGTTTTAATCGTGGAAGTCTCCAATTTCCCCCCATATTTTCTATAATTTCATATGAATCTCTATTGCATCATTATCATCATCCATCTCAACATAGCCATAAATGAGCTGAAAAGGGACTTAAAAACAAAATTCAACCCAACCTATATATTCCTATATTTTTGGACTTGATCATAACTTGACACCTTGCAATTGTCTCAATTATTTCTTCAGGGAGATGGAGTATACCAATTATACATTTTTTAATTTATAAATTAAATTCTATTTCAGAATGCTGCAAGTATTTCCACAAAGAGGACAACATCGAGGTGAAGAGAGGAAAAGGAACAACATCCACAACATTGAAGTCAGAGATCAATCGGTAGACTGAAGTTTTTATTTCCAATTCCAGGACACACATGAAAAGAAAAATAATTAACAAAACAACAACTTCACATTAGGTATCACAATGGACAAAATTATAGTTATTTTTTATGGCAGTTTTGTTGGTCTTGATAACTATATTGACTGTGATCGTCATCTGATAATATGTACACTACCAGGATTTGCCACCATTTGTACTTAAATTAACTGAAATTGTCAACTTTTTGTATCTTGGTGTACTAATAATGTATTCCAACTCGTATGCACTAGGCTGGAATAGTAACGTTACAAATAATTTTAGTCAATGTATTTAGGTCGAATCGTATTATTCGGATGGTCCTTCGTGAAAAAATATAAATAGTATCTGCTGATCTAACATACAATGTTATTTACCTGATATGATGTCTTCCACTTACCCCATGTAGATGGGTTAATCATATGATATGGATGGTCCTGCACAAAAAATAAATGTATTATCCACTGATCTAATATACTATGTCATTACCTTATATTGTGTGTCGTACTTGCTGAACAATTTAATGGCGGATGAATGTCACCCCCCACACCCATCAAAATGTAATAAAAGATATTGTATTCCACATGTCCGATTCCTGGTTTTTAATTATAAATTTGTGATGTCACAGTGTGAGGTTATTGTGATGTCACGGTGTGAGAATTGTGTGGTTATTGTGATGTCACGGTGTGAGAATTGTGTGAGGTTATTGTGATGTCACGGTGTGAGAATTGTGTGAGGTTATTGTGATGTCACGGTGTGAGAATTGTGTGAGGTTATTGTGATGTCACGGTGTGAGAATTGTGTGAGGTTATTGTGATGTCACGGTGTGAGAATTGTGTGAGGTTATTGTGATGTCACGGTGTGAGAATTGTGTAAGGTTATTGTGGTGTCACAGTGTGAGGTCAATGTGTTGTTTCAATTTGAGGTCACTGTGACCTCACACTGTGACCTCTCCATGAGGTTTGTGTGATATCACTGTGATGTCATGGTGACCTCAAATTGTTGACTGGGAAGGCACCGGCGTATCAAAATAGCATGTGTGCAATAATACATCATGTATGTGAATTGGTGAAACACCATATCAACAACAAAAACGGCAGATATTGGATACACATCTAGTTCACCATTCAAACATGACCAGCAACATGGCTCAGAAAAGAGTTGTGGTTGTCTTATCAAAAAACAGCTAGATGTATGTACACCTGCTTTATCTGAAAATCACTTTAAGCAAACATAAGCGCTGTCAATATTTATGCATCAATATTTAGCTGTCAATGTATAAATGATGTCTGGTGAGGATAAAAGTTGCATAGTCCGATGGTTTTGAGATTCTGTCTTTTTCTGAGATAAATATATTAGGTTGATTATAATCTACCTTCCTTTAACTTCAATGGTTAACTTTTGAGATATATGAAGTGTAACCATGCCAAATTCGTTTTGACAGGCATAGCCTTATATCGTAAAACGACCAAAATAACGGTAAGTACCCAAGAATAAATATCATCCTGTATTCTTGGGCACTAAAGTACCATTAATATGCCTCCAAAACACGTCAAACAGGCCTAAAAGACATGAAAATAGATTTTTTCTTAAACTAACCTTGAACCACACAGTGTGTGTCGCTGTGCTTGGATTTATGCTAATTGCTGGACCCGGATGTGCTTCCTTCTCCCTCGGCTACGAGTAGCCTGAGGTTAGTACCGAGGTAAAATATATATATATGGCTTGGCCCATGCTTGAGGGCAGATAATTATAGAATTAGGGATGATTGGCAGTCAGGGCCTGGTTCTCTGCTGGGGTAGGGGTCAATGCACACAGGGCTCAAGGTTGGTGGTGGCCACAGTCAACCAGCTCTGGTGGTGGGCAGACCCTATTGGAGGAACTGGGAATGTTGCTTCCCTATTGATTGAGTGAATGGCATGATCCTATACCAAGAATCCATGTACTATATATAATAAACCAGAGGGGCTTGGACTCTCCCTTACACTCTTACTTTTGCTTTACTTTCTGTCTTTCTCTCCGTCTGTATTGTTTTTCACTTTAGCCTACCTACATAGCCACAGACTCGAACACCGACCCAACAGTAGTCATTCCGAGCGCCAGGCTAAGTAGCGACAAGTATCAATTTTGAACATCATTGGTTTGACTCGGCCAGGATTCAAACTCCCGACCTTCTGCAGGGGAAGCCTGTGCGCTTACTGATTTGACCACCGCATCCGGTACACTGATGAGATAACCCCCAATCCTCCAACGCATTCTAAATGAGTTATAATTACCAAAACCTGTAGTAAAGAACAATTACTGGATATATATCACACAAAAATAAGATGGGATGGCCGAATGAGTTAGTAGATCGTGGGATTCGAACCCACAGGTTCGAACCCTGGTCGAGTCAAACCAATGACTTTCAAATTGATACTTGTCACTTCCTAGCCAGGTGCTAGGCATTATTAGGATATAGCAAGGACTGGTTGGCTCAGTGTCAGGATAAGGTGACTGAGTTGGATATCACTGTTATCAGGTCATGGTGCTGTCGGCCTGATTTCCCAGCGAGGCAGTACTATAAAGTCACCATGAGTGCACAGTCACAAATCGGTACCCCTTTCCTAATATGACCTTAGATGTTGCCAGGATGTAAACCTCCAACAACCAACCAACCAACCAACCAAAACAAACTGGCTCACCCCGTGGGTAATCCTGTAGCTGACAAGGCCTCGCACCCTCCCCCCTTCCCACCCTATCTCACCATCCAACCAGCCAGGGTGCCGAATCGATCAAAGTGCTCGATTCCTATGAGGAGGCTTTTGGGTTCTACTGTCGGCCGAGTGAAACCAATGACATACAAGACTGGTACTTTCCACGACCTCTCAGGCAAGGAGCCACACAGACAGGTAGGCGTGGATAGGGTAGGGTGAATGCATCAGGGAGCAAAGGTAGTGTAATAGTTAGCATGCTAGCTCTGGAATGGCAAGGAATGTGGGTTCGAATCCTGTTCCAGGCACAATATTTCACATTTTCATCATCTCCCACGGCAATAGAATAAGACAACCGGTTTGCTCGATATCAGGATAGTGCGACTGTTGAATATTTGGGTATGCTTTCAGAGGTTCGAAAATCCGGCCGAGTCAAACGAATGACTTACAAAACTGATACTTGTCGCTACCTACTCGGGCACTCGGCATTACTAGGATAGTGCAAGGACTGGTTAGCTCAGTGTCAGCATAATGTGACTGAGTGGGATACGGGGTCATTGTGTCGGCGGCCTGATCTCCTACTCTGGCAGCACTATGAAGTCACCATGCGTGCACACGTGCAAGTGTGTACCCATCCTGATATGACAACAGGTGTTGCTAAGATGTGAAACCCAAACAAAGCGACACGACCGATAGAGACCCACACATGACTGAGCCAGCTTACTCGACTGAGTGCATTATTTAGCTTGACCCAATTCCACCTTAGTTACCTGAGAACGGCACCCACACAGACGGGCGAGGGATGGGATGGGATGGGCCGCTGGTACTCGTGCAACTGATATTCATGAGCTCCACAACAGCATACTCGATAATAATGGTGGCGTGTAGGCCCTATACTCCTCAGTGGTTTCCAACTACGCTGCCGATATAACGAATGGGCGCGCATTACTGGCATTAGCACCAGGGCTGACCACACCTGACCACACCTGACTTGAGCGAGTAGTAAGTAGGCTCCTTACCCAACGTTCAAAATAAGAGCTTATCCGCGTGTCCAAGCCAAGCGAGAGTAGGCATGGACGAGCAGAACACGGCTCGAGCTTTTCCGATGGACAAGTGGAAATATTGGACTGAAGAACATGTATTTCGCGATTTACCATGCCGGTGGTTGGTTGGTTGGTTGGTTGTTGGAGTTTTAGGTCCTGGCAACATCTAAGGTTATATCAGGACGGCTACCGACTTGTGACAGTGCACACTGATGGCGAAGTTATAGTGCTGCCCCACTAGGCACCAGCACCATTCCCTGATATCTCACTCAGTAACATTATCCTGACACTTGCCATATCCCAATAACGCCGAGTGCCTGGCTAGGAAGCGACAAGTATCAACTTCGTAAATCATTGGTTAAATTGACTCTGTATTCTCTTCTTGGCAGAAACAAATGCTCAAGTATCTAAAGCTGTGTTTACACAGGCAATTGTAAGCCGATTTAGACAAAGCGAATTATATGAAGCGAATTAGGCGTGAAAGTGAGCCGTGTCCACACTTGCAGTACTTGGGTCGGTTTAAGGCGGAAATCGATATCTGTGCATGAGCAAGTCCATACTAACCAGCGCCACTTTCGGTTAGTCGACGTCGCCACGAGAGAGTGTGGGTTCGACCTAGATATGTATGGACTGAATCGTATTGTTTTGGAACGGTCAAAACTTCTGCTGGGCAGTGAAAACCTAAAAATTAATGATGAAAAAAATATCTGTACACCTCTAGCCAGTTCTTATCAAATTATATTATATAGTGTGACATGCTTAATCTGCTTCAAGTAAACCGCTACCGTCCACACAACCATTGATAAACCGACGTATAAAAAGTGCTTCATATAACCGACCTCGCGACGCGGTTTAGTAGAGGTTAACTAGTTGACGCGATTCAGCCCTAATCCGCCTCCGAGTCGCGTTCACACGGCGAATGTAAACCGAACTAGACAAGGCGATTTATATGACGCGGCTTAACTCGCCCGTGTAAACACGGCTTAAGTTAGATATGTAGAATCAGATTTAGATAAGGTTTTCCTTATTTGAAATGTTGATGCTTTCAGCGGACTATATATGCAGCTTTAACTTTGCGATTAATTAGATCTAGGTTGTCCTCAAACTTCAAAAAGTCATTGTTCTCGGGCCTCAGCCTCAGGGGTAGGTGGCTGAAGTTAATGGTCAGAGTGGTACGGGTGACGTTTACAGTAAGTGCACTCGACGGCGATGGATATGCCCCAACCGGCGAGCAGTGTTCTTATCCGTCAATGCAGATATTGTCAAAACATGCAAATGTTTCACTGCAACCTAATTCAGTAACAAATGTGTGGTAACAACCCTAGAAAATGTGGTCATCAAGAGGCATGTTTGCAAGGGATATCATATTGGCTGAGACGGAAAGCCACAGGGCCTACTACTACACTAGATGTAAGGGCCACACCCAACTCACCAATTGTGACCCCGGGCCGTATTCATGACGCGGTGTTAGCGAGCCAAAACTGGTTTTGGCCGGGATTTCTGGGTTAGCGGCGAAAACTCAGTACGCAAGGAGTGGTGTTAGCGCAAACACACCGAGTGTAAGCTAACACCGCGTCGTGAATATGGGCCATGGCATTATATCCTCCGCAAAGAGCCTCGAGCGCCAAAATCAGCAGGATGTAAAAATATCACCGCACTGACTAAAGGTTAGACTTTGGAATGGGTCACTAAGCCGTTTCATTACCGTGGTTACTTACAAAGGGATCGCAACAACGATGCGAGGAACTAAATTGATATGGCCTCCATGCACATCACAATTAGTCAAGGGGCTGTCACACTACGACGTATGCGCTTTTCGACCAACACATCGGCATAGGCCGTCATAGGTTACGCATAGGTTGGGCATATGCCGTATACACTTTTCATAGGTCGTCATAGGTCGAGCCACCAAAATATTGTTGTGCATGTTCAAAATTTTAAACCTATGCTGGCGTGTGGCTCATACGTTTCTCATACGCTGGACGTACGCCAGCATAGGTTACGCATAAGTATGGGGTAGGTCGGCATAGGTTAGCCGTACATTGAACCTGTGTCCTCCGCATATCTCTGGCGTATATAGTGTATGCCTAGCTTATGTCTAACATAATGGCGAGTGTATGCCCAGCGTGTTGGCTGTCTGTCACACTATGACATATGGCCTTAGCGTATGCCGACTTATGCAAAATTTGACCAACACATCGGCATCATAGGTTACATAAAGGTTGCGCATAGGTTGAGTACGCTCGCCATCGGTCGGCGTATCTCGACCTATTTTTATTTTCAAATATTTCGACACGTTACGCACACGCCGCCGCCATATGTCGTAGTGTGACAGGGCCTTTAGTGGAGGATGTTTGGTTGGTTGGTTGGTTAGTTAGTTTAGATGTTGCCAGGACCTAAAACTCAACAATACTTTGTTGGAGTATTACGTCCTGGCAACATCTATGGTCATATGAGGATGAGTACCGACTTGTGACTGCGCACTCATGGAGACTTTATAGTGCTGCCCCACTGGAAAATTAGGTTGCTGGCACCATGACGCGATATCCCAATGTCACATTACCCTGATACTGAGCCAACCAGTCCTTGCCAACAAGTATCAGTTTTGTAAGTCATTGGTTTGATTCGTCCGGGAATTGAACTCCCGACCTCCCGCGTGGGAGGGCTGCACTCTACTGATTCAGCCACTGCCTCCGGTCCCTAGATAAAAGATTCCCCCCTACTCTGGGGTGAAGAACAACTCATTAGAAAAAAGTGGCGAAAGGCTGGGTAAATGAAATCAGTATGAACAGGAAGTGGATTTCCACCATTTCAGTAACCAATGGCTACCTATGTTGGTGCATAGTTGGTGAAATGGGAGAGAATGCAAAGACAAGATCGCGACCACAGAATGCCCTCGATTCAAGTTTTAAAGTCTATTATTGCATCAATTATTCCGCCAAAAGTAGCAGGCAAATATAAAGAGGTATGTGAAGCAGATATTTTGCTTCGTAAAACAAGAATTCATTAACTACTTATGGCTAACGTGCATAAATAAATTTGACATAAATAGTTAATATGTATATTTATATGAATTATTTATGGCAGTGGATAGTCATACTCATACATTATCGACTAGTTAGATCTAGGTTGTCCTGGCACAAGTTATTTATGCACGTACATTCCTTAGGGGACATCCAAAGTTTTCAACATTTCCGTGGTCGTGCCAAGTGAACGACAGGGGAGGATGGGGGGGGGGGGGGGGGGGGTCAGTCAAATTAGACTTAGCGCTTAATAAAATGTTGCTATTTTTCGGCATGCTTTATCTTCTGTTTTAGAATGTTGGATGTGAACTACTTATGGGGGGGGGGGGGGGGAGAGCTGGGGGGGGGGGGGGGGAGTGGTCTGGAAAAGGACTATGCTTTATACGACCGTAAAAATGTTGAAAACCTTACCGGACAGGATGACCGAATGGGTAAGAGCAAAGAGACTGGCTGTCCGTGAAAGAGGTCATGGGTCTGACCCCGGCCGAGTCAAACTAGTGACGTACATAATTTTTACTTGTCGCCACCTAGCTTGGCATTGCTAGGATAGGCCAAGAACTGATTTTCTCAATATCAGGATAATGTGACTGAGTGGGATATCGACTTATCATACCAGCACGTCAGTATCCAAGTGGGGCAGCACTAAAAAGGTTGCCATGAGTACGCCGTTAGTACTAGTCAGCGCCCTTTCCGATATGACTTTAGATGTTGCTAGGACATAAATCCCCAACAAAACAAACCCGAGGGATATATCCCTCCTCCTCACCCATATAGATCACGAAGAGAGGGGGTTCAATCGTCTCTTAATCCCCCCTCCCCACACACACACCCTGGGTAACTAGTATGATATTTACTTTAATAATATACAATCATGCAGGGTAGGACATAGATACAAGATTCACCCCGTACTGCTGCAGTAGGGGTGCAAACCAACCCTATGTAAAAGCTGTCGAAAAAACGGGTCAATGAATTGAGAGCCTAATTTCACAATCTAAGAAGCAACATTTATTCTTTACATATCTCTTATTGATAGCCCGCTACCTTTGAGTTGAAAAATATAATATAATATCTAGTTTAATCAGATTTAAAAGTGAAATCGACGGTGTTCTCTGGCCGCCATCTTGTCTTTTTGCATTCTCTCGCATTCACCAACTCTCTTCCGATATAAGTAACCATTTGATACTGGTGCCAGGCATTCTACTTGATGTTCCATACTAACGCTATTTTCGCCCGTTTTTATATAAGGCTCCTCTTCACCCGTGTACTACAAGTACCGGGTGAATCTTTTATCTAGGTAGGACAGTAACTTTTCCCCCCATTGCCCTACTGGGCAAGTGACTGAATTTTCTACTTGCCAAACTGGCAAAACTACTTGCTCAAGCCCAAGTCAGCCAATTGAAACTGAAATCTGCTACTGCAGGATCAGAAAAAATAATGACTTGCCCATTCAGGCAGGTCAGCGAACTTCGCCTGCCCGACCGAGTAAACTAGGTGCCCCGGGCAGTCGTTATTGTCGTACCCTACCGTATGTACGCATGCAAGAATGCATGCATATGTATGCAAATATGCATGCATATATATGTATACATACGTATGCAAGCATGCAAATATGCATGCATATATATGTATACATACGTATGCAAGTATGCAAATATGCATGCATATATATGTATACATACGTATGCAAGCATGCATGCATATATATATGTGTAGTAGTCTGCCCTGATCTCTCAGGCAAGTAACCACATATGCAGGTAGGCGTGGGTAGTGTGTTGATATCAGGGAGCCTAGGTGGTGTGATGGTTAGCACACTGGCCCAGAATGCAAAGAGATGTGGGTTCGAGTCCCACTCTAGGCGCAATAGTTTGTTTGTTTGTTTGTTGTTTTACGTCCTAGCAACATCTAAGGTCATATCAGGACGGGGGCCTAGGCGCAATATTTCCCATTTTCATCACCCCCATGACATATGTGTGTATGTGTATGTACGTGTATGTACATGTATGTATGTATCTATGTATGTATGTATGTATGTATGTATGTATGTATGTATGTATGTATGTATGTACGTATGTATGTATGTACGTAAGTACGTACGTATGTATGTATGGGGTGCCGAAGGTGGGCCACACCAATCCGCACGTTGGCAGGTAGGCAAGTTGCCAGCATTATTATACTATTACTAGCCGATAGTGTATGAGTATGACTATCGGGATAAGTATATGTGTGTGTGACTATACATCGATAATTCATACACATCTATAATCAACAACGTTGTAAAAACAAGTAACAAGGCCCGTTTGTGTGTGTTGGGTGTGTGTGTGTGTGTGTTGGGTGTGTGTGTGTTGGGGGTGTGTGTGTGTTGGGTGTGTGTGTGTTGGGTGTGTGTATGTGTGTTGGGTGTGTGTGTTGGGTGTGTGTGTGTGTTGGGTGTGTGTGTGTTGGGTGTGTGTGTGTTGGGTGTGTGTGTTGTGTGTGTGTTGGGTGTGTGTGTTGGGTGTGTGTGTGTTGGGTGTGTGTGTTGGGTGTGTGTGTGTTGGGTGTGTGTGTGTTGGGTGGTGTGTGTGTTGGGTGTGTGTGTTGGGGGTGTGTGTGTTGTGTGTGTTGGGGGTGTGTGTGTGGGTGTGTTGGGGGGTGTGGTATGTTGGGTGTGTGTTGTGTTGGGGTGTGTGTGTGTTGGGTGTGTGTGTTGTGTGTGTGTTGGTGGTGTGTGTGTTGGTGGTGTGTGTGTTGGTGGTGTGTGTGTGTTGGTGTGTTGGGGGTGTGTTGGTGTGTTGGGGGGGGTGTTGGTGTGTTGGGGGTGTGTTGGTGTGTTGGGGGGGTGTTGGTGTGTTGGGGGTGTGTTGGTGTATTGGGGGTGTGTTGGTGTGTTGGTGTGTGTTGGTGTGTGTGTGTTGTGTGTGTGTGTTGTGTGTGTGTGTGTGTTGGTGTGTGTGTGTGTGTGTGTGTGTGTGTGTGTGTGTGTGGTTCATTGGCATAGCTGCCAACATTTGAAAACGGGAAAGAGCAATGATTTTCACATGAATCGCAGACTATGGCCCATATATATATTTCAATAGTTTTCTGTGTTTAATAATACTAAAACATCATAGGAATATGATATAAATACACATTGTGTTCCCAAACTGTTAAAAAAAACACTTAAAGCTAGTAAAAACAAATTAGTATATTATTATGTACATCATGAACGTTTCAAGATTATACTTTCCAAATAAATTTTATTTCAAGTACATAGTAATAATATTGTAACACAATTAACAATGTTGGCAGCCCTGTATATTATGTGTGTGTATGTTATATGGATCGTTCTCAGAAGTTGTGTACCAATAGTGTGACATCAGTACCACAAAATCAGAACGCTGCCAAAGTCCTATAAACAAGTTTCCTCAATGTGTATATCTTTTTGCATCTGAATAATTGAAAATAAACATATTCTGGCATTTTTAAGTAGGTCAAATGATGCTTACACCCAATAAATAGCAGTATAGCATGGAAACCAATCTGACTCCAAATCAAATATTTTCCACACAAAACTTGACGTTTTTAGGACATTTCACATGCCACTTGCTTTATACACAGTAGTAATAATAATTTGAAACCTCATTGCTAAGGTTTTGTCTTATTTGTGAATATTAAAGAGAAAAGCAAAAAAATATTAGCAAGGTAACAGTCAAAGTGGAAACAATTTTACACAAATGTTCAGCTCAAATTTCAATGTTTAGGGGCAATTTCAGGATTTATCTTTTACTATACCATAACTGGGTCCATGCATAGAATGTCAAATAGTGAAAATAGTTCCTGTACTGTATCTGTACTCAGTGTTTGATACAGAGTTTCATAGTACTTGCAAGTGGAAATGAAATGTCATGATGTTAATGACTCAAGAAAAGGTTAACTATTTCATAATTTAACTTTTTTTTTTTAGAAATAAATGTGTTCAACTTTATCCTGACACTGAGCCAACCAGTGGTTGCCCTATCCTAATAAGGCTGAGCGCCTGGCTAGGAAGCAACAAGTATAAATTGTTAAGTCTTTGGTTTGACTCGACAAGGGTTCGAACCCGTGGGTTCGAATCCCACGATCTACCAAAATAGCCCACACGTTCACAGTCAAACAGACGCGCACAAAGCATGGAATAGCACACACATATAATACCCATTGCTGCAAATAAAAGGGAAATAGGAGGGTCACGTGGTATACCTAGGCTTATAATGCCCGCAATGTTGTGCGTGGATGCACAGAGGTGGAGAAGTAAAGTAGTTTTCAGTCATTATGCTCTGGGGCTTTGAATGAATTGAATTTAACCATATATGTATGTCTGTATGCATGCATGACTGCCTGGGTATACATACATATGTGTGTATGCCTATTTGACCGGACCTGTTGGCCGAATCTGTGGAGCGCAGCCAGCCCAACCACACGCCTACGCCGTATTTGGAAGGAAAGGCAAAAACCAGGAGGCATTTACTTACTGAACGTCGACTTTCTCCGTACAGTGTGGTGACCTGTGTGTGACTGGGCGATACTTGCCTGGCCCCGTCTGTTATTGCACGCCTATTGCTGGCAGTGGCAGTCGAGTGTAGCCAATGGAGGCCCGAGGCTATGGTTGGCAATTGTGGTCATAAACCACCCGGCCAATTAAAACATTTTTACAGCGTGCACTAATTTGACGCGATGAACGTATCGATTCGATTAGTCGGCTCAAGTTTGTTCGTTGGGGCCTTTATGTCTTAGTTGTATATATATGTACTGACTTGTAACAGTGCGCATTCGTGGCGCCTTTATAGTGATGCCCCAATGGGAGACCAGGCCACCTGATATCCCAGAGAGAGAGAGACAAAGAGAGACAGATAGAGAGAGACAGAGAGACAGAGAGAGAGAGAGAGTGTGTGTAATGTGTAAGGTATGGAAACCAAAACCAAATGAGGGGTAGGGACCAGTGTATCGGTAGCCTCCCACACTCTCTGTTCCGTACACTTCTCCCCCCTGTGGCTACAATGCTAATAAGTTGGAGAAAATGCTACGAAACACTGAGGTACGCCTTAAAACCAGTGAGGAATCCTTAAAGGAAACCCAGGAAGAAGTCCCAACGAGGTGTGGCTCCAACCACACCGCTCTCCGTTCGTTAAAGGGGGGCATTTTAACACATGTAAACAATGAAACTCAAAACCGAAAACCCCTTACAGGCCTCGTACCTTAACACTACGGTCGTGTTTCTGTGCGAGCCTAAAAAAAAAAAAAACCCTTACGGGCCCCCTTACTGTCGGTGACAGTAAACAGCGAATATAGGTCAGCACGTTAGTACTGCGCGAGCGTATTATCACCCAGTCGAGTGACCTCAAACTGCTAACCAAGACCGAAAAACGGTAAAAAAAAACCAAGAATAATATACTTCTGTATTCTTGGCTCCTAAATATTATTAAATTTCCGGTACTGACGAGGCTCTCATTGCTTTACTTTGGTTAACCGACAAAACCCGGTTCCGAATACCCCTTATGGGCCTCACTCCGTAGCCGACCGTGAACAATGAAGTAGGTCACCACGCAAGTACTGCTAGAACCGGTTTCCGAAAATCCCTTACGGACCTCGCTAGTACCGCAGGAGCCTATTATCACTCAGTCGAGTCACCTTTATATCGTTAAAAACAACCGAAAAAAGGTAACTACACAAGAATAAATATCCTCCTGTATTCTTGGGTCATAAAAGCACATTAATATGAAACCAAAAGTGTCATTATCCTAGTAATAACAATAAATTTAAGCAAAACATAACCTTGGATTTATGCTAATTGGTGGACCCGGATGTGCTTCCTTCTCCCTCGGCTATGAGTAGCCTGAGGCTTAGTACTGAGGTCAAATATATATATATATATATGCCAATGAGTAAGGGATGCAGTGATTCTCCCATCTGGTAGTATGGGAGGGGTGAATGAATATATATATATATATAATATCAGGGATGAAAGTAGTCTCCGGGGAAAAAGGTTTAGCATTGTCAGAGAATCGCAGTAAATTCCCAGAAGTTGGGTTTCTTGTATATTGGTATATGCTGATAGTGCTGTGCCGTTTGAAGCATGTATTAGTAGTATACTCTGAAAGTGCTGCGGCGTTTGAAGCATTTATTAGTAGTATACGCTGATAGTGCTGCGGCGTCTGCACCACATAGTAGTACATGAGCGATGGTCGTGTACCAAAGTACACATTCTGAATGGTCAGAGCTTTTCTGGTGGCGGGGAGGGAGGGGAGGTGTTACTTTAGCAACTGATGCACATTCTGAGAAGTGCGTACACGCGAGCGCACACCAAAGCAATTATGACGAAGTGGGCCAACCATACATAGATAAGTACGAGCCTGCAACACCTGAGAATGCATTCTCAAAGCGTGTCGAAACGTGCAAGAACAGCATTGTTCGAGGCAGCATCGGCGTTGCAATTAGTCTTTAATCTCTTCGACTGGGAAACTACAATACTTAATTTGAGGTTAATTCTATTCTACTGAGGACAATTATATCTGCATACAAACGTTTTCAGATCTTTCCCTCTCTCTTCTCTCTCTCCCCCCTCTCTCTCTCTCTCTCTCTCTCTCCCCCCTCTCTCTCTCTCTCTCTCTCTCTCTCTCCCCCTCCCTCTCCCACCCCCGCCCCTCTCTCCCTCCAAAGTGATTTTTATTTATTTCTGCTCTGTGTGAACCTATAAACATTTGTCACTGTGACGGACACGACAGGTGATGAACGTTACCACATTTTGAAGACACTAAAACTCAATAAGAAATTAATTTTCCTTGCAATTATTTTGTTAGTATAGGTAATTAGGTTATTATATATGCCTCCTGCACCCATGATGACTCCTTTAATTGATTTGATTTCGTAGAAATTGTCCACTCAATGTTACTGTGCAGAAATGTCATGTTTTTGGTTACCATTTTGATGTCTATAACATTTAAAGTTTTTAAATAAACACTACCAAGTTGTGAGAGGTATGTCTCCTGTTCATAAACTATGTGTTTGACCAAAGATATTCGATATTAATACACAGATAGCTGTGCTAGCATAACATGAAATGGAGGTGTCTGCATTCTCTTCAGTATCGTATATTGTATATATAAATATATATCTACTAAATATACTAAATAGATTCTATCAATTATTAATAAAACTTTTCTTTTTCTATGGGAATTTGTTCCCCTTGATCACAAATGTATGATTATGAGCTTTCTAATTTAATGAGTGTCTATTGGCACATAATTGATTGTCTGCCTTTACATGTAAAAGCGATGGTTTGAACAAAAAACAAACACTTCTCGCCGTGAATATGGCCTATGCTGCTGACAAGGCTTAAAGCAACCACCAATCAATCAATCAATCAACTAAATATCGCCAGGTGGTCGGTTATATATATATATATATATATAGATTAGTTAGACGAATCTTACCTGGGTATAGATGATGGATAACTATTGTTTTACCGAGGTAGAAGCCTCGGTTAGACGTGGGCGAGGGAGAAGGAAGCACATCCGGGTCCAGCAATCTTTACCTACTAATTCAGGATAAAAATGATTCTAAAAAACAACCTAAGGTCAAGTGACCTCATGCTAAATTGAGTGATTGACTAGACGTGGCAGGGCGTGGTGGGTGGGCCCTCGCCCACGTCTAACCGAGGCTTCTACCTCGGTAAAACAATAGTTATCCATCATCTATACCCAGGTAAGATTCGTCTAACTAATCTATTTTACCTCGGTATGCCGCCTCTGGCTAGCCGCAGGCTAGGGAGACCTTTACGTAAAAGAATTTTTATCCTGATATTCTTGTTTTGTTATTATTCTTTAGTGATTATGTCTTATGTATGCAACAATGGAAAAGCGATTTGTATGGCAAAAAAGAGGAAAAACCAATGTTTTTCTTACCTCTCTCTTTCAGTTGGTGAGTAGCCTGTGCGCTATCGGCTGAGGCTTCTCTAGTCGTTTGTGGTAATGTCTAGCAAACGAAGTAGCGGTTTTCCATCCCGCGTGAGCTAGGATCCGTTTAACGGAGATGCCTAGCAATCTTGCCTTGGACACCATTGCACCACGTGTAGAGTGCGATGAGTACCTGTCTGTATTTACTCCCGCCAGTTTTAACACATTCATTGTCCATCGGGCGAGGGTATCCCTGGAAATGGCCTTGTGTGGCTTAATAAAGCTGACCAAAAGCTGTCTTGAGTTTCTTATTAATCTTGTCTTGGATATATAATTTCGTATCGCAGATACGACACATAACTTGCGATCCTGAGTGAAACTAGACACCCCTATCGTAGAAAGGGGGTCACCTAATCGGTTTGATTTTAATAAAGTTGATAAATCAAACGTGGCCTCTTTACTGTCAATTTCTAGACCATTCAGCGACAGGGCAACTATAGTTTGGCCTCTGTGTCCAGTGACCAGGAGAAGCAAAACTGCGACTTTGAAACCTAAAAGTTTAACGTCCAGAAACTTATTTTCTGGCCATTTCTTGAAGAGGTTGAACACTAGAGAAACATCCCAAAACCTATTATATTTGGGTTTAGGCGGATTCCTCTGATAAATTGATCGTACGATCCAACAAATAACATGGTGTTTACCCATTGTTTGTCCATTAACCCGCGGTAGGATTATCGACAGAGCACATCTGGCAGCGTTAATAGCGCCATATCCTAGGCCTTCGTCCTCTAGGTAACGTAGGAAGCGTCCTACCTGGGATACTGTGGGAGTCATTGGCTTGACTTTCTTAAGCAGGCAATAAATACCCCATTTCTTTAAATACGTAGTATACATTTTCACCGTTCCTTTTCTCCACGCATCATCAACCAAACGCTGTTGTGTAATTTTGTCTAAGCCAAACTGTTCTAAATATTTATTTAAAAAAGGAATGCCACTAACGGAGTTGTCGACACGTTTCCGTGGCGTTCTAGTGGTCCCTGATGTTTGAGGTTTCCTCGGAATCTTGGGAAGCGAAGGCTGCTTTTGGCTGTGGCTAGTAACGTCGGTAGCCACGGTTGCGTGTGCCACTCGGGGACGATGAGTATGGCGTGTGTCCCCTCCATTTGAATCTTTCTGGCGACTTTGCTAATGATAGTAAAGGGGGGGAAAATGTAAAAGAAATGATGTCGCCACTTTAGGGAGAAGGCATCAATGTGCCAAGCATTGGGTTCCGGGTGCCACGAAACATATTTTGGAATTTTAAAGTTATTACGCGAAGCGAACAAATCGATCTGAGGTGAACCCCATGTGTGACAAATGTGTTTGAAAATGGATGGATTAAGTGACCACTCTAAGTGATCATGGAACTGGCGACTCATCTTGTCAGCTAGACAATTTTGTGTGCCTGGAATGTGATTAACAGTTAACCAGACATCAAAGGTTTGAGCCCAGTTCCAAATGAGAAGTGCCATTTCATTACATTTAATCGATTTTGTACCTCCCATATTTCTGACATAAGCCATAGCTGTGGTGTTATCCGTGAGGATACGTACATTATTTTTGGGTATTTTTACTAGACTGGTTAATCCCAAGTAAATGGCCCTTAGTTCTAGAACGTTAATATGATCGGGGAGTTCCGATTCTAGCCATCTTCCTCCCGTTGCTACATCATTTTGATGTGCTCCCCACCCTTGGAGAGACGCGTCAGTGGTAACGGTAGTGTCAGGCTCTCCCATTCTAATGGGATTGGGGGAATGGTCAAAGTGGTTTAGCCACCAATCAATGTCGGCTAGGCCGTTCTCCGAAATAAACATGGTCTTTTCAAAGTTTCCCTTTGCGCGGGCCAGCGCCAAATTTTTATCAATTTCGAGGGATTTTATGTGTGCCGCTCCGTATAGAATAGCTGGACTATACGAAACCATGACCCCGATAAGGACCGCGACCTGTCTAATCTTTGGCCTAGAAGTGTCTAACAGCTGTATCGCTGTGCGGTAAAGCTTATCTTTCTTTTGGCGTGTAAGCGAAACGGTCATAGCCGTGGTGTTCAGAATGAACCCGAGACACTTAAGCTCCTGAGTAGGAGAAAAAACTGATTTCTTGTTATGTATGAAGAAACCCAATTTGGTGAAAATTTTGCATAAATCTTTAACAGCGAGTTCACATTGCGTGAAAGATTGGCCCATAATAAAAGAATCATCTATGTATGGAAACATACAATGCCCCAATTTTGCCATGTGTGAAAAAATTGGTTTCAACAACTTAGTAAACAGACGCGGTGCGCAGGCCAAACCATTAGGTAAACATGTAAATTCAAAAAGTTGGCCATTCCAGAGAAAACGTAGGTATTTCCGATCTGTCTGGTGAATAGGAACGGTATAGTACGCATCCCTTAAATCAACACTCGCTAGCCAACACCCTGGGGTAATTAAATCACGAGCTGTTTCTAAAGAAAACATTTTGAAATGTTTGTATTCAATGATTTCATTCAACTGAGTTAAATCTAAAATCATTCGGATTGAACCATCAGGTTTAGGAGTAGAGAAGATATTGGAAATATATTCCCCTTCAGTATGTTCAACTCTGTTGACAATGCCCTTAGACTCAAACAGTAGAACCTGCTGATCTAGCTGAGATTTTTCTAGTGAATTAAACTGATACGGAAAAGGTGCTCTCTTTTGTATAGGCAATTGTGTGAAAGGGATGTGAATGCCTTTAACAATACTCAGGACCTCTGGATTAGTGGTTAACTGTTGCCATTGGTCGTAATGCGAAGCATTTCGTTTGATGCGAGGGAAGGGAGAACGACTCACCCCCCCCCACCCCCTCTACCCGGGCTTTCACCCAGCATTTGCACCTCGCGCGATGCCCGCTGCTCACCCTCGCCCTCCCCCGGCCCTGAGCGACTCACGCCTCTCCTGCCACTGCTCACTTCCCCCCTTATAAGGCCGCCCGCCGGCCTCCCTCAGCCACTCAGCCTCCAGCCGCCTTCCAGCTCTCTGCCTTCTTCTTGCCCTCCTCCCGCCTTCCAGCTCTCCTCTTTTTCCACCTCGGATCGCTGCTACGCCTCAGCTTCAACATGCCTCAAGGGAAAGGACGTGGACGGAAGGGCTCCCGGGCCGCCCAGGCACCGCCCCGGGGAGCACAGACCCCGGCCGCCTCGGCAGATTTTTGATCCGCCGGCCTCCGCCCGGGGCGGCCCTTCCCGGCGCCTCACCTTCACCACTGCCGACAGCCCCGCGACCTCCACCGACAACCTCCCAGAGACCACCGATCGCAGCGCCGCCCAGTCACAGCCGGGGTCATCACCTCGGACCTCACACCTCAGACCACAGCTCAGCCCAGCCTCGCCTCAGGAGGAACCCTCTGCCAGACAACACCGCCGCCGACCATGACGTCCACCGACAACCTCCCAGCGACCACCGATCGCAGCGCCGCCCAGTCACAGCCGGGGACCACCACCTCGGACCTCACACCTCAGACCACAGCCCAGCCCAGCCTCGCCTCACGAGGAACCCTCTGCCAGACAACACCGCCGCCGACCATGCCGTCCACCGACAACCTCCCAGCGAACACCGATCGCAGCGCCGCCCAGTCACAGCCGGGGACCACCACCTCGGACCTCACACCTCAGGCCACAGCCCAGCCCAGCCTCGCCTCACGAGGAACCCTCTGCCAGACAACACCGCCGCCGACCATGCCGTCCACCGACAACCTCCCAGCGAACACCGATCGCAGCGCCGCCCAGTCACAGCCGGGGACCACCACCTCGGACCTCACACCTCAGACCACAGCCCAGCCCAGCCTCGCCTCACGAGGAACCCTCTGCCAGACAACACCGCCGCCGACCATGCCATCCACCGACAACCTTCCAGCGAACACCGATCGCAGCGCCGCCCAGTCACAGCCTCGCCGGACCTCCTCACCGGATCCCCCCAAGGAGCGGGCCTCCTCTATTTTTGGCCGCCCGCCCCTTGTCGACGTAGGCCCCGGACACTCCCGCCCACACAGGGAACCCGCACCTCACACCTCTCCGGGCCCCGCCTCGGGCGCCCCGCGCCCCCGCCTCGGGCGCGCCTCGAGCCCTCTCCTTACTCTTTGGCGGAGGGCTCCTCGGCCCCCCCCTCTACCAACTCTGACACTGCTCCTTCTGAGCCCCTCCTCTATTTCATCCTCTGCTCCTCATGAGCCCCCTTACTGTATTGCTCCTCACGAGCCTGTTGCTCCTCATGAGCCCCTCTTATTGCTGTCTGCCTCCTCAGCCTGTGTTACCTCCTCTGTTGCCCTGCTTGTACCGTTACCTTACATTTTCTCATATGTTTTTGTTCTTCTCACTGTTCTCTGTATATTGCCCGAGGCGTCACAAATAAACGCCTCAGTTTTCCCACATCCGCCTCTGTTCTTCCTTCTCGCGCATCGGTCGTAATGCGAAGCATTTCGTTTGATGCGAGGGAAGGGAGAACGACTCACCCCCCCCCCCCCCTCTACCCGGGCTTTCACCCAGCATTTGCACCTCGCGCGATGCCCGCTGCTCACCCTCGCCCTCCCCCGGCCCTGAGCGACTCACGCCTCTCCTGCCACTGCTCACTTCCCCCCTTATAAGGCCGCCCGCCGGCCTCCCTCAGCCACTCAGCCTCCAGCCGCCTTCCAGCTCTCTGCCTTCTTCTTCTCCACCCACCCACCCAACTTTCCCTCCTCTACCCTCCCCCCTCTGCGGCGGAGGGCTCCTCGGCCCCCCCTCTACCAACTCTGACACTGCTCCTTCTGAGCCCCTCCTCTATTTTATCCTCTGCTCCTCATGAGCCCCCTTACTGTATTGCTCCTCACGAGCCTGTTGCTCCTCATGAGCCCCTCTTATTGCTGTCTGCCTCCTCAGCCTGTGTTACCTCCTCTGTTGCCCTGCTTGTACCGTTACCTTACATTTTCTCATATGTTTTTGTTCTTCTCACTGTTCTCTGTATATTGCCCGAGGCGTCACAAATAAACGCCTCAGTTTTCCCACATCCGCCTCTGTTCTTCCTTCTCGCGCATCGATGTAAACAATTAGAAACATTCCCTGCTTGAAAAAGGCTTACTTCAGTTTGAGTTTCCTCCGTGACCATTGTAGGGTCAGGAGGCTGCACTGTTTGTGTGGAAATCTCTACTTGTTCCCTTGTTTCGGGAACTGGGGCTTGGGAACGAAATCCCTCTTGTAGCCGCGGTTGTCGTTCCAGTTTGAGGCCGGCCTGTCGCCTCGGCCCCTTCCTCGCTGGTTGAACTGGAAGGACGGTCCGCCCCTGAACGGCCTTCCTCCTCTGCGGAATCGAAAATCCGTCCTAGACTTTCTGAACCCTGCTGGGTTTTGGAAGCGACGACTCTTTGCTTCAGTGTTTTTAGCACTCTTGTAGTCGACCTCTACCTGTTTGTACAGGTAAGCTAGCTGACCCCCAAACATCTTGGATTTATCAAGCGGTTTGCTCTTGATAGGGGTAGGTCCGGAATACACGGTGTATTCCTTACCATCATGGTCCGTTACCTTCTTAGAGCGGGCAACCTCTTTTCCGGCATCTGTGGTGACCGATTTGAAAACGTTTTCAAATCTCCGATGGGTCATGTAGTTACTAGCGGCTGCTAACAAAGCTATGCCCCGGTCCATAACCCGCGCCAAAGACGAGAACTTGTTCTCTGTCTGCATCCTGTTAGCCACAGGGATAACAGACGTCAAGGCACCCAAAACTGCCTTATGGATCAGGCAGAGGGAAGTTTCATAACGACGGCGTTCGTCGGAAAGATGAATGCCGGAATCCATCTCTTTGGAAACCGAAGCAGGAATGCCCTTAACTCCTGAAATCTGCTCAGTCAACTTGTTGATGACTTCGATCGGTTTAAACGTAGTGAAATGGCCATTCACCGTTTTGCGCATCATGGTAGTGGTGCGCACTTTCTGAGCTTTCTTTTTGACAATCTTCTTGCCAGCTTTAGCGCCTATTTTGGCGTAGACTCCCGCTCGTTCCGTGTCGGAATCCGACTCGGTGGAAGAAGAGTCGGACGACGAGTCTGAAGAGGAGTCCTTCTTCTTCTTCTTCTTCTTCTTCTTCTTTTTGGACTTTTTGGAGCGCTTAGAGTTCGCTTTCTTTGTGAACTCGTCACCAGAACTGCTCACTGGGCGGCGTTTCTTGCCCCGCGCTTTCGGTTTCGGAACCTCAGGTGCCGAAAGCGTGTCCTCTTCGTCCTCAGAAAAGTCTTCCCAATCCTCATCAGGGATTTGGGAAGGATCTGGAAAGGTCTGCGCCTGGAAATGGCGCATCTTCTCCTCCATCATCGCCGCCATTTTCGCCTCCCACCCCACTGGTTGAGGGGCGTGATCACTGTCTTGATCCGAGGCATGAGCCCCAGGATGTGGGGACGGCGGAGCCGTAGCCGGTGGAGACGAATCGTAATCCGTAGGAGGGACACCCACCGCTGCAGCGGGCGGCTTATTCCGGCGAGTGGCCATCGGGAACTGTAACGAAACCAAAGCGTTACTAACCCGGAATCATCTCAACTACACAAGTGTAAGCCAGTAAACTGGGTTGAGGAACATGGTACAGAGAACGTGTTTTGCAACGTGTCAGTACAGGCATGAAGCTAAATTTGCCGTAGGTGTGTGGTAACGAAACCAACCAAACGGAGGGCATCGATCGTGAGATCGGCCCCTCTCTCTGTTCCGTACACTTCTCCCACCTGTGGCTACAGCGCCAACAAGTTGGAGAAAATATTACGAAACTCGGAGGTTCGCCTTAAACCGGTCAGGGGTGTTTATAAAAAACACCCAGAAGCATCCCCAACATCATCCTCTATTAGGATCCGGGAGACTTTTCTTAGGAAATGAGCAACTCGGGTTGCCATTTCTCCCTGTCTGAAAAACAGGTGTCGATAGAACTCAGTATCGGTTTCGTTTGTGCCAGCGGCACGCAATGTTCTATCCGTAAGTTAAAAAACGTACAAAGTCCAAACAGGACTGAAGAAAGTTCTGAACTTTCATAAAAAGATGCTATAGAGCATGATAAACAAAGTTATCGAAGAAAACAGTACTTACTTTTGGATAAAAGCAGTAGTAGTAGATAAATCCTGTGGAGCAACTCACAAACGTCCTCCCGTTGTGAGTTACTTATGCTAATTGCTGGACCCGGATGTGCTTCCTTCTCCCTAGCCTGCGGCTAGCCAGAGGCGGCATACCGAGGTAAAATATATATATATCGCACCCACCCACCAGCCCATTCCCCCACCTCACGCCTACACCCCTTTTACAGAAACAATGTGGCTTACACTGACTTCATTCGTTAGTACATGTATGTATTCTATTTCGATTTCGGATGTACTGATGCATGACGAAAGGTGGCGCCACCTGGTTGATTGAAATAACATTAGTCAGTGGCAATACGGCACTCTGGCTAGACTGGTGCCGTTTGTAATAAACAGGCAGGTATGATGGCCTTTGTATCATGTCAGACTAAAGCATGTAGACGGCGCTGGTGGCGTGCAGCGGCTCATTTTGAAAGCCATAAACATGAGACTGAGTATATTCCTAGCAGTCATAAGCCGTGGTCACACGGGCAAAATGTGAAGCGAATCAGACAAATCGAATCAGGTGAGTCAGAGAAATCTACTCGCGTAATGCATCTCCACAAGTGTTTTCCAGTATCAGGATCACAGGAATCGATTCAGCCCTAATTCGACTCAGATGCCCGTTCACACGCGAAATGTAACCCGAACTATACAAGTCGATTTCTACGAATCGATTTACAGCTCCCGTGTGACCACGGCTTTAGATACAACATAGTTGATGTTTCTGCAACATCAATATTTCTTCCGTTAATACATATATCATAAAAAATACCGTAACGAATACATGCTAAATTCAGGTGACCCGAAATTGCAAAATTGAAATGACTTGCGTGTTGCTTGTATGTGTGCTTTTCCAAGTTGTCCTGTTGGTCGAGACTGACATTTTGGTCATCCAGTTCTCTGGAAAAAAATGAACAAGACCCTAGTGGGACAACATACCATTTTGTTCTTGTACACAACTGCAATCACTTCTAGAACTAAAATTGGTAAAAGAAAAAAGAAGAAATAAACAAAAACTGAATATGTTGCATGTTCACCGCTACTTAGGTCAGACATATATATATATATATATATATACAATACACATTTACAACAAGACTGTGCACTTGATACTGACAGCTGTGGCACTGGTGGACATGCCAACTTCCAACTTCACTTGTAATCATAACTCAAATTACTAAACTGGGATTGTAACGTAACATAAAAAACAGCATCCTTCATCAATTACATTCATAATTTTTAATAGCAATTACTTTTAATATTATTTATTTTTGTAGACAAAGTGTAGTACTAAACTAGTAGTAGTAGGCTGCACAGGCCTCACTAGGTAAGGAACCACATGCTTGGGTGGGTGTTGGAGTTTTACATCCTGACAACATCTAAGGTCATATCAGGATAAGTACCGACTTGTGACAGTGCACATCCATGGTGACTTTATAGTGCTGCCCCACTGGGAGACCAGCCTGCCAGTACCATAACCTGATAGC
Organism: Branchipolynoe longqiensis; assembly: GCA_030323885.1. Taxonomy (NCBI): domain Eukaryota; kingdom Metazoa; phylum Annelida; class Polychaeta; order Phyllodocida; family Polynoidae; genus Branchipolynoe; species Branchipolynoe longqiensis. The sequence continues at coordinate 32,025,090 of CM059199.1, forward strand.
CCACTCAGTCACATTATCCTGACACTGAGCAAACCAGTCCTTACCCTCTCCTAATAATGCTGGGCGCCTGGCTAGGAAGTGACAAGTATCAATTTATTAAGTCATGGGTTTGACTCGAACAGGGTTCGAATCTGTGGGTTCCAGGGTTGGCAGTTTCTGCTGCTTGGCAGTTTCTGCCATGGCGGAAATAAGTTTCTGCCGGCAGGGCAGAAATATGTTTCAGCCATCATTTTGGCAGAAATGGCAGAAATAGTCCTGTAGACCATGTATTACAGTAAAAATTGCCAGTTACTGTATATTCTCGAATAGCCACCCCTCCTTTGAATAGCCATATCCCTTGATTAGTGCACAGCAAACTCAGAAACCGACTTTGTGTGGCAAAAAGCAGCAAAGTTGGTTCTCTGTTACAAGATGCTTAGAGAACATACAGACTTGGATTATTGAATTCAACATTGTAGTGCACCTAATCACAATAGATTAGTGATTGACGGATTATACCGCGTTCCTTCATTTTCTTGGCAAAATGTTGCCATGCTGAAATGGCAGTTGAGTCTATAAATTAATGCAGCAGTATAATCTCAGTTTTGATGTTATAGCATATGTTGTATGAATATCAATTAAATATACTTGATCGTGTTTTTCAAATCAGTTGTTTCTGTCTATTTCTATTCTTGAAACCATAATAATTTCTAAACTAGCAATCCTTAAGAAGCATCTCACGATCTTACTATAAATTTAGAACTTCAATTGCTGAGCCAGTGGCTGCACCATTTTCAATAGACCCCATTTCTGGAATTGTCTTTCTGCTGGCAGAAAGCTGGTTTCTGCCACTTTCTGCCTGCCTTGCGGCAGAAATAGGTTTCTGCCAGCAGAAACCCAACCCTGGTGGGTTCGAATCCCACGATCTACCAAAACGGGAGACGGACGCTCAACTCATTCGGAAAGCACATGCACGTGTATGTGGCTCACTCCAAGAAATTGTGCCACCATTTACAGCTTGTTCAAAAGCTATGTTTTTACTTTTTCAAAAGTATTTCCGTATAAAGATTTATATTTTCATCTTGCACTGCCTATTTTTCAAGATGTGTCTGCAATAAAGCTACGTGGCATATCAATTCAGGTGATTTATTTATTTAAAAAAAACTAGAAATGACGACACAAAAAGCCCTATATATATTGTGATTTGGGAGAATATTTTATTTAACAAACTAAACCAATTATTTATTTGGAATTCAGTATCACATCAAAATTGGTCAGTATCATATCAAAACAGGCTTATCTCAGAACAGTTTTTACTTGAAATCAAATATCAACTATTATCTTCCTCAACAAAAGCTACATGCAAAATATAATAAGTTATGAACGTAACATAAAAATATGTCTGGGAATTCACTTGGCCTAGGAATATTGCAACTTCTCGGATTGGAATTAATAATGTTGTTCCCTTTCAAATATTAACGCGAAAGATTCCCTTTCAAAGATTAACGTGAAAGATTAATCTTCATATGTACATTTTCATGAAGACAAAATAAAACCTGGAAATTTATGCATTCTCTAGGTTTTTAAAGATGGCTATACTGTCACAATTTAGGGACATGAAGGGAGGACCCAAGCGCATGGAAGTTCACTGTACCAGGGGCATTGGGATGGCAGAATCCTACTCTAGGAATGATGCAGTGAAAATCTTGTTGGGGTTTGCATCACAAACCACGATGTAAGTTATGCAGATCGGTACGCAATAGTCAAGTCAAGACATCTGGACTTACTAACACAAAACCCCAACTAACACCCAAATCCTACTGCATACAAAACAACATAATAAATCAAAGAAAATCCCATCAAATTGAACGAAGACTAAGTAATTATAGGTATTAGTATCTATTGAATTGGAAATCCTAAACTAACAATTAAAACCTTGCATGTAAATGGCCGAATGAGTTAGAGCGTCCGTCTCCCGTGTTGGTAGATGGAGGGTTTGAATCCTGGTCGAGTCAAACCAATGCTATAGTAAAAAGAAAAGTCTGTAAATACCTGTAATACTTACGGTCGGAAGACCAGTGTTATGGTACTGACAAAAGATATATGAATTAAAATTCATTTACACCCCCGCCCAAAAAGGTTTAATCGCAAACCATGTGTTTGTGGACGTACGTGTGTTTGTTTGCGTGTGTGAATGTGTGATGTGGATAGTGCGATGTGGATGAGTGACCAAAATTAGCATAGTAATGTTTTTATACCCCCTCCCCTCTAAAAGTACCCACCTAGTGATAACATTAATAAAAAATGAATTTATATCTACAAAAACATCGGTTAGATATTGCAAAATGATTGCAAAGTTTACATCAGAAGCCTAATGTCAATTAGATTTTGCAATATGATCAGACAATTTAATTCAAAAATATCGAAAGACTATTCGGTGACTTGTTCAAATTGGCATACCCCAACTAAGCATGAATTATTGAAAAAACATGTTGTGAGAAGAGCCCCAAAAAACTGTGATAAATTATGCAAATTAATTTAAGTCCAACCTGCACAAACCTTGACCTAATACATCTAGCTAGGCTTAGATGACCCTTACATTCAGTGGTACCTAAACTACAGTACCATCAAACCTTTAATGAACCTGGAACATGACCAATCTACGCATGGTACTTAGAATGAGGGCAAAACTAATGAGGTCACGAGATTGACTTAAAGCTGCATAGTCCGATGAAGCATCAAATTTTTAAAACCAAAATAATTATATAGATTCGACTCTACATATGTAACTTAGATATTGATGCACATATTAAGCATTTATTGCCACATAGAAGGGAACACTGAGACAATTTGATAGAATCTGTTACTGTTGAAGCCTATGGTGTCAAGTTTTGGCATGCTTGCCAAAACTAAGTTTACATGATTAAATTTCAAATATCTCAAAACTTATCCACTTAAAGAAATCAGGTAGATTATAATGATCAATTTAATATATTTATCTCAGAAAGATTACCAAAACCATCAGAGTATGCAACTTTAATTGGTTATTGGAGCTTCCCAGTTTAATGGGTTTTTCAAAGTAGGTGTCTAAATGGATGGGATCATAAATCCACAGTATCTTAGATATGGGTGCACTTCATAATCATATGTTACTACATAACAATTAACATTAATGGAAGTACTAAAACAATTTAATAGAACCTGTTAATGCTAAAGCCAATGGTCGCAGAATTTTGATGTGCTTGCCGAAATTAATTTAGCATATTTTCATTTAAAATATTTCCCAAATTAGCCTTTTAAAATTAAAGTTACTTCAAACAAAAGTAAAAGAATTAGCAGAAACCAAAACTCAATACCAACGTCACCGGACTGTGTAACTTTTAAGAATAAAAAATGTCTTAAATGTCTTAAAATGTCTTACATTACTTTAGTTCGAAGTACCATTTATTTGAGGCAGTGGCTATTTGTACGGGACCCTATGAATAGCCAGAGCGTTTATTAGTATGGCGGTAGTCACGTGACTAGCTTTGACCCAATCGTATGATAAACACTGTTTACAGCTAACACTAACCATAACCATAACCCATACCTCGGGCGACCGGATGGGGTATGACAGGATATGATTTGATAAAGGAGTGCCATTACGAACAAGCACTCTGGCTATTCATATAGTCCCGTATGAATAGCCACTTTCGACAATTTTTAGATATATCTGAAGTGCAAACATGCAAAAGTAATTTTGGCAATTACCTCAAAACACCTAGACTTCAGCAGTAAAACGAACTATAACAGGTTCTATTAAATTGACTCAGCATTCCCTTCTATGCAGCAACAAATCGTAAAATATTCCGATATTCAGCATAGGGGGAATACAAATGTTCTATTACTGATCAGTCTACGTGACCAGGTGCATGTATGACTATGACCAGCAAGCCAGCTACAAGTTCAGCTGGAGGGAGAGTAGCAACTGAAAAGGACGAGGAGGAGGAGGAGGCGTTGATTCGGGAAATCGCGGAACTCGACCGTGAACAACGTAAATGCAAACTTAAGGCGGTATTGGATAAGAAGAAGAAGCTAGAGGAGGCCCAGGAAGACCGTGCGCGGAGCAGGAGCATGGCCCGGTGGAAGTGCGATAAAAAGGGTAATCGCCATAGGAGGCGGCGTGACGACTCGCCCGAGTGACAGCAGTGACCGATCTACATCATCGGACTATTCCGACTCCGATTGGAGCAGATCGCGGAGCCGCACGAGGCGTAGCAGACGCCGGCACGGTAAGTTCGCCATTGACTGGTACACTAAGGGAAAAAAGCGGGTGTCGAAGTTTGTGTTCAGTGAGTTGTTATATGCTTCATGTATGTGGGGTCATAAACGATCCATTAAGAAGGACTGGGATCTGGAGCAGTCGGCAGGCTATATGGGTCACCTCGCATATATGTGTATGCATGCCATGACAAACAATTATTCTGATGAGGCTTATCGTGGCTACGATGCGGCGCTAAGGGAAAAGGCAAAGGAGAAGGGAATGAAGGCGTTCAGAATGGGGGACAATGCGCGATCGAATCGAGAGACTGGAAAATCAGGCGCCAAATCAAAAGAAGACAGGCGCGTCGGAGGGGAGCAAGGCGGTCAAAGGCGTGTGCTATGGGCACAACTACAACAAGGATGGATGCACACGCAAGAAATGTGATTGGGGTCACCGATGCATCACCTGCAAGAGTTGGGACCACACATATGACGTGTGTGCATCAAAGAAGTATTGATTTGTGAACAATGGAATGTCGGTTCGGGACAACCTCGGAATATGTGCGCTCAACCGGAGTCACACATGTGTACCCGTACCGGATAAGAAAATGGCGGACGGTCGGTCCGCCACAAGTAGGTCACCCGTTAGCGGCGTGGAACTGTGGAACTGTGCCTCAGAGTCGCTAGGGGATGGGGATGATAAGTTAATTAAATGTGTAAAAAACTATGAGAAGGATGCCAGCTTTGATATTTGCATGAATTGTGTCGATAACTTTGTGTGTGTTTGTGGTTCGGGAGTCGGCGTGGGGCAGACATCAGGGCCGTTCGGCACCGACCACGTGGATCTGAGGAACGAGAAGGCTGATTGGCTGCGGGTGGTCGGCCCGGACCCGGCTCGGCCAATGAGCGACGGGCTTGTGTGCACTTTATGGGTGGCGGACAAAGATGGCGATGGCTGTGTGGAACGCTCGATCGATGTGTTCGTTCCATGTTTTGAAGGTAGTTGTGCATGCATATATATCATTGGTGGTGCAGTGTCGCAGCTAAAGCTGTGCCGTGTGTTTGTTGAATGTTTCTATCGGGGTGATAATATCCTGATTGGAACTATGTGCTGCGGGGAGTCTGTTTTGGTTTTCGTGTTATCGATGAACGCTGCACAAGTAAGTACACCGCGAGTAACTACGGGTCGGCCACAAAGGAGGATACTAGGGAGATACTGTCGGAAAGCCTAATAGCAAAAATCAATGAGCAACTGTTAACTGTGGTTGATGCACCATGCGTGTGCATTCACCCGATGGGGACCGTCCCAAAAGGGGATGATGATTTTCAAACTATTGTCGACTGCTCTAGACCTGAAGGGGTATGTGTGAACGATAATACGGGGAGTTGTAGGGCACAGTTCTGTTATAACTCGGTGAGTACGGTCACGGAGATGTTCCAGCAGGGGGATTATCTGGCTACGGTGGACATAAAGAATGCATATAGGGCAGTTAGCGTACATCCGGGAAGCGATTTTGTGGTGAGATGCATGGTCCGGGAAGGTTTCCCGGATTGTGTCAACTATTTAGATGACTTTTGTGTAGTCTTGCGGTCGGTAGATGGCTGCCTGAATGCCCAGAGGGTGCTGGTAGCCATTTTGAGACTTATAGGGTTCTATGTGAGTTTCAGGAAGGTCACGCCCCCTGCGACTACAGCTCGCTTCCATCGACTCGGTGGCAATGGAGGCGAGGTTGCCCAGGGATGAATTGGTGAAGCTGCAGTTGGTACTTACGTCCTTCGTAAGGAAAAGGAAAGCCACGAGGCTCGAGTTGGAGAGCCTGGCAGGGGTCCTAGCGCACTGCTGCAAAGTGTCTATGGGCGCGCACCTTCTCAAGGCGGGTCTACGACATGGTGAGTTCAGCCAAAAGGGCGACAAGTAAGGTCAGGCTGAATGAGGAGTTCAGGTTGGATGTAAAATGGTGGATAGAATTCGCGGGTAAGTTCAACGGGAGGGAGAGTATTATCCCAGCATCTGAGCCAGTGCTATTGGTCTATAGTGATGCATCCTTGTTCGGGTTCGGCGCCACGCATGGTGACGACTGGGTGGCTGGAGGTTTTAAGTTTAAAGATGAGAGGTACCTCCAGACGTGGCTAGGGCATCATTTTGTTGATTCTAGGGATGTGGGCTGTAGGACGGATAACATCAATGTCTTAGAGCTGTGGTCGACCTTGGTAGCAGTAAGGCGTTGGGGCCATACTTGGGTCAACAGAACGATAATGTTTGTCACGGACAACGCACAGGTCATGGTGGCCTTAAACTCAGGTCGAAGCATGAATAAAACCACAATGGCATGGCTGAGGCTGATCTTCTGGGCATCAATTGCATTTCGAGGCGACCAACTGCTATTGTTGTTCAGACTAGCCTGACGTCACGGGCGCCTCCGAGGCGGACCCTGAACACGGCCCTGAATCCAGAAATAGCTATTTCTGCAGAACTGATATAAACTGGTCCCAGTGCCTTCTCCCACGTTTTACCTATCAGATTCACCAGAAACCAGAACCAGTTACTAGCCGGGTAAGGGTTTTAGTACTGCTGAAACTGGTTCTGGGCAAATCTGTGCTTATAGATTGTGTCCACTGGTGACCAGTGTGACACAAATAGTAATCAAACTGGTTCCCTGTTCCACATTGAGTATTGTAAAACATGGGAGAAGTTACTGGGACCAGTTTCTATCTTTCTTTTATAATTAATATGTATAAGCAATGCTTAGGACCGACACCCCCCAAATTGGTCAGAATTACGAACCCGTCTGCAGACTAGTTCGTAATTCCTAATGCGCATGCGCTGAAAACGGCGTCTCAAAACTGACAAAGATGTACGGCCATTGAGTTTGCCGATACACGCAGTGCACAACTTCAATTTTATTCAAAATTAATAGAAATTTAGACCAATAAAGATATAAATTTAATATAATCTTTTCGTTAAACATGTTATCTGTTTATGTGTCATGTGGTTTTTTTCTATGTTTTGTGGTTTTAGAGATATTTCACTTTTCCTGTATGAATATTACTCATGACCATTGAGCTTGTGAGTGCAACCGGTTGTTCTGCAGCCAAGTTGCGCACGCACAGACCTAATTACCTATAGCCAATCAGGGCTGTTCTTTTCAATTGCAAATGGCA